>NW_020769385.1:4368462-4407128 GCF_900518735.1 Pseudonaja textilis
TCCTCCTCCTCCTCCTCCTCCTCCTCCTCCTCCTCCTCCTCCTCCCTCACCAGAACTGATAAAGTTCCCTAATTTGCGAAATGAAACTTCTGCAAGAAAAGTACCGAGCCCGAAGAGCACCAAGGACCGTACATTCATGACCTAGCCAGGGTCGCGTGCTTCATTCCTGACTTTTCCGGTTAGAAAGCATCATTTGGCTTCCTTTGGCACAGGGAAACCACTTGCTGGCTTCCTCGAGAGGTCTCAATTATGCGCTTTAATGAAATAATCCTTGGGCTGCTGCCCAATTGGTTGTGAATGCCACCCCACCACCGGTGTAGTCCCCCCCTCCCCTTCCCAGATGCGTATCTTCCTGAGTGTCTTCCTTCTCCTCCCACCTCTTCCCTACCGCCATGGCATTGGCTGGCACGGGGCCTGGCAGCCTTCTCCTGGCCCCTTCGCTCCCTCTCCTCCTTGTGCTTAGAAATGAATCAAGTCCTTGGAATGAGGCCTTAATAGATTGCTGGCCTCGGTGCCAAGTGCTGGCGAGGAGACCTTCCCTGCGCCAAGAAGGGGCTATCTGATCACACACGCAGGGGGTGGGTGGCGGCTCATCTTCCACTTGGCAGCAGAAACACCAGAGTCTGCAAGTGGCTCTGGAGGAAGAGCTCCGAGCCCAGCCTGGTCCCTGGGTTTCTTGGGGTGGGGAGGAGGCTGCGGTTGGGTTCCTTCTCAGGAGGATGGCTTCTTCTGACTTCCATTCTCCCTTCAGGGCAGGGGTGGGCTTTAAACATTTTAGCAAGGGGTTCTCTGCCCGGTTGCTGAGTGGGCGTGGCCTAGTCGGCCTCCTGCACCGGGGGGGGGCATTTTCGCCTTTCCCGGACTCTGGAGGCTTTCCTCAAGCCTGTGAGAGCAAAAATGGCTTCCCTGGGCTCCAGAGGCTCTCCGGAAGCCGGAAACAGGCCCATTTCTGGCCTTCCAGAGCCTCTGGGAGGCCCGTTTTTTGCCCCTCCTGAGCCTCCACGTAGGCCCTGAAATGGGATCCAAAACAGGCCGCGTGGAGACTCCTGGGAGGGGCGGGGAAGGGTGGGCGGGGCCAGCCAGGGATGGGATTTGCCGGTTCACCAAAGCGGCCATAAAATTATTTTATTTATTTGTTTGTTTGTTTATTTATTTTGTCAAGCAATTATAGGATAACAGGTATAAGTATAAACATAGCTATGAATACATGAAATACATATAAGAAATATACAGTATATAAGATATATGTAGGATACATATAAGAAAAAAAAGAAAAACAATAGGACAGGGACGGTAGGCACGTTGGTGCACTTATGCACACCCCCTACAGACCTCTTAGGAAAGGGGTGAGGTCAATAGTAGACAGTCTGAGGTTAAAGTTTTGGGGGTTTCGGGAAGAAACCACAGAGTCAGGTAGAGTATTCCAGGCATTGACCACTCTGTTGCTGAAGTTGTACTTCCTGCACTCAAGTTTGGAGCGGTTAACCTTAAGTTTGTACCTGTTGTTTGCTTTTGTAGTTATGGTTGAAGCTGAAGTATTCATTGACAGGTAGGACGTTGCAATATATAATTATATATTATATATAATTGTATATGCTATACTTAGCTATAATTAGCTACCGGTTAGCTACGGGTTTGCCCAAAGTGGGGCGAAATGGTCGCAGCCTACCCCTGGATGGGTTCTTGTGACCTCCATTCTCCTTTCAGGGTACGATTCGAGAGACAGTTCTAAAGCAGAGGTGCGGAGGTCCTTTGGCGCTCCAGATGTTGTTGGAACAGATCACCCGATCCCTGGGTGGTTTGGGATAAACGAGCCTTGCAATCCAACCAGGGATCGTGCCCCACCTGGACCCGAGAAGGAAGAACCTGAGTGCATTCAGGATTTTTTTTGTGGGTGCTTTAAAAAAAACAAAAAAAAAAAACAACAGCTGTTGGCCAGCTGGCCTTGCAGAGTCCAGGAAACCTGTGAAATGCTGGGCTTCCATTCCGAAGGAAGTTCTACTGCCGCAATGGTGCTCCAGATGGTTTTTGCATTGTATGGGCTTGCACGCGCGCGTGTGCATTTTTGTCTGTGGAGGATTGTATTCCGCAGCCCACAGAGGCAGGCAGGCAGACAGGCTGGATGTTAATGTTTTTTTGTTATTTTTGCAAAAAAATGAGGGAAGACCTTGATGAATGGGATCGATCTGAAGGCCGTCTCAGTCCTCCTCCCCCTCTCCCTGCCCTCCGAGTGTCCATCAACGAAATTGGGTGGACTGGGCCGATTTTGTGGGTGCACAATGGTCCATTCTCTGCTCCCTGGCTGGGATAAGGGGCCCCCTGTGCGGAGATTGAAGGCACACAGAGCGGCCTCTCAGGCCTTTGTTCCCAGCCTGGAGGCCTGCTTTTCTTCTCCTCTTCTCCCCAGCACAGATGAGCCAGGAGCTGTCATCTCTGCCTGGCACCAGATGAAAAGGGAGGGGAAACAGCCCAGCAGCTCTCAGGAGAGGAGAACCGACTTCTTATCCTGGAGCCCTGGGGGAGAAGGGTTGTGTTGTGGTTCCGATGCACCTCCAAGGGCAGGGACACTCTATCTGGGAAGCAGGTGGCTTTGGAAAGAAGCCCCCGGAAGCTGGGAGCTGATTCTGGGTTGGTAGCCTCCTCTGGGAACAAGGTCCTGGCCTCGGTGAACCTGCTTCTCCTTAAAGGGAAAGGTTCCCCTCGCACATACGTGCTAGTCATCCCCGGCTCTAGGGGGCGCTGGCGCTCATCTCCGTTACAAAGCTGAAGAGGCAGCGCTGCCCGAAGACGTCTCTGTGGTCATGTGGCCGGCAGGACTAAACACCGAATGCACACTGAACGCTGTTTTCTTCCTACCAAAGCGGTCCCTGTTTGTCTAGTTGCTTTTTTAAAATGTGCTTTCAAACTGCTAGGTTGGCAGAAGCTGGGACAAGTAACGGGAGCTCACTCCGTTACACGGTTCTAGGGATTCGAACCGCCGAACTGCCGAGTTTCTGATCGACAAGCTCAGCGTCTTAGCCGCCGAGCCACCACGTCCCCTAGTGCTTCTCCGTAAGATAACCTAAAATAGATCTGCTCTCGCTTCAGGTAGTCCTTGAATTAGGACCGCAATTGGCAGCAGGAAAATTCATCATTGAGCCAGATGGTTAAATGAGGCATCACCTGGCCACAATTGGCAATCTTCCCAGCCAGCTTCTCCATTGCCTCCTTCGGTGGTCACGTGACCCTGGGATGCTACAAACCATCATAAATACAAGCCGGTTGCTAAGCACTCGCATTTCGTGTCCACGATGATGCTTCCAGTGGTTAATTGTCCTCACGGTTAGGACGTTTCTTCTTCATCCCAGGTCGCTTGTCTCCTCGGCTATGGGTATCTCCTATTCCATGGTTTCTTTTCTTGCCTTCTGGTGCTTTGAAAAATAAGTTGACCCCCTAAGAAGTTAAGAAGCCGCCCAACGCCGTCATCCTTGAAAGCCAACCGGCCACAGTTGGTGAAAGGCGTAGATTCTTCGCTTTAACGTCCTCATCTGGACTCGCCAATATACTCAGTGGCGCTTCCCTGCCTCCAGCGTGCTGCCGCACAATAATTTGCATGACTGCCAAAGCGATTCAGAACTGCTTCACCTCCGTTCTTGCCTGCAAGGTTCACCTGACCTTCTCCATCGGCATATCAGCAGGTTTCCCTTGAGCTCCTGGTGCCCCGGGATGTGGGTCTATATGCGTGCGTGTTTTCTCACCAAAAGACCAGAACCTGGGTGCTGCTTTACAGCCAAGCATCTGCACATTACGTGGGAGCCAGCCTGTTCGGTGTTGGTCTGTTGCAACATATTGTTGCAACAGGCTAACATGGCCACCCATCTGGAAGCATATTTTGTGCGAGACGGAGTATCGTGGCTTTCTCGTATCTCTTGACGATTCCTAGAAACCGTGCCAGGGGCTGGTGGATCGCAGATGCGGCCCTGTCTGGGCTGAGCCACACCAGCTGCTTCCAAACGCCCAGCATGACCTTGATTTAAAACCATCCCTTGCTGGGGCTTTTTGAAATGGCATCTCCATCACCTGGGCTGGAATAATAATTTAGAAAAAAAAAAAAAACCCTCCGATTTACTCATCGGCACCCCGTGTTTACCTGGAGTTCCCGACAGATAAATAACTGCTTTTTAAACATAGGAGGCTGTAAAAGGCTGATAATTCCAGATGGAGTGAACGACATTGTTAAAATATAGGAGGTGCTTAAATTTGATGGAAGAGAATATTAAAACGAACACCAGCTCTCCTCTTTTTCTCCACGATGGGATTGCAGAGAGAGCTGGCGAAAGGCCCGCTTCCCTGATGAAGGTGCAGAATTTTAAGAGGGGAGGACAATTTGGTCTAAAGGGGTTCCCACCTTGAAGGTTTGAGCCACGAAGAGCGTTTCTGGAAGCCTTTGGAAGACCTTGAGCTCCGGGTCTCAAGAAGAAGATGGGTTTGGGTACCATGAAGGGATGACCAGGGGAGAAGATCTATTGTGGCATCTTGACCAGGACACCACACAGGCTGTTGGGCTGCAAGAGAAGGACAGGTCCAAAGTCACCTCGTGAACTTCTCTATGCCTGAGGAGGATCGGGCAAGAAAAGCCGTCCAATGGGGGCAAAGCTCACTTAACAAGCGTCTCGCTTAGCAACGTAAATTCTGGCTCAATCGTGGCGGTAAAGTCGAGCGCTACCTGTACCCCTTTCCCATCTTGGTGCATTCTAGCTATCGACCGTATCCATCATCCTGAGTCACTACTGGCCGTGCTGATGCCCGGAAAGAACTCAAATTGTAGGGGGAAAGGCTGTCAAGCAGATAAATAAGAGCCCATTTAAGCAGCTCTTTGCTTTTTTTCCGTGACCCACTTTGGGGGCTGACTTACGAGCTGGTGAGGATCGCTGGCATCTGGGACCTACACAACAGGCCAGAGTGGAACATTGCGATCTCTGAATCGAGACCTCTTTTGTTTTGGGGATCTTCCGTCACTGGGCTGGTGTGTGTGCATGCGTGCCAGATCCTCAGATGGGAGAAGGTGGGTTTTTTGTTTTTTTTGTTTAAATGTTTGGAGATCGCAGTTCATTTAACAGTTTGTTCTGTTCCATTGTTTTAAAGCTCCTTTGGGCTCCTTCCCATCCAAATGTAAAAAAAATAATAATCGGCCACCAGCCAGCCAATCCAAACGACGTGCTAAAAAGAAAAAGAAAAAAAACACACGAATCCCCCTTCGCTTGGTGAGCTTGTGTCAGAAGGGACAAAATTTACATTTATTTTCTTATTTTCGCCTACTCCGGGTTCGGCAGGACAGGTAAAACGAGGAGGCTTGGCAGAGCGCTGAAGCCGCAACCCAATCCCGGAGGCTCAGAAGGCAGCTAGCTATTCCTGTCTTGCCGGTAGTTTTCGGCGAGGGCCCTCCTGCCCCTCCTTTGCAGTGGGGGAAGCAGCTTTTCTTTTGATCATGAAAACAGATTCTCAGTGGGCTGAATTATGCCACTGGGAGCATGCTTTGTGCTCTCCCCCCGCCTGGAGATTCTGCAGCATCGCGGTCTAGAAGCAACTTGGTTTATAGGTCAAAAACGGAAGGCTGCAACGAGGGCTTGAAAAGCAGCAGTGGCCGGCAATTCCAGGGGCCAGAGCTGGGAAATACGGGGCCCGGGGCCTGTTTTGGGCAGCTCGGGAACGGAATGGAAATCCCATCCCCAAAATAGGTCCGGAGGGAGCCAGTGAGGCTGTGCAGCAAATTATCTCCCAGTTGTGGCATTCTTCTTCCTCCATTCTTCTTCCTCCATTCTTCTTCCTCCATACTTCTTCTTCCATTCTTCCTCTCCATGCTTCCTCCTCCATGCTTCCTCCTCCGTTCTTCTTCATCTTTCCTCTTCTGTTCTTCAGTCTTCCTCTTCCATTCATCTTCCTTCTTCCTTCTTCTTCCTCTCCATGCTTCCTCCATTCTTCCTCCTCTGTTCTTCATTCTTCCTCCTCCATTCTTCTTTCTTCTTCCTCCTCCATTCTTCTTCTCCATGCTTCCTCCTCTGTTCTTCTTCCTTCTTCCTCTTCTGTTCTTCTTCCTTCTTCCTCCTCCATTCTTCCTCCTCCTTCCTCCTCCCTTCTTCTTCTCCATGCTTCCTCCTCTGTTCTTCTTTGTTCTTCCTCCTCCATTCTTCCTCCTCCACCAGGGCTACTCATCCCTCTGAAAGCTATGCCCATCTCGCTTGCCTCCAAGATAAGACAGGAAACTAATTCAGACCCTGCTGGAGAGGCAGCCCTGCGAGATGCTTCAGCAGGTAAATAAATCCCTTATCTCAGCCTTTGCAGCTGGGATCTTCTCGGGCTGCTAATGACACCTACAGTTGGGTTTCCTGTGGGCACCAGAAGGGCTGCCCAAACGTCCAGGGAGGGCGCAAGCTCAGACCCCGCTTCCCGTTCTCTCAGTCCGGGCCAGAGACCTAGCAAGCATCCAAGGGAGAGTTTAGCGAGATTAAATTAGAGCAGGGATTCTCAGCCCCAGGGCTACGAATCAGCCCCGGGCCGCAATACGCCAGAAACCGGACCGTACAACAACAAGCGGAGCCCCATCTGCGGGATACAGGCAGCATGGAAAACCACGCTCCCTCCCGCCCACGGAAAAACCTCTTTCCACGGAACCGATCGCCAATGCTCAAAAGGTTGGGGACCACCGATGTAGAGTGAGATTGGGAGATAAGTATAAGCACGGATCGTTTTTTGGTGATACAGGACTATTCACAAGCTTGGTCATAGGCTTGTCCTTTAGCCAGCCTATCACCATGCAGTCATAGGGCTGGAGAAGGGACCTCCGAGGTCTTCTAGTCCAACCCCCACCCACCTCTTGCCCAAGGCAGGGGTCCTTATATCATCCCGGTAAATGGTTGTGCAATCTTTTCTTGAAAACCTCCATGATGCAGCCCCCACAGCTCGGGGAGGCAGGCTGTTCTGTTGATTAATCATTCTCACCATCAGGAAATCCCTCCGTATTTCTGCTTGATTATTATGTTGCTAAAGCGCAACCCAAGAGACAGTGTGATACCTTTCTATAAAAATCAAGCTAAAATACCGTGCAGTTAGCCAGAATCCTGGTTTTATTTTGTTTTGAACAAGCTCTGTGCTGGTATGGATTTCTTTCCTATAACCAGCATGGCTCTCAAACAACCAGGAATCTTTGCAAGGTTTTTTGAGGGAGAAACAGCCTGGTGTGGACAAACAGAGGGTGCCAACCTGCCAATTCTTCAAAGTGAGCAACAACAGCGCCCCGTACAACTTTGTGATTACGACCGACATGCTTTAAAATCCTGAAACTTTTTGAACAGCAAGGGCAGACTTTGGGAAGGAGGGAAGAATTAGAGCAGGTTCTCACCAACTCGCAAATTCAGATACCAAATGTGTATACAGAGTTGGAATATTTTTCTATATGTCAATAATTGTTCCTTCACACATGCTTAGCTACCTTGCAAACTCCATCCCAGGTGGTGACACACCCTGATTTGAAGGAACAGCGAGGGGGCATTTATTCTGGGGATTGTGTGCAGTCCTTGTCTCTTGCTACCATAATTTAATGGAACTTAACTTCCCTCTTCTTTAGCACTTACCTTTCTGAGCACCAAACTTTGAGGCTAGCTCTCTTTGTCATGGTGGTGAGAATTCAGGAGAACTTCTGATGGCCACAAAGAAACTGGAGGGATGTACAGGCAAGGAAGCTTTGCAGCCAAAGCCAAGTTTAGGACAATAGCAATAGCACTTGGACTTATATGCCGCTTCACAGTGCTTTTACAGCCCTCTCTAAGCAGTTTACAGAGTCAGCCTATTGCCCCCAACAATTTGGGTCCTCATTTTACCTACCTCGGAAGGATGGAAGGCCGAGTCAACCTTGAGCTGGTCAGGACTGAACTCCTGGCTGTGGGCAGAGCCTGCTGTACTGCATTCTAGCCATTCTACCACCATGGTTGGATGGATGGATGGAGAGAGGGAGGAAGGAAGGGAGGGAAGGAAGGAAGGAAGGAAGGAAGGAAGGAAGGAAGGAAGGAAGGAAGGAAGGAAGGAAGAGCAATAGCACTTAGACGTATATACCATTTCACAGTGCTTTACAGCCCTCTCTAAGCAGTTTTACAGAGTCAGCCTATTACCCCCAACAATCTGGGTCCTCCTTTTACCCACCAGCAGGCAACAGAAGTAGCCTGCAGTACTGCACTCTAACCACGGCACCATTGTGACTCAACACGCTGCCGCCAACTTGCCGTCGACATCTTGCCATAACCATCTCGCCACAGCCATCTGTTTGTGGCCAACTCACCACAAGACAAGTTGCCATGGGAGAATCCACATGGGGATAACGCAACACGAGAAACACAATTTTTGTCAGTGGAGATAATGTCGAAGCAACAGTGCTGGATAACATTTATCGCGTTGAGTTATCCCGTATGGATTGTTCTGTGGCGAGTTGGTTGTGACGAGTTGTCCCATTTCTCCCAAAGCCAGCAACTCTTTCCTACAATTAGCATTGGATACGACCAGCCTGGAGAACAAAAAAAACGTGTTCGCTCAATGCCAGATGTGGCTCTTTTCATTTCTTTGGCACCAGGAACTCCTGTCTTTTCCCTCCCGATGAAAACAACCGTGTTGTTAGTTTTCAGTTCTGGAGGGTGACATAGCAAGTTATCTGTTTTAATCAACCCTCCCTACATGGCAACAGTAGGAAAGGACACTTGCCCCAAAAGAAACTTTTGCATTTGTGCAAAATGTTATCACATTTCAAACACATCCAGATTGGTGCTGATGCAAGAAATGTCCCCTTTTGCTCAGTTTAAGCTGGCTCTTTGGCCTGCTCTTGCCTATGGTCCTGGCTATAATAGCGATTTCCCACCCCCAGCCCATTATGCTGGAAGGTGGGCTATATCTGGATGGAAAGCAGATGTATCCAAGGGTGTTTGTTGCCAGCAGAAAGTTGTGTGTGAAGTCTGGAGCAAGAGAGAAGAGAGTATGAAATAAGAAGAGTTGGATAAGAGACTTAAAACATCTAAATACAGCTTTCCCAAACTGTTTTTTGCGGCTTGTTAGACTGGCTTCCAAGATTTCCACCCAACACAGCCAAAAAAAGAGAAGAGAATTGTGAGGGTGCCAGGTTGGGGAAATATGTCCTGGTGTGTTGCACGAATATAGCTATAGAAATATGTCCCCTTCTTTGGTCACAGAATTGGAGCCCAGCTCTTTCGAAAGAACGGCCCTGTCTGATGAAGAAAAATGAGTCAACGGCAGAACAAAAGACCCCCTTTATCTATTTCTTGTGGGCAGCTTTGACACTTCTGGGTTTCGGCTTTTTGGCTTGCAAAGAATGCCAGGTCAAGCTCCCTTCCGTGGAGGGCGCCACTGAGTCAGGGGCACCTTCAAAAGCCCCATTCTTTTATCCACCCCAGAGAAATTCCAGGAGGACGTGTTGAACCTCCTGTCTTGCAACGTCAAAGCTGGAAATGTTCCCAGCCCAGTGTGCGGTTCCTTCCTTTTTCCAGTTAAGAGAGAGAGAGAGAGAATTTAGGGGTTGGGTGGACCTACCCTACAGAAACCCAGGGCAGATGAATGCCCACCTTTGATCTCAGCCCTGCCCTCTGATTTCAATAGGACCCAAATCTTCGTAGAGGCGGAAAGGGGGCGCGGTGGATTTTCTACGTTCTATTCTCTACAACGGAGAAGAAAAAAGTTGAATGCTCTTTCTGTCAAAGCCGCCTTCGGTTGGCTGTGTGGCGTTTTTATTTATTTATATTTGCTCACGGGGGGGGGAAAAAAGGGATAAGGTCCTAAGGGGAAGCGAGAAGGTGTGGGTAAGGGTCTTCCGGGAATTATGACGGCTGTCAGTAGGCCAAGTGACGGCTGGTGATTGGCTGGGATCCGGAGAGCTGGTGTATTACAGGAAGGATGGAAGTGTTGAACAACATGTAAAATGACAATTGCCGTTGTATTAATCTAATACTTGCAGGGTCTGTGTCAGGCCACTTGGCTGGGAGCAGAGCCGAGGCAGGTGGGGGAAATGAGCGAGGCTTGTCGTAAGCGTCCAACAACGCAAGGTTGCATGCCCTTCGTGCACTGCAGGGCCTTTGGAGGGCGGTTGGCTGGCAGGAGAGGCCTTGCCTGGATGTAATTGCTGAATACGCCAACACTGGCTTTTACTGAGAAATTGTGTGTGTGTGTGTGTGTGTGTGAATGTCCCAGGAGATGGAACCTCACCACTGGTCTTGCTATCCTTGTTATAAAGGTGTTGAAAAAGGTTCAGAGAAGAGCAGCTAAGACAATCAAAGGCCCGGAGACTAAACCATATGAAGAACGGTTGCAGGTTTTGTGCTTGGCTAGTCTAGAGAAAAGAAGAATTAGGGGTGACATGATAGCGGTGTTTCAATATTTGAGGGGCTGCTGCAAAGAAGAGGGGGTCAAATTATTCTCCAAAGCACCAGAGGGCAGGACAAGAAACAATGGTTGGAAACTAACCAAGGAAAGAAGCAACCTGGAATTAAGAAGAAACTTCCTAACAGTGAGGATTGTCGACCAGTGGAACAGCTTGCCACCAGAAATCATGGGTGCCCCATCACTAGAGGTTTTTAAGAAGAGACTAGACTTGCCTGAAATGATATAGGTTCTCCTGCTTGAGCAGGGAGGCTGGACTAGAAGACCTCCAAGGTCCCTTCCAGCTCTATTCTCCTCCTCCTCCTCCTCCTCCTCCTCCTCCTCCTCCTCCTCCTCCTCCTCCTCCTCCTCCTCTTCCTCCTCTCATTTCTGGAGACTTTGCTGAAGATGGAAAAAGAATACAGGTAGTTCTTGACTCACGACCATCATTGAGCCCAAAATTTCTGTTGCTGAACAAGGCAGTGGTTAAGTTCAGCCCCCATTTTTTTGACCTTTTTTTTGCCACCATTGTTAAGTGAATCAGAATAACAGAGTTGGAAGGGACCTTGGAGGTCTTCTAGTCCAACCCACTGCTCCAGCAGGACACACTATATCGATTCAGACGAACAGTTATCCAGTCTCTTCTTAAAAACCTCCAGTGATGGAACACCCACAATTTCTGCAGTTAAGTTCTTCCACTGATCGTTTGTTGTCACTGTCAGGAAATTCCTCCTTAGTTCTAGGTTTGCTTCTCTCCTTGATTAGTTTCCATCTGTTGCTTCTTGTCCTGCCTTCTGGTGCTTTGGAGAAGAGCTTGACCCCTTCCTCTTCTTTGGGGCAGCCCCTCAAACCGTGGAACACTGCTATCACGACACCCCTAGCCCTTACTTTCATCAAACTAGACATATAGAATGCGTCTCCTCCTCCCTTATTCCCATCTTAGAATAGCAGATGATTCAAAATTCTGATTGGGATATAATACTGAGTCACATTAAGAGGAATTGATAGGTCTCCTGTAACCCCTCAGCAAGTTGAGATGGAAATATTACTCAGGATAAAATATGAATAATGTGGTACAAAATCAGGTGCCCGTGAGATACTGTGTGCCTGGCCCGTATCAGCTGGAAATGATGGTGATGAACATACCCTGATGGGCAACAGATTGAAAAAAGGTCACCCAAGTGAAAAATCAATACGCATCGGTAAATGAGAGGATTAACAAAGCAATAAGCTAATGGGAATTCATTGGGACTTCTTTAAGTCAGCCTGCAATTTCTCTCCCAAGAATGGAATATATAATTGAAATCCCTCATTATGCCTGGTCTCTTGCTTGCTGTGAGATTAAAAAAAAAGAAAGAAAGAAAGAAAATAGATAAAAAATTTTTCCTGTGATATCTACCATCTTCCTCATTTGTCTTTCCCCCTCCTCTCATGATTATGGGATGTTTTCCGCCCGGTACTCATAATTCGTGGCTTTATTTTTTTCCTTTCTGAAGTTTAAAAACATTTTTTTAAATCTTTCATTTTTATCTCGCTTTAATCTGCTGTTCTTTTGAATGTGCATGCCTGTGAGAGATTTATGGGTGTTTTTTTATGATGTAGATGCATTTGCAAGCCTTTGGGCTGTTGTGTATGATTTGGAGAAGCGGAAAAAAAACCCCACACCAGCGATGATCTCATTATCAAATTGGGCCACTGTTGTCTGTTAAAACTCTCACCCAGAGAGAGGAAAGCTCGGAAGGTGTTTAAAATATTCTTTTAATTAAATAAATGAGAGGTGGGTGGGCTTGGAAAGGAGGAAATGAAAAACACAGGGTTTTCAGAATCTTTGCCCAATAAAAGGAATTCCAAAAGAGGAAGAAAGAGAATGTGGGTACTTGATTTTGCTTTTGGGGGGGCACCTGCTCCCCTAAACCTTTTCATTTTGGGGACTGGATTGCACAGGGGTATATTTGGGGTGGGGTGGGGGTACGTGCTGGGGCTCACTCCTGAATCTGCACCTTTCCCCAGACCTGTTACAGGTGCAAAACAGATGCTGTTTGTATGCAAAGAAACCTCAACATATGAATAATTAGTCAACTAGAAAGAAAGGCTACCGGGAAGTTCTGTTCCCTTTTCCATATGAAGAACGGTTGCAGGAACTGGATATGTCTAGTTTAATGAAAAGAAGGACTAGGGGAGACATGATAGCAGCGTTCCAATATCTCAGGGGCTGCCCCAAAGAAGAGGGAGTCAAGCTATTCTCCAAAGCTCCTGAGGGCAGGACAAGAAGCCACAGGTGGAAACTAATCAAGGAGAGAAGCAACTTAGAACTAAGGAGAAATTTCCTGACAGTTAGAACAATTAATCAGTGGGACAACTTGCCTCTAGAAGTTGTAAATGCTCCAACATTGGAAGTTTTTAAGAAGAGAATGGATAACCCTTTGTCTGAAATGGTAGAGGATTTCTTGCCTAGGCAGGGGGTTGGACTAGAAGACCTCCAAGGTCCCTTCCAATTCTGTTATTCTGTTCTATTCTGTTTAGTCAGTTGTGCAGAGGCTGTAATTGGTGCGTGCTTTTAAGACTGTGCAGGAGGGGAGGTCAAAAAAGTCAAGTATCCGATCAGAAGCACATATTAAAAAGGGCGAGGTTTTGGTCAGATGGCCGAGTTACCACCTTGACTTTATTTTTCACACACACACACACACACACACACACACACATCCCTTGCAAACAGCCCTGCTCTCGTTTCATTTGGTCCTCCTATCTTTTGACCACCACTGGGCTGGTCCTCCCTCCACTGCTAAACTGCCTTCCGAAAGATGAAGTTCCTCCTGGAAGTGGAGCCTTGATCTCAGTGAAACAGGACCCCTCGTTCTCCTCTCCTTCATTTTTGATTGCCCGGAGGAGGGAATTTCAGCAGAAGGAAATGTTTTCTCTCTCCCCCACCCTCCCCCCCGGATTCTGTTTCAAAACATTTCAAGTCAAGGTGTGGAATCTCTAGAGCAGGGGTCTCCAACCTTGGCAACTTTAAGCCTGGAGGACTTCAACTCCCAGAATTCCCCAGCCGAGGGAAAAGCTGCCAAGGTTGGTGACCCCTGCTCTAGAGCCACCAAGTTTATGTTGGTGCCTGAAGCAAAACCCCTTTAAATATTTACCTCTGGAAGTCAAAGCCGAATCCAAACAAGTGAGTTAAAAATAGGAATACTTTATGTAACTTGGAAGGACCACCCTCTCTCTCTTTCTCTCTTTTTCTCTCTCCCTCCTTCTCTCTCTCTCTCTCTCTTTCTCTCTGGGAAATATCCTTCTTCTCTCTCCTTCCCTTCCCGAGATGCTTGTCTATCTTTGTCCTTCTTATTTCCCTTCTTTGTAATACGTCAATCTGTGGTTTTTGTTAGAGGCTGAACAATTCCTTGCAGAATCAGAGGGAGGGATTGCTCACCGCTTTCTGAAATAAGAGATCTTGGATGAATGGAACAAATGTCCTTGAACAAAGGAGTCCTTGACTTACAGCCATTCCTTTAACAGCTGTCCAAAGTTACAGTGGCACTGGAAAAAGTGACTGACGACTGGTCTTCCCACTTAAGGACCATTGCAGCATTCCCAGGGCCATGTGGTTAAATTTCAAGTGCTTGACAATTGGTATATATTTATGCGCCTCGGTGGCATAGTGGTTAGAGTGCAGTACTGCAGGCTACTTCTGCTGACTGCCGGTTGCCTGCAATTTGGCAGTTCAGATCCCACCAGGCTCAAGGTTGACTCAGCCTTCCATCCTTCTGAGGTGGGTTAAATGAGGATCCAGATTGTTGGGGGCAACAGGCTGACTCTGTAAACCGCTTAGACAGGGCTGTAAAAGCATGGTGAAGTGATATATGAGTCTAAGTGCTATTGCTATGACAATTGCAGCATCTTAGAATCATCTCATCAACATTTGCGACCTTCCCAGTTGGCTCCTGACAAACAGCGTCTTTGGGGGAAGGCGGATTCTTTTAATGGCAGTGTGATTCGCTTAACAACTGTGTTGACTTGCACAACCATCATGGCCAATGTCACAAAATGGGGGCACAGCTCATTTAATAATCCTCTTCTTCCTAGTGTTACTTCTGTGCTATGGCAGGCTCTGCTTCTTGGCATATTGGTCTCCATTTAGCTCACTCCAGTACTGTCAACTCATAAACGTTTTGTATACACGTTTTATAGTTGACAACAGAAAGAAGGGGGAGCGGTTTCAAAGAGCAGTGTGGAATCAAAAGTACATTCCATTAATATTTTCTTCAAAGACTGATTAGATGGCTGAAGCTTCTGCCCTGAAAAAATCTAACCGGAGAGCACGATTGATGATTCTTGGCTATGGACATTTTTCGTTGGATGATACACCCAGAGGGGTGGAGTGGGGGAAAGCAGGATCAAGGGTGACAGTGAATTACGTATCTCAGACTTGGCTACACCCAGGTTAGTGCTGGACGTAGAATGTTAACTTCAAATAAATCCTCTTTAGTTTTGGAAGTGTGGCTCGAGGCTCATGATTGAATTGGAGTAACTGCCGGAATCCTGACATCTTCACGTGTGACACCTCACATTTCAGGCCTTCCTTAATGTGACCCATCCACCATTTCTTGGGGTCTATGCTGGGAAACAATCATCTTGCTTTTAACAAGAGAAAATTTGGTCCCCAAATAGGTCATAATTCAAGGACTATCTGTAGACTTTCCCTGTTCATCCTTCGTCTGTGTTTCCTTTCTCCTTCCCCCAAGGTGGTTGGCTGGGTTGAGTTAGAATGCGAATAATGGTAGTCCAGTACACTGTCCCTCAACCTGGGTTGCTTGAAGAAGATGTGTGGACTTCAATTCCCAGAATTCCCTAGCTAGCATGGCTGACTGAGGGAATTCTGGGAGTTGAAGTCCACACATCTCCGAGCCACCAAGATTGAGAAACCCTGGGCAGAATGCGTAGACGAGGAAATGCCCTTCCAGTTTAACCTGGGTAAACTCTTGGGACTGGCTTCTGGACAAACAGCATAATTGGGTCGTGTGAAACCGAACTCGGGCTGGAGCAGAGATATCAGAAGCGATTCCTTCCTTCTGCATTAGATTACCCTTCTCTGGGTGACCTCCCTTCCTTGTGTTAGTTTCGGGGAAAGCTACACTGGGATCATTGATTCTGTTTGCCCATCCCGACTGCTGTCTGCAGAGAATGGTGTACGGGGAGTGCTTTGATCTGTATTCTCCCACAGCGGCTCTTGGGGGACATTGGGGGAATACTTGGAGATGTTCAGAGCCCTGTTTAGTCTCGAACGCATCACTTCTGAATAGTAAATGCGATACGGAACAAAGGCACACTCTTTTTGGTAAATTGAACGTGCGTTCTAATCAGCGTGAGCTTTTTTTTTTTTCCTTTCCAATTTGCAGACATGAGAAATTCAAATGCCCTTCTTAGCTTCATTTGTAAAAAGCACTCTGTTTATACAGCATGCATATCAACAAAGAGACAATAGCGTGTCTTTTTCTCTCCCACCCCCCATGCTTGTCAAGCAGCTTCAAGTGCTTTCAAAAATAAAATAAAGGCATCGCACCTTAAGATACCCCGTATCCAATCCCACCAGCGTATCACAACTTGGTATTCTTCCCAAATCCTGCAGAAGTGTTTCGGTAGACGTGAGTCCTCTTGTAAACCACTTCACTTCTCTTCAAAATTACAGTCCCCGGCTCTTATTTTTAGTGCCCTTTATATATTTTAGTATTACTATTGTTTTCTAGAAAGGGGACCTGAGGCTGGAGAATAGAGGAGATGGCTCACACCAATCATTATATGTCAAAGGAGAATTTGAAATGCAAATTTCTCCTCTTCTCCAGATGGAGCAGGATTTTAGAATTAGCACAAACCCAGAAAGACGCCCTTGATTTACATCTATTCATTTAGTGACCATTCGAAGTTACAACAGCACTGAAAAAAAGTGACGTATGACCGTTGTTCACACGTATGACTGTGGCAGCATCCGTGTGGTCACATTTCAGACGCTGGGCAACTGACTCCTATTTATGACGGTGGCAGTGCCCCAGGCTCAACAACGGTAGCAAGAAAGGTTATAGAATGGTGCGAGACTCACTAAATGATCGTCTTGCTTAACGACAGAAATGTTGGCTCAGTTGTGGTCATGGGGACTCGCTGTAATGGATTTCTTCCTGGCTGGTACATAAGGCTGAAGTTCAACAGGTTTGGATTAGAACATGCCAGGAATCCAGATATTTCATTTTGCCCGGGTTTGCAATCCAATTCTTGCTGATGAAATAGGGACTTTCCAATTGAAGGACTAGCTTCTTATCTCTCCGTTGGTGATATTTCTCCCTAGTCTTTGGGGCAGTGTCCTCTCTTTCCCTTTGTCAGGCTTTTAAAATTTGCTTTCCCAAAGGGATCTTCAAGCCTTCCATCAATTAATAGTTTTCCCCTTTTAGCTTAACAGCTTGTCTCCAACGTTGTCAGCCGAAGATCCCCACACAGAGGAAATTGCAAAGAGAACTTGCCCCCTCGGAGTTCTTAGTTAGACCGACAGCCTGGATCCCTAGAGATAACCATGTCCATCAAGTCAAAAGGAGAGACTGTCTGGGCCAGTGTTTTACAACCATGGGCGCTTTAAGAGGTATGGACTTCAACTCCCAGAATTCCCTGTTCCAGGGGAATTTCTGGGAGTTGAAGTCCACACATCTTAAAGTGCCCAATGTTGAGAAGCATTGGTCTATGGGCTTTGAATGTGAAACACGCATCATCCTTGACCATTGATCATTCTATTTATTTATTTTATTTCAGAGGTCTTCAAACTTGACAGCTTTAAGACTTGTGAACTTCAACTCCCAGAATTCCTCCTCCAGTCATGTTAGCTCAGGAATTCTGGGAGCTGAAGTCCACAAGTCTTAAACTTGCCAAGTTTGAAGAGCCTTATTTTATTTTATTTTATTATTGATTTGTCAAGCATGTTTTAGATAACAGATATAGCTGGAAACATGAGTACATGAAAAAGAAACATTAGGACAGGGGCAGTAGGCACGTTGGTGCGCTTATGCGCACCCCCTTACAGATCTCTTAGGAATGGAGTGTGGTCAACAGTAGACAGTCTAAGATTAAAGTTTGGGGGTTTGGGGAAAAGACCACAGAATCAGGTAGTGAGTTCCAGGCATTGACCACTCTGTTGCTGAAGTCATATTTCCTGCAATCGAGTTTTGTGCGGTTTACCCTGAGTTTGTATCTATTGTGTGCTCGTGTGTTGTTGTGGTTGAAGTTGAAGTAGTCATTGATGGGTAGGACATTGCAATGGATAATTTTATGTACTACGTTTAGGTCAGATCGAAGGCGTAGTTCTAAGTTGTCTAAGACCAACATTTCAAGTCTGGTGGTATGAGGTATTCTGTTATGAGCAGAAGAATGGAGGACTCTTCTCGTGAAATCTCTCTCAATTGTATTAATGTCCGATATGCAGTGCAGGTTCCAGACGGATGAGCTGTATTCGAGAATTGGTCTAGCAAATGTTTTGCATGGTTGAGGGTAATGCGGTTAACCTCATCAAAATACTGGTTGAGGTTAATGTGAGGCTGAGTTTTCAGATGGTCTTCCTTCTGGATCCCCTTTGCCCATCAAGACCCTCCCAAAGAGCCCGAGTAAAAGGAGGCCTGTCCAAGCACCTCCAGATGACGGATCCTGCAGATTCGTTACGCACCGGAGGAAGGAATAAGTTGGTCTTGTCCATCCTAAGCCTAGCTGTCAATCAGCTGGGTTGGCTGAGCTTGAATTCCAGCGCTTGGGAAAGAGAATGAATAATTGCTCTCTTGTTCACCCTTCGCTCTTCCAGGCCAAGCTTCTTATATTATGGAAGGGAGGCAGAGGCTTGGCACTCTTTCCCCTGGCACAGAGCAAGCACAATGGGGGGAGAGGAGGCGAATGGCATTCGTTGCCTTCCCTAGCAACCTGCCAACGTCTCTTTTGGGGGGGGGGGTTTCTCCTTGATGCTATTTAAGAAATCCTTGTTAAAATGAGTCAGATAGGTTATATATCTTTTTTGTCCCCTCCCGAGGGAGGGGATGGAGTTAAGGTGGGGCTGGAAAAGAACCTGGAGGCAGGTGCGTGGGAGGAAGGAAGGTAGCACAGGAAAGCACAGTTCGAGCGATGGGGGCTTCTGCAGAGCTAAGCTTATTTTGGGGCAGTGGGTGGTTGACCTTGGCAGAAAGGAAGATGACCTTGGCAGTTCTGGCTGGCTGCACAGGAGATTCCAGGGAGGGGCGAAAGGGGGAGGGCGATAAAAGGAATGAGCTGACACAGCAATAACTTCACCACCACCACCCCCATCACTGTTCCACCACTAAGTCAGAGTTGTGGTACCTAGCAACAGCCAGTGGGGGTGTTGCTAAGGCAACCAGACCAGGGATGGTGATGTAGCAGCTTCTTGTGACATCAACAGGGATGAAAGCAGCTGGATAACCTTCAGATGGGGACACCACCACTCTCGATTCCTATTTCGGGTTCTGTTTTGGAGAATTTTTGAGGGGGGGCGAGGAGGCGAAGGAAGAAAGGGGGGAAACCCTAAAAGGTTGACATCATAGATGCGGCCTCCAGAAGGTCAAAATTGTCCCTGCTGGTCAGCGGTTGTGTTCAGCTGCATTTCTACTCTGTTGCAGCTGTTACACTGCAGGTGTGAGCATCTATACATTGTAGGTGTTCCAGAGAGAGAGAAGAGGGAGGGAGGGAGGGGGAAAGAGAAAAAGAAATGGAGAGAGAGAGAGAGAGGGAGGGAGGGAGAAATGGATGTGTGTACACAGGTGGAAGTTGAAGGAGAAGCTTTGGATGCTTTTCCAGTAACCCAAGTAACCATATTTAAAATTTGCAGCCCTGTCCTATGCATATTTACCCAGGGGAGAGGAATACCCCCATCCCCCCTGCTAAGTTCAGTACAATTTATTTTCCTTTGCCAGGATTCTGACATTTAATTTGTAGAAAGGCATTCCAGAACTCAAATTAAACTGTCTGCCTTTAGAGCAGAGGTGTGCAACCTTGGCACCTTTAAGTCCTATAGACTTTTAACTCCCACAATTCCCCAGCCAGCCAAGCCAAGACAGCTGGGGAATTCTGGGAGTTGAAGTCCACAGGTCTTAAAAGATGCCTAAAGTTGGGCACTCTGCTTTATGGAGGCTCTTTCCCTAAATGGGAAGCAGGGCTAAGATTACCGGGAGTGGAAAAGAGAGAGGTTTTGAACTTTGAGACATCCTTGTTTTTTTCCTTCTAACCAGCTGTCCAGTTGTATAAGTATCTAAGGGAAGACAAGAACCCCAGCTGACCGTCTTCTCTTCTCTGCTCCATTATTTATTTCTGGCTGGTTTTCTCGTGACAGTTAGATAAGACAGGAGATAGAAACTACATCATACCTCATCAAACCACTGGTCTATCAAGGGCACCCGTCTACATAAGACTTTGCTCCGCTCCAGAATCACCTCAGGAGTCCCCAACCGTGGCAACGTGAAGACTTTTGGACTTCAACTCCCAGAATTCTCCAGCCAGCAAAGCTGGCTAAGGAATTCTGGGAGTTGAAGTCCAAAAGTCTTCCAGTTGCCAAGGTTGGAGACCCCTGCCTTAGTTATCTCACTACTAAGAGCAGCTAAGATGATCAAAAGCCTGGCGACAAAAACATATGAAGAACGGCTGCAGGATTTGGGCTTGGCTAGTCCAAAGAAAAGAATTGGGGGTGACAGGATAGCAGTATTCCAGTATTTGAGGGGCTGCCACAAAGAAGAGGTAGGGTCAAATTATTCTCCAAAGCACAAGAAACAATGGATGGAAACTAACCAAAGATAGAAACAACCTGGAATTAAGGAGAAACTTCCTAACAGTGAGGACAATTAACCAGTGGAACTGCTTGCCACTGGAAGTTGTGGGTGATCCAACACTGGAGGTTTTTAAAAAGAGACTGGACAGTCACTTGTCTGAGATGGTATAGGTTCTCCTGCTTGAGCAGAGGGCTGGACTAGAAGACCTCCAAGGTCCCTTCCAGCTCTATTCTATTCAAATACATCTCTTTCATTTCCCTACAGAGGTTCAACCATTTTAGGAGTTTCACATCTTTGTAAATTCTCCTCGAATCTCTAAATGGGTTATTTCTTGGCAGCGGTGGGGGAATCACCCGAGAAATGCATCGACAATGAACTAATTAACACGGCCAGCTGAAAGAAAGCTGAACAGATTATGTTTTTTCTTAGTGTTTGGAGGCTGATGGTGAAGGAAGATGATAAAAGATCAGCTACAAATAGCTGTGAGGGATTGGGGAATGGAACATTGTCCGTTCTGACTGGCAGGGACTCTCCAAAAGAAGCTCTATTTTTAGTTTTTTTTTTCTAGATAGTTTTTATTCTGTCTTTATTATTTTATAAATAAGTTTTTACAAACATATATCATCGTCTTTCCATCTCCTATTTTCCTCAACACCAACAACCCTATGAGGTGGGCTGGGATAAGAGAGTGTGCCTGCCCCAATGACACCCAGCTGGCTTTCATGCCTGAGGTCGGACTAGAACTCACAGTCTCCTGGTGATTGGCCCAATGTTACCCAATCAGCTTTCATGCCTAAGGTGGGACTAGAACTCACATTCTCCTGGTAATTGGCCAACATCTACACCTCACAGTTTCTTGGTGATTGACCCAACCTGCTTTCATGTTAAGGCAGGACTAGAACTCTCTTGTCTCCCAGTTTCTAGGCCAATGATTTAACCACTAGACTTCTGGCTTTCTATATTCTTGATGCTATTCTTAACAACATTCCCTCTCTGTTGCTGTAACTGGGGCCTGCTCATACTCTTGTAATCAATAATTTCAATCTCTGAAGCCAAAGGAAACCAGTTTCGTACCTGGGAATAGTAGAAAAGATCTTGGCAGAGCTTATTTTTAAAACTCCAACTTTGCTGTTTACTTAAATATTCTTTCTTTGCATGCTGTGCGTATAATTCTGATATCTTTATATTTGGAAGGGGAAAAAAAACTCAAAGAAACGGGAGAGGGATAAAGAAGAGAAGAGGTGGGAAGGGACAAGGAGAACCGGGTGGAGAGTAAGAATTTCTTGAACTTCCTTTGATTTGAACCCTGTTTTTTTCCACATTCATTCCATGCTCTTCCATCTTAGAAGTCCTTCTGTCCGTCCATTTCACACGCAGCCTGACAATATCTTGGTGAATGGGGAATCCGTTCAATTGAGGGTTGTCATCTCCGGATTTTATTTTTCCGCACAATATATTAATTTATGTACTTCCCTGCTGCCAAATGTCAGTAAGAGTCACCAGCTGGTGTGGCTGGCTTTGAAAACAAGATACAGGCCACTTAATTGGAGGGGACGAGGGCTGCCCGAGACAATGATTTGAAGATGGCTTGACGGAATCTGCATTGTCTGAGACAGTCGCACTTCTGAATACCAATTGCCTGGGTTGAGAGAGGACGATGGTTTAGCTTGGCCTTGGAAGCTTCTGTTAGCTAAGAGGAAAGTACAGCTTAAGGCAAGATTTGGTCCTTGGGGAGGTGGCCAGTTGAGCTGCTTCATTTTAATTAAGGGATGGGGGAGAGAGGGGTGAGAGTCCTTTGTGGATAAGCAAAGATTTGCTAATGAAGAGCAGGTGTCTCCTAATCAGGGTTAGAATTGTGGAGCCAGTTCCAATTATGATTGAAGAATTAATTGCATGCAAGCAAAACAATCGCGGGCCACCAAGAAAACTCCCATATGTTACCTGCCTGTGGTTTGACTGGGGCTCCTTGACTTGCAACCATTCATTTAGCGATTGCTCAAAGTTGCAGCAAAATAATGACTTAGGACTGCTCCTCGCCCTTAACAACCATCATAGCATCCCTGTTGTTATGCGATCCAAATTCAGGTGCTTGACAGCCGGCAGGTATGTATTTATAATGGCTGACAGCATCCCAGGTTCATTTGATGCCAATTTTGACTTTCCCAGCTGGCTTCCTGCAAGCAAACTCAACAAGGGAAGCCAGATTCGCTTAACGCCAGCATGATTCACTGAATGACCACCACAATCTGCTTAACAACCATGAGTGAAAGGTCATAAAGGAAAAAATAAGTACAGATACATCATCACGCACTATGTAATTCTATGGGGTTATGTGGTGATGATAATTCACAGTTGTTGAACCAACTGTGTTCGTGTCACAAAAAATCAAAGCAGCAGAAGTATTTTTGAGTCAATTTGGTCTCCCAAACTTGGGAACTTTTCCCTTTAGCTTAACAGCTTGTCTCCAATGTTACTGGCTAGGGAATTCTGGGAGTTGAAGTCCACAAGTCTTAAAGTTCCCAAGTTTGGAGAGCCTTGATCTCCTGGTTAAGGCACCGGACTAGAAAGCAAAAGATGGTGAGTTCAAGTCCCACCTTAGGCATGAAAGCTGGCCGGGTGACTTTGGACCAGTCATTCTCTTTCAGCCCAACCCACCTCACAGGGTTGTTGTTGTGGGGAAAACAGGCAGAGGAAGGTGTGTTAGATATGTTTGCGGCCTTGAGTTATTTGTAACAACCATAAAGGCGAGACATAAATAACTAAAATCAAGTGTGTCTCACTGAACAACCGCCTTGCTTAGCAACGGGAATTATAGTCGAGGACTATACGTACGGTCTTGGAACACTGATACCAGACAACGACTGGATTTCTGCTTAGGCACAGAGAGGCCCCTCTGAAGATCGATGATAGTGTAAAGCAGTAGTGCCCAAACTTTCCGGCTTGGGGGGAAAAATGGAGCTTTGTGTGCACGCTTGTATAGCCCAGTTCCGAATGGGGCCACAGCCCGGAAGTGGGCCGTGACCCAAGAGTTGTGGACCCCTGGGATAAAGAGCAAATGTGAATGAAGCCTGCCTCTTCCTTGAACAACCCCCAGAAGTCTCTCTAATGCAGGGGTGTCAAAACCAATTTCATTGATGGCCGCATCAGGGTTGTGGTTGATCTCGGCGGAGGAGGTGTGTGGCCAATTGGGTGGGCGTGGTAAACTGAGTGGGTGTGGCCAGCTTGATACCACTCCCCAAACCACTGGCATGTCTCCTCTTTCTATTGGGTAGACCGGGCCGAAGCTAGGCTGGCCTGATCCAGTGATGGCATTCTACCGGTTCAGCACGGTTCGCCTAAACCAATAGCTCTGAGGATCATAGGTGAGTGAACTGATTTGTTCCAACGATCAGCTGCTAGGCCCACCTACCTGCCTGTCCCAGCTCTATTCTGACCTTTATTTCCTGGTTTTGAAGCTCAGCTGCTTCGCGTGGCACAGTGGATTGCTACGTGTCAGCTGTTGAAGACACAGGGGGAGTGCACAATTGTGGGAGAAGGTCAGTAGCAAACTCTCTGCGCGTGCGTAAAGCGCCCCCCCCCCCCATACCACACCCACAGAACCGATGGTAAAAGAAAAAATTTGAATCCCACCACTGGCCTGATCTTTCCTGTTCGCACTGGGTAGACCAGTGATAGCAAACCTTTTTTAGCACCAAGTGCCCAAACCAGAACACATGTGCAATGTGCGGGTGCTGGAGCACCGCATGCATGCTTGCTTTTTGGCCATTTTCAGGCCTTTCTTTGGGCCATTTGGGGGCCGTTTTCAAACCCTTTTTGGGTCAGGCTGTTTTTCAGGGCAGTTGTGGGGTATTTTGGGGCCACTTTTAAGGTCTTTTTCAGGTTGTTTTTGGCCAAAAACGGTCCAGAAAATGGCCCTGAAAAAGCCCCCCAAACTGCCTGAAAAGCAGCCTGTTTTGGGGCCATTTTCTGGTGCTCTGGCACCCTCAAAGACCAGCTGGACAGCATGCCAGAAACCAGAACAGCAGCTGGTGATGGTGTGCGTGGCCACAGAGAGGGCTCTGAATACCACCTCTGGCACGCATGCCATCACGGAGGTAGACCTTGGACGGTCTGCAGGCCGGATCCAACCACATCACGGGCCAGCTCCGGCCCCGCGGACCTTGAGTTGGACACCCCTGCTCTAAGGCTTTCTCCCAAGCTGGTTGCAGACAGAAGAGGGGGGGCTCTCAGAGTTTAGGGAGACCCCCCCCCGAGTTTCCAGTTCCCGGGGATTGCAAGTTGACTCCTCGGGAAGAGACAGATTGACAAATTGGAGGAAATTCGAGTGGAGCCACAGCGATGATGAATGTATCACTGCAAGGCAGTTTGGGAGAGATTTACAGGGCTGGAGACCTAGTTCTGGTGTTCCTCGGTGGGGGGGCGGGGGGGGATGTGAGATGGAACCGGGGTGGGTTATACATGGGCTCTCTCGGCTTGCAAATTTGCAGGCGTTCCTTGCCTTCCTGTTGACAGAGGTAGAGGCAGGTTTTATAGATCTGCTAAAATCTCGGAAGAGGCTCTGAAAAACACCCCCCGCCCCCAACGTGTATATACGTTTGACAGGTGATGGTGGGGTTTACATTGTACAGGTAGTCCTCGACTTACAACAGTTCATTTAGTCACCATTCAAAATTGCAATGGCAGTGGAAAAAAAGCGACTTACGGCGGTTCTTCACGCCTGTACGGCTGTTGGGGCATCCCCAGGGTCCCGTGGTTTACGTTTGGAGGCTTGGTTATGACAGTTTCTTTGCCCACGGGGTCACGTGATCCCCTTTTGGGACCGCCTGACCAGCAAATTCAACAGGGGAATGTCGGATTCACTTAACGACCCGTGTTAGTAATGGAACAGTTGCAGTGATTCGCTCAACAAACATGGCACGGAATGTCGTAAAAGGGGGCAAAACTCAATAACAACATACACTTTGGGCTCAGTTGTGGTCGTAGGTTGAGGGTTACCTGTCGTCCTCAGCTTATAGCTATTCGTACAGCGACCATTCAAAATTAAAATGGCACTAAAAATGTGACTTATGACCAGTCCTCGCAGTTATGACCATTACAACATTCCCCACGGTCACTAGATCCAAACCCTGGTCTACAGTGATGGCTTTCTGAGCTACATTCCACAATATCTATCTTACATCTGTCTTTTTTTTTTTTTAATTAAGGAAGGGCTGTTGCTCTGTCTGTAAAGTTTTAATCCTTCTTTAAAATCATCTTAAGTAAGCAGTCTTTGCACATCTTAGGGTGATAAATTTTGCAAATTACTTCTAATCAGCTTTATTCGGTGACTCCCATGTTTTGGGTCTATTTATTCAGAGCTGGGTGAGATGAGACCTTCTCTATTTATTCTCTTCACATCATTAATAGCTGCATTAAATATTTTCTTCTGCACACATCCTCATTACGAATTCAGGTAATTGAGAAGTTGAAACGGAGAGGTGAAAACCTACACGCTGGATTCACCTCCCAGGATCACCCATTTCCATCTTTCAGGACATTTCGGAAGAGTTGTTTCCAATAAAAAAAATATTTTCCTTTTCAATTAAGCACTTTGTCACAATTTCCGCTCCAGGCTAAATTGTGGTTAACTATTTCGTACTGAAGGGAAAAAAAGACAGATTATGGCTTCTAATCCTGACTTTTCAACAAATTCTAGGATGTTCAGCTAACTATGATTTGGGCTGATTCAGTGATATAGGAAATGTTAGTTAAACTAACAAGTTGCAAGTTTAAACAAGTTGAAAGCTATGTTGTGTGCCACAACTGGAGAGAAAAGTGAGATGTGCTCAAATTGTCTTGCTTGTTCACACAATACCATTCTCCTGCCCCTCTTGTCCTCAAGATATGTTGAAATCAAACTCCCATATTGCAGTGACAACTATTGGAAATTATTAAAGTTGAAATCTAACACACCTGGAAAGCACAGGTTGGAGGAAGATTGCCGTAAAGGGGGTTTAGCTTGAAATACATTCATGTTTTCCTTTGGAATATAGTAATCACCCTGCAAACAGGTTTTGGATGTGAAGCACAAGGTGGCCATTAGAGGGCAGCAAAGTTCTAGGGTTTTCCGTTCTCTCTGCTGCTGTCCAGTGGTCAGCCACATTTTTTCAAGTTGGATCTGCAAAAGTGTTTGAGGAACACAACTGAAGGGAGTTGATTGCAGTGGTGGGATTCATTTTTTTTTTACTACCTGTTCTGTGGGTATGGCTTGGTGGGCGTCAGAAGTGGTATTTGCTGGTTCTCTGAACTACTCAAAATTTCCACTACTCAAAATTTCTCCAGAACTGGTCAGAACCTGTTGAATGCCACCTCTGGAGTTGATGGTGTTGCTCTGATAATTGAAAAAAATTATTGATTTGCAAGCTCCAGTAATGGAAGTCAAGGAGCAGGGTGAAAAAACTGAGACTATGATTAACCAAACCAATGATAGCACGTGTAGCAATCTGCCTTAGAATTGCCCATTTTCAGGCACAAAGAATCAGGAACTCTCTCTGAGTTCAAAGCATTTGAAGAGTTTATTATTGATACCTATATACAAGAATCTAGTCACAAAACTAACTTGGTGCTAGATATAGGTCAAGGGAATCCTTGGGAGGCTGGATTTGGGTCTCTTGGGGCTGCGCAATGATTCCAAACTGATGATGCATTTAACTCTGCCTTCCAGCTCTGCCTACTTATCTGCTATACCCACAAAGACATTAAAATGGTAGATCACTTATTATTATTATTAAAGGAACCAGAAGTCAAATAATTTGCGGCAGACTAGGCCCTAACAATCATGGCAAAAGAATACTGTAAAATTGGGATGGCCACGTGACGACTCGCTTAATGACTGCATCGCATAGCGGCAGAGGATTTAAACTAGATTAACCGTGGCCAAAAAAAAAATGTAAAATTGGGATGATGACCTGATGACTCACTCAATGACTGCGGCATTTAATGGCGGAAGTTCCAATCTACTTGCAGTCATAAATTGAGGACTACTTGTACTGTTGATATGAACTGAGGTAGGGATGGGAAGGATGAAGGCTAAGAAATCAGATCTGTTTCTTACCTTTTGCAATGTTGAGATGGAGGGAATTTTCAAACTGAGGCTGTCCATCTTTGCATTTCTCTCAGCTTCACCTTTAGCAGGAAATCCTGCCATAATCCAGCTCTTCCTTTCTATAGGGAACTCTGTTGGGAAAGGTAGAAAGAATGGGATTTTTTTGTCTGTATGCTAGTTTGTGGCGGGGGGGGGGGACCCCTAGGAAAAAAAAGGCAGAATTATAGACTTGTACCCATTGAAGGAGCAACCTCCGTTCACTCAGCTGCCAGGGCAGTTTTCAAGATTCCCTTTGCTGAGCATCTGACATTTTTGGAGAGCGAAGAAAAGCTGCCTGTTGAGAACTGGCAGACAATCCTGATTTAGGTCCTAAAATTCTTTATTTGGCTAATCAGCTATTCACACTACGCCAACAAATATGGGAAGCATAGAATTGTCCATGTCTTATTCCACTCCAGAGTTGGTTACCTCCTTTACTGAAAGTGTAACCTATCTAGCTTTTTTTTTTAAAGAGCGTTTACTCTCTTTAAAAAATAAAGTCTCTTATGGTAGTGGTTGTGTGACTACCATGTTTTTCCCAAAATAAGACCCTGTCTTGTATTGTTTTTGGCCACCAAGAAAAGGCAACAGGTCTTATTTTGGGGGGATGTCATCCACTGACTAACCTCATTTGCACGCATCGCCCCTGGCCTCCTTTTCGCTGTCAGAGGCCTTCAGGAACCTCCTCTTCTTCTGCGGCTGGCAAGACTTTCCTGAAGGCCTCTGAAGCCGATAACAGAGCTCTGGATCAATCCAAAGCTTTGTATATCATCTACAGAGGCCTTCAGAAAAGCCTTGCCAGCCTTGCTGGCAGCAGAAGAAATGGGCGGCGAAGCAGGTGTCAGGGTGTGTGAGGCCTGGCTACACCTGTCCAAAGGTAAGTAATAGGGCAGCTCCACCCCGTATCTCCATCCTAGCTTAATTTTTACCCATCCACTCTGGAGTTGGTAGGATTTTAATTCGGTCTTGTTTTGGGGGTAGGGCTTATATTAGGAGCATGTGTAAAAATCAAGCTAGGACTTCCTTTCAGGGTAGGTTGTATTTTTGGGGAAGCAGGTTATATGTTACATTGGCTTGATCCCTTTAGGAGCCACATAGGTAGTTCTTGACTTATGACCAGAATTTAGACCAGAATTTCTGTTGCTAAGGAAGGCAGATGTGGAATGAGTCACCCCCCCGCCCGATTTTATGACCTTTTGTCCATGGTTGTTGAGTGAATCACTGCTGTTGTTATGTGAACCATGCGGTTGTTAAGTGAATCTGGCTGCCCCTTTAACTTTGCTTGTCGGAGGCCTGATGGGAAACTTGCCAATGGAAATTAGGGTGACTTCGGCATGCTGCACCTGTCCTAAATATATACTGGCTGTCAAGCATCTGAAATTTGATCCCATGACTGCGGGGGATACTTTGATGGTCGTAAGTGCGAGGAACGGATGCAAGTCACTTTTTTCAGGGCTTTTTTAACTTCAAGTGGCCACTACCCTAAATGAATGTTTATAAGCCAAGGAATACCTGTATAGGTTAACTTTCAGGATGTTCCACCAAGAATCTTGAGATCGCTACCCAAGAATTGGTCCCAAACCAAGCCAGGTGCATGCTGATTCTTTCAAGCTGAGTTCTTTATTGTGGTGCCACCTCCCCCACAACCTTTGGGGCACCAGGGACCAGTTCCCTGGGGAAAGGACTGTAGGGGGTGTGGTTTTGTGTGCTGCTTGTTTTGGGACTTTGCTTGTTTGTGCGGCATGTCATGGCCCAGTGTGATTCCATGACCGGAGGTTGGGGACCTCTGCTTTATTGTTTCACACCTATAGACAAAATCTTGCCAGTCTCAGGACTGTACTATCTGCATCTACAATCATCATCTTCTTTTAATGACCCCATAATCCCTTACGGAGTGGAGTCTGGGCAACTGAATGGAGCTAGCAGAGTGTTTTAATGGCCGGATGCCCTTCCCTGTCACCAATGAGGAGTTTTGTTCAGCAGATATAGTCTCAGTGTGCCCAAAGAGAGAAATACCTGCCTCTACCTAGGATCGAACTCACAGCCTCCTGATTGTGAGGCGAGAGCTCCACCTCTAGGCCACCGCACCACTCCACTATCTGAATCCACAATATACTATGGGAACTATTAGAGAGGAGCTGCCCTCCACCTCGTTCTCTCACACATCCTATCCAGGCTGAGTTGCCTCTTACTTCTCCGGAACGCTCCCCCTCCCTCCCGGGAATCCACCTCCTCACTCCATTTCATCACAAAATGATGATGGCTACCATCCAAATACTTCTGGGAGGGTAATCGGTAGATGAAGATGGCTTATTGATCTTGTGTAGGCTTCCCCTTTTGGTACCTTGTACTTTCACTGGTGGCTATCACGGTAGCAGTGGCCGCAGTGAGCTAAGCAAGCAATAGAGCAAATCAAGGCAAACACTACGGTTTAATGACAGGTGTGTGAACCAGCCTAATCACACTTTGTTAAGCAAACAATAACCAGCAGAGTTGCATTTGTGCAAAATGAAAGCCAGGCCATAAATTCCTGGATCTGCGGTCTCAGGACTCTTCCGCCAGTTCAAAAGTAGCTTCAGATGTTTGCAATCTCATGGCGTTGGCTGTGCTCAGGATTCGAGCCAATTTATTTCTGGCAGTTTTAGGGATTTAAAAACCACAGTAAAATTAGTCTTTTCTTTGAAACGGCGCTACTATCAGAGTGTGGGTGGTTTCCCAGTTTGGCACACCTGATTATCTGGCTCCTGACATTCCCTTGAATTAGCAGCGTTTTTAAAGAGAAAAATTCCTTAATGCAGTTGGAGATAAAAAGTGGGGACAGTTGTGTGTGAGGACTCGTCATAAGTCACTTTTTTTAGAGCGGTCGTAACTTTGAATGGTTGCTAGACAAACGATCATAAACTGAGGACTACCTGTAAAGCCGAGACATAGACTAAAGCTTTCTTAGGAAGTACAGGTAGCCCTTGACTTAATGACCAAAATTGAGCCCAGAATTTGAGTTGCTAAGGGAGAACTTTGTAAAGTTGAGTTTTGCCCTGTTTTTCAACTTTTCACACCATGTTTGTTACCTGAATCACTGAAATTCTTAAACCTGGTTGTTACGTGAATCGGGTTTCCCCATTGACTTAGCTGATCAGAAGGTCGCAAAAGATAATCACATGACCCCCTGCCTGGGACACCGTCATAAATATGAGTTAGTTGTCAAGCATCCAAATCAGAGGTGGGATTCAGCTGGTTCTGACCAGTTCTGGAGAACCGGTAGCGGAAATTTTTGAGTAGTTCGGAGAACCGGCAAAACCTGCCTCTGACTGGCCCCACCCCATCTATGCCTCCCTGCCATGCCCACCAAGCCACGGCCACAGAATGCCATGCCCGTAGCTGATTGGCTGGGTCTCCTTTGGTTGCCCTGTACAGGAGAACAGAGCTGGAAAGCAGGTTACTGAGGTGGGGAGAGAATGGAGATTTTGCAATACCCTTTCCCTGCCATGCCCACCAAGCCACGCCCACCAAGCCACGGCCACAGAACCAGTAGTAAAAAAATTTGAAACCCACTACTGATCCAAATGTAAATCACGTGAACGTGGGAATGCTGCAATGGTTTTTAAAGTGTGACAAATGGTCCTAAGTCGCTTTTGTCAGTGGCGTCGTAACTTCAAACGGTCACTAAACGAACTGTTGTAAGCCAAGGACTTCCTGTGTAGCCAAGACTGATTTGTGATGCACAGGCTGGTAGGTGTGAGTGATGGCAAACTCTTTATGAGCTGATGGGAGCCCCAGCGCCCACTCAATCCATGAAGAATTGTGAAGAAGTGAATTGCTTGAATGAACTGGTGGTGAACACTTTTGAAAATCAATTCCGGAAAGCTTTCGAAGGAGATGTATTAAAAATGTCTTCAGATTTATCACTGCCTGCAACAGTAGTTCTAAGAAATAAATTGAAGAGCTCTCAAGTTATTGAGACAAATCTTCCGGATGGGCCTTTTCCTCCTTGGGTGGAAGCTGTTGTGGATGGCGATGAAAATATTGTCACCGTGCCAACCGTCTGTGCCCACCAGTGGTGGGATTCGATTTTTTGTTTAGTACTGGTTCTTTGGGCGTGGCTTGGTGGGCGTGGCAGGGGAAGGACACTGCAAAATCCCATTCCTGCCCTACTCCACTAACCTGCTTTCCAGCTCCTTTTTCCTGTGCAGGGCAACAAAAGAAGACCCAGCCAATCAGTTGGGACTTGGGAGGCGGAGAATCAATGGGGGCGGGGCCACTCAGAGGCGGTATTTGCCGGTTCTCTGAACTACTCAAAATTTCCGCTACCGGTTCTCCAGAACTGGTCAGAACCGGCTAAATATACCACCTCTGGTTCCCACCATAGCCTATCTCCTCTTTTTCAGATTTTTTTCAACTTTCAGCTCAAGCATTACATTATTTAATAGCCCACAACTTGTGCAACAAACTTCCAGAATCTTGTTTTTGTTGCTTGCGTGAGGCCACAAAGGAAGGCGGGTGTGCGGACTTTTCTGTTGTGCGCGGACGTCCGTATCATCAGTTGTACAATCCCCAATTGCAAGCGTAATGTACTTTAGGCGAAACATTGATTTTTTTTAAAAAAAACAAAAAACTTCACATCAGCCACTTCGAAAACAAGAAAAATAATAATGAGGCTCTAATCTGGAGTGAGAAGATGTTTTATACCCCAAATCTCTTGCCGCTACTATTATCCCCCAAGAACATTCTCCTTATGAGAAATTATGTGAAGTTTTCCAGTCTTTTTTAAAAAGAGAGAGGGACAAGGAGAGCGTTAAACCTCTTGCAAACGTGAGTTCCTGAGTTCGAGTTCTGCCTCAGGCATGAAAGCCAGCTGAATGACTTTGGGCCAATCACCAGGAGACGTGAGTTCTAGTCCTGCCTTAGGCAGGAAAGCCAGTGTGTGTCTTTGGGCCAATCACCAGGAAACTCTGAATTCTAGTCCCACCTTAAACATGAAAGCCGGTTGGGTGATTGTGGGCCAATCACCAGGAGACTAAGAGTTCTAGTCCCGCCTTGAGCATGAAAGCCAGCTGGGTGACCTTGAACCAATCGTCATGAAATTGTGAGTTCTAGTACTGCCTTAGGCATGAAAGCCAGCTGGATGACTTTGGGCCAATCACCAGAAGACTTGAGTTCTAGTCCTGCCTTAAGCATGAAAGCTGGCTGGGTGACTTTGGGCCAGTCCCTACCTATCTCACAGGGTTGTTGTTGTGGGGAAAATAGAAGGAGGGAGGTGTGTTGGATAGGTTTGCCGTCTTCTGTTTATTTGTAAAAATAATACAACCTCAACTTACAACCATGTGAAGTTGCAATGGCAGTGAAAAAAAGTGACTTCTGATGACCAATCCATGCACTTTCAACCGTTTCAGCATCCCCATGGTCACATGATCAAAATTCAGGCACTTGGCAAGCGGCCCGTATTTATAATGGTTGCATCGTCCTGGGATGGGTCTTATGACCACCATTTTTGGCCTTCCCAGCCAGCCTCCCAACAATCAAAGTTAATGGAGAAACCGGATTTGCTTATTGCTGACTGGGGAATTCTGGGAATTCAAGTCCAGGAGGTCCTAAAGTTGCCAGGATTGGATAGCCCTACTCCTGTGTTGGTGAACCTTTGGCATGCATGTCACAGGTAGCACGCAGAGCCATTTGTGTGGGTACACGAGCCCCAGCCAAACTTACCTGCACTGTGCATGTGCAGGCCTCCCAGCTGATTTTCGGCTTGTTTGAGGCCATTTTCGCCCTCCTGGAGGCTCGAGGGAAGCCTCTGCAACCTCGGGAGGCCGAAAAATGGGTCCATTTTGGCACTTCCGGTATTTCCAAAAGGCCCATTTTTTTGGCCTCCTGAGGCTGCAGAGGCTTCCCTCGAGCCTCCAGGAGGGCGAAAATGGCCTCAAATGGACGAAAAATCAGCTGGGAGGTGCGCACATGCGCAGTGCAGGTGGGGGGGCAGGATGAGGGGTGGGGCACATTGCATTGTGGGTGCAGGCAAGCGCACAAACTTTTAGCACATCACAACAAAAAGGTTCGCCATCACTGCCCTCCTCTCTACAGTAATTATAATAGATTCTTGAATTATGTCTATCCCTCCGTTAAAACCTTGCTTCTCCAGAGCTCCGAGTTGGAAAAAAAAACCCATCATAGACTGTTTGATTGAGGTGACTCTACAAACAACAGCATCTAATACATGTTAAGTAGCAAACAGCCATGTGGCTTGATCTATTTAAGGCCCATTTTCCCTCTTTCAAAGTCTCTTTCAAAGATTCATTTTCAGGTCTGGGTAAATCCTAAGTAGGATTATGCCATCCAAAACATGATTGCAAAGCCAAACCATAAATCCAGATTTGTACGTTAAAGTTATTTTCCCTCTTGTTCTCTGAATAAATTATGCAAATGAAGCCAAATTTATTCTGCCTGTATTAATAGCTTAGGATTGCATCGATATAGAGAAAACCCCCAAGCAGGATATATACATTGGGTAAAAACTGGTGTTTTTTTTTTTTAATCTCATTCTTGTATGCATGCATTAAGAATGGTAAAAGCACACCTATGTGCATTTTTAAAATTCGTCAGGAGCGTTGAAATGTCCTGAGGTTTCTCCTTCTTACAACAACTCAAAGGAAATGTTGGCTAGGAATTTTATTTATTTTTACCCGCACCATTTCACAAGGTTATGTAATGTTGCTCGCTTGTTGATAGTAAAATTGTTTTTTGATCCACCTGTGTCATAAAAATTTTAGCAGGCATAGGCACATTTCCTTGCACCTGGGAAGACTAAAATAGGGCATCTCTAAAATGTGATTTCTCCCCCCCCCTCCCTCCATCGCTCAGAATAGGTTGTGGACATCTGTGATCCCACAAAGCTGGCTGTGCTTGTCAAAAATTGATTTATTTCTGAGTGTAGTAGCCAGTGGTGCACTGCTGAGGGACCGCAGGGTTTCGGGAGAGCCCCTAGCTAAGTTCACAGAACCCCCAAATCCCACCCTACCCACCCCATCCCGCCTGTTCCAGAAGTCCCCACATCGCCCATTTTGGATGCAGGTAAGTGCAGGGTGCGCATGGAGGCTCAGGGAGGGTGAAAAATTGGCCTCCTGGAAGTTCAGGAAGGCCAGAAATGGGCCTGTTTCCAGCTTCCATAGAGCCTCTGGAGCCCAGAGAGGCTGTTTTCGCCCTCCCAGAGGCTTGAGGAAAGCCTCCGGAGCCCAGGGAGGGCAAAAACGCCCCCCCCCACCCCACCGTGGTGCAGGAGGCCAACTAGGCCATGCCCACCATGGCCACGCCCACCCAGCCACCGGGCAGAGAACCCCTTGCTAAATATTTTTAAGCCCACCCCTGGTAGTAGTCCTCGACATACCACCACAATGAAGCCTACCATTCCTGTTGCTCAGCGAGTCAGTTGTTAAGGGAGTTCTGCTCTGTTTTATGACCGGTTCTTTTTTGGTCATGGTTGTTAAGCCAACCTCTGCTGTTGTTAAGTGAATCTGGGACCCTGGAACTGTCATAAATACATGTGCGTTGCCAAGCGCCTGAATTTTGATCACATGTGACCATGGGGATGCTCTAATGCTCGTACGTGTGAGAATTGGCCATAGGTCAATTTTTCCAGTGCCATTGCAACTTCCAACGGTGACCAAACAAGCAGTTGTAAGTTACACCATATTGGAAGCCACAGAAAACTATTATTACACCATATTGGAAGCCGCAGAAAACGATAATTACTCCATATTGGAAGCCTCAAAAAACTTAGAGAAAATGCTGCAATTCTTGGGAACTTGTGAGTGGTTTATTTACACATTTTCAAAATCTCTTGCCTGCCCACCCCCCCCTCCAATTCCTTATGATTTCTACACCTACGAATTGCTCCAATGTTATTGGTTTGGTTTGGTTTGCATAGTAGGGCCAAACAAATGGATGATGAAAAGAATACAGATAAAAGGGTCCTGCAAGCGATTTATTTTCCTTTTGTGTGGAGACAGGTGTGATGGGGTTTTTGTTACTCAAACAGCTCGGGGCAGAGCAATAATTAAGTGAATTTCTTTGTCTCCCTGTTTTCTGTGTTTCGGAGTCAACTGAAATTAACACAATCACCGGTTTTGAGGGATTGGGGAATACTAATAGTGGCCGTGGGGACGTTGACGTAGATCTGGGCCAGACATTAGGATAAATCAGATTTGTCGTGAAGTTTAATTCAGTGGATATTAGCACAAATCCAGCACTTACTATGCTGCAGTCATGAAAGTAAGTAAGTGGAGGAAGACTTATGGCCACAATTGAGGCCTAGCGTTTCTGTGGTTAAGTGAGACATTCGTTAAGTGAGCTTTGTCCCATTTTACGTCGCTCCTTGCCACAGTTGCTAAGTGAATGACTGCAGGTGATAAATTAGTAACCTGGTTGTTGAGCGAGTCTCACTTTCCCATTGATTTTTGCTTGTCAGGTCGGGACACAGCAACGGTCATAAGTATGAACCCGTTGCCAAGCCTCTGAATTTTGATCACATGATCATGGGGGAAGCTTCAAAGGTCGTAAGGGTGAAAACCGGACATAAGTCACTTTGTGACTTTGAACAGTCACTAAATGAACTGTTGTAAATCGAGGAACTACCTGTACAGGTAAGTCCTTGATGTACGGCCACAATGGGAACTAGAATTTCGGTTGCTGAGCAAGATGGTTGTTAAATGATCCTGCTTGATTATGACCTTTTCACCACCATTGTTAAGCGAATCATTGCAGTTCAGTGAATCATTAAGCAAATCTGGCTTCCCACATTGATTTTGATTGTCTGAAGCCGGCTAGGAAGATTCCAAAAGATGCTTGTCAACTCATAAAATATTTCTCTGGCCTTTTAGAGTTGCCAACAGAAAGGGAGGGGGGAGCAGTGCAGCTGCTTGCAAACCAAAAGTGCATTCCATAAATGTTTTCAAAGCTGACTGAAGTTTCTGCCGCAACAAAATTCTAGGTGGAGAACATGATTGATGACTCTGGGCTATGGATGTGTCCCATTGGAGGATATGAATTATGATACACCCAGGGGGTGCGGGAAAACCAGGGTCAAGGGTGACAGTGAACTATGTGTCTCAGAGTCAGCTACACCCAGTCAGTGCTGGCATGTTAACTCCCAAATAAATCCTTCTTTAGTTTTGGAAGTTTGACTCGAGACTCAGGATTTAAATGGGAGTAACTGCCGGAATCCTGACAATGCTCACATGACCCCGGAATAGTGCAACCATAGAAAATATAGATAGTCCTCAGCTTATGACCACCGATTGCATCCAAAATTTCTGCTCCTTAGCAAGACAGTTGTTAAGTGAGTTTTGCCCCATTTTACGACCTTTCGTACCACAGTTGTTAAGAGAATAACCGCAGTTGTTCGGTGAGTTTTGCCCAATTTTACGAACATTCTTGCTACAGTTGTTAAGTGAATCACTGCAGTTAAGTTAATAACATGGTTGTAAAGTGAACCTGGCTTCCCCGTTGACTTTGCTTGTCCGAAGGTCATCAGAGGTGACCACATGATCCCAGGAAACTACAACTATCATAGATGTGAGTCAAGTATCTGAATTTGGATTACATGACCATGGGGAAGCCGCAACTGTCATAAGGGTGAAACATGGTCATAAGTTTTATGGTTCGCCAGCAGCCTGTGCAGATGGCTGTGGAATTGGACAGTGGGGAAGAACGGGGACCAGTCGGGAGTTTGAGGAGTACTCAGACGAGGGTCCTGCGTCCAATGCAGAGATAGGGCCAGGACCACCTGGGAGTGGTGTGCTGACTCTGGAGCCTCCGGAGTCTCACTTCAGAGAGGCCGAGGAACAAGGGGAGCCTGTTCCCAGTGCGCGTGTGCGCAGAGCTGCTAGAAGGCAAGAGCAGCTGAGACAAAAGGGGAGACTTGGGAGTAAGGCTTGGGGGTGATTGCCCCTCCCCTAAGGTATAAAGGACAGGCAAAGGTAGAGAAACCTTTGCAGGAAGCAACATCATTCACTCTGGTCGGATTAATCCTTGAAGATCTGTGTGGGCTTTGTACTTTGGTTGGGTTTTTATAGTTCCTTTGGCACTCTAGTTGTTGGCAGCAATTCAAAGGAAAAAAAAGGTGGGTGCTTATCTCAAGGGACTGTTTGGGACTCATTACTGGCTGGGAATGAAAATAATTCCCAGCACTGAAATAAAACAAGAGTTGTTTTAACTAAGTATGTGCTTAATTACAGTCTCGGGAAGCCTTGGTCAGAACAATAAGTCACTTTTTTCAGTGTTGTTGTAATTTCGAACCGTCCGCAGAGCGAACTGTTGTAAGTCAAGGATGACCATGCTGATTGCCGAGTGCTGAATTTTGAACACATGACCCCAGGGTTTATGCCACTGTCAGATATGCGAGGACCAATCACATTTTTCAGGGCCGTTGTAAGTTTGAACAGTCACTAAATGAATGATCGTAAGTCAAGGACTACCTATGTTTCTTTTTTAAAAAAAACGTTGTACTGGTGTCTTTCCTGTACAGATCTAAGAAAAGGCGGCAGGACATTTTTATTCGCTTGGGTGCATAGAGAATTCTAATTTGTTTCAGTGGTTACGAATGCAAAACCTGGAGGTGGTGATTAAATAAATCCAAGACTATCAAAAATAGAAAAAGGCTTATCCTTTTAGGCTTCAAGGTGTGGGAATAAGATGGGAATTATTTTTAGCATCTTTAAAGAGGAGAGGTTTCCTTTTGTCACGTTCCTTAAGCTGCGTCAGCATGTTTTTTATTACGATTATTTTGTTGCTAATTCCCTCCGATCACAAAAATCTTTGTGGGTGGATCGTGTGTCACAGATTATCTGTACTAATGCCATTTTAATAGCTGGGGGTGAAAAGGTGGAAAATGAACGAACGTTTTTGCTTTAAATAGTAATTAAAACTCAACTTTGCCTTGTGTGTTGCATTGGTGCAGCCTACAGTTGTGTAGTACAAAATCTGAGCCAGATATGATACCATGTGCGTGTTAGAAGACAAGCATTGATGAAAAAGAGAGTGGGGGGGGGGGGGGAGAGAGAGAGAGGGAGAGAGATGGATAGATGAATAGATGGATAAAGAGCGGGTCTACATATGAAGGTTCAATTTAACTGATTTATTGCTAATCATATCTGTGTACACAAATCTAAGCACTTGGATAGAATTGGATACGGGTCAATGGCAGTTGAGAGGAGGGGGGTTTAGACTTTGTGAATATGTAGTGATTCTAGGCTGGTTCCCTCCTTTTAACCCCCTCCTTGGCTCTGCCAGTTCTTCTCCTACAGGTAGGTAGGTAGGTAGGTAGGTAGGTAGATAGATAGATAGATAGATAGATAGATAGATAGATAGATAGATAGATAGAT
>NW_020769385.1:4417908-4440059 GCF_900518735.1 Pseudonaja textilis
CTCCTGGTGATTGGCCCAAAGTCATCCAGACAGCTTTCATAGCCAAAAGCAGAACTAGAACTCACTAGTCTCCTAGTTTCTAGGCGGCGCCTTCCCCGTTACACCAAACTGGCTTTGCTTTTCTGCATGGATACAAAAGTTGTAGCGACTGTACCATATATAAACATTTTCTCCTGGGACATCCCAAGTTTTTACAGGATCAAGTGATGGACAGATGAACAATATAGCAGATCAGGCCTTGCGTTCAGAATGGTTGGCAGCAGTAACTGTCTTGCAGCCTAAGGCACTATTACAAGAAATCTCGCAATCTATTTGAAAGGTGCGATTTGGAGAGGCTGTTTCCTGCAGTAGAGGAAGCCGGTAAAGCTGAGATAATGGCCGATATGCCACCTTTGGCAAACAGTGTCTATTTTTGGTTGGCACTTGCTGATTTCATTATAAATGTGTGCAGAGGTAAAATTGCCCATCGCTTGGCGATGCAATTGACATTTCTTTTTAAAGCTGGTTATTTTGTAATGGGGGAAAAATGGAAATCAAAACAGCACAGTTCAAAATCAGTGTTAAATGCAGATGGAAGGCCCAGGCGGAGGTGAGGAACTCACGGTTCAAGGGATCTAGAGTTTAACCAACTAGTAGCAAAATAAAGTCAGGCAAATCAATAGAGAAAGATTATAGTAATGTGAAAAGCAGAATCTAGACCGGGGGAGTGTCCAACTTTGGTAACTTGTGAACTTCAACTCCCAGAATTCCCCAGAGTCAGCCATGTTTGTACCTCAGGCTATCAAAACATTATTTTTATCTGCCTTAGTGGATTGATCAGCAGCGGTGGGATCCAAATTTTTTTTCCTACCGGTTCTGTGGGCGTGGCTTGGTGGGCGTGGCAGGGGAAGGGTACTGTAAAATCTCCAGTCAGAGGTGGGATTTGCTGGTTCACCCAACCACTCAAAATTTCCGCTACCGGTTCTCCAGAACTGGTCAGAATCTGCTGAATATACCACCTCTGGATTGATGGAGACCAAGCTTTTTAGCCTGAGGTACATTAACAACACATTTACTGAAGTCCTCAGTACAGGTAGTCCTCAACATACGATCACAATTGAGCTCAACATTTCTGTTGCTAAGCAAGTAGGTGAATTGTGCTCCATTTCATGACATTATTATTATTATTATTATTATTATTATTATTATTATTCTACATTTTTTTGCTACAATTGATAAATGAATTGTGTGGTCCTTAGGCAAATCTGGCTTTCTCCCATTGACTTTGCTTGTGAGAAGCTGATTGACAGATGGTGATCACATGACCCTGAGACAATGCAGCCGTCATAAATACATGCCAGTTGCCAAGTGGCCCGAATTTGGATCATATGCTGCAACGGTCATAGGTTTCAAATGAAAAGTGGTCATAAGTCACTTTTTTCCCCAGTGCTGTTGTAACTTCCGTCACTAAATGAATGGCTGTAAGTCTAGGACTACCAGTAATCTGTTTTGACGAGGGCATCATTCACAGGCCTGCCTCATGAGTAAGTTCCGAGGACAACATCAGATGTGTATCTATGGAGATTCTCAGTCATCCAGGTCAGGGTTGTCCCAAAGATGGTTTATTTTTTTCAAAATGGCAACTGGACTTTCTTGGGTTTTCCTTGAAGATGTTTCGCTTCTTATCCAAGAAGCTTCTTCAGTTCTGAGTTAAAGAACTGAACTGAACAGAACTGAGGAAGCTTCTTGGATGAGAAGCGAAACATCTTCAAGGAAAAAAACAAAGTCCAGTTGCCTTTTGAAAAAAGTACCTTTGCGTTGATCAGACATGTATATTTTTATGGGTGTGTGTGTGTGGCCCTCAAACTCACCCGTGATTGTTGCTTTTCCCCTGCCAAGAGATAGTTATCTTGCTTGATGTATTTTTTCCAGCAAAAAGAAAACGGATGAATGATGGTTGAAGTGTTCAATAATGACCCCACAATACTGTACTGTATACACTCTTTCTTATGTCGCTTGTTTGATCTGAATCTCTTTATTTCCTAAAAGGACTTAGCTGAAGCTCTGATCTCACTATAGTCCACATTAGATTACTTCTACAGCAAAGAATTCACAAACTTTCTCTTGCTGGTAAGCCAAAAGCCAAGAAAATCATATTATGTTGATCAAGGTTCAGTGAGCACAGCCATGGTGGATTGTGAGCCATGTTTTATAATTGAACACAATGTGTGAACCCAACCATTTGTGACTGATTGATTGATTTATTTTTTATGTGTTAACAGCAAACACAGATAGATAGAACCGTGTCGAACCGGTAGAATACCACCACTGGATACCGCGACTTATGACTTATGGTGGAAATTCTGGGATTCTTTACAATTTGGCTATCTGTATTCTCCTGAATGAAGGCGAATATATGTGTCCCAGAATAATGTTGCAGGATCCAATCTGGATTGGTTACCAGGACCCAAAGTTTTGTCTTCCGAGCTTTCAGATTCGTGCTGGAGTCCATCCTCAGACCCAGAATATATTCTGCCCAGTCTCCAAATTTAAAAAGCGATTACAGATTATCCACCCTGTTCTTCCTGCGGATGAAAAATTGGCTGGCAAACTGTCTACCAAAGCAGCGATAGGAACATCGCAGCATTGTATTTAAAACAGCCTGGTGCGTCGCAGATGCAGCCACTTTCTGAATCTACAGCAGAGTGGGATGGATTTTGCTCCGGTGCTCATGATATGATAAAACCCAATAATTATAGCAGAGATCTTCTCACTTGTCTTACAAAAAGAAATAAGCAATATTTATCCAGGGCCTCTTTGTAACTGTGCTCCCCAACGAAGGATTGAATGTGAGTTTTTTGGGGACAAAGAGCAGGGGAATAAAATGGTGGCAGGGAGGTTGAATATATTCCGGTGCATAAATATTCCTTTTTCTTCTTCTTCTTCTCCAAACGCACTTATCAAGTTGCATGTGGAAATTAGCGGACAAAGGCCCAGGTGTTGTTTTCCAGCATTCGCTTTCAGTCACAATCAAGCGAGCTTGTGTCTCAGCCTTTCTGGTTGTAATTATATTTGGCCGCCATCTGCATCACCTCCTTTCGTTCCATGTTAATTCAAGGGGGGGTGGGGGGTGGGAGGGAATAAAATATTTCACTTTAGTGGTTGGGGTTTATTAGCATGGAATCTGTGTGGATGACATCCCGAGCCAACTGTCGCACTTGCTCCGAGTGCCAGGATTAGGACCATATTGGTGTGGCATTAGGAAACCTAGCAAAGTACGGTCAGGATAGAAGAGAATATGTGTAGCTCAGGATTGAACGGTGGGGTCCTTGGTGCTCGCTGAGTTTGGTGGTTTTCTTGCAGATGTTTCGTTATCTAACTAGAAAACATCATCAGAACTAAAGTAAGATTTGTGGAGTGGAGGAGGAGGAGGAGAACTATGGGCTCAATGCTTTCCGAGCTTGGTAGTTTTCTTGCAGGCGTTTCATTACCCAACTAAGTAACATCATTATGCTAGAAGGGAATGATCGAGGAGGAGGAGGAGGAGGACAATAACGACTGTGGGGTCCTTGGTGCTCTTCTGAGATTGGTGGTTTTCTTGCAGACATTTCATTACCCAACTAGATAACATCATCAGTGCTAGAAGAGAATTGGGTATGGGGAGAAAGAGGGAGAGGAGGTGGGGGAGCAGTGGGATCCTTGAGACTTTTGGAACTTGGTTCTTTTCTTGCAGACATTTCATTACCCAACTATTTAAAATCATCAGTGCTAGTGAGGTTTGTGGGGGGTGGGGAGGAGGAGAAGGAGGAAGGAGGACTTGGGATCCTCGGTGCTCTCTGAGCTTGGCTCTTTTCTTGAAGACATTTGATTACCCAAGTGGATAACATCATCAGTGCTAGTGAGGCTAGAAGGAGGCGGAGGAGGACTGTGGAGTCCTTGGTGGTCTCTGAACTGGGTGGATTTTTCCCCCCGATGTTTCATTAGCAACCTAAGTAACATCATCACTGCTAGCTATGAAGGAAACAATGACAATAACAACGAAACATCTGCAACAAAACCACCAAGCCCAGAGGACCCCAAGGGATCCCAAAGTGTGATCAATAATGCTCCAAGAGTTCCCCTTCCTTTTCTTTCACATCCCAGCTGTCTTTGCGGGAGATGGCTAGCCCAGCCCACCCTTTCTGAGGGGTTAAAAATGTTTCTGTGAGAATAAAAATTAAACAATGCGGGGACCTGTTGGGCTTTGAGCCACCCCAAATGAGATGGGGGAAGGTTAAATCTTTCCCTTGTTCCGCCCACTGGGCTGTATGTACACCCAACAGCTGGCAAAATTTGGACGACATTTGTCTGAAATGATATAGGGCCGTGATGGCAAACCTATGGCACGTGTGCCACAGGTGGCACACAGAGCCATTTGTACGGGCACATGAGCCCCAGCCAAATGTACCTGCACTGCGCATGCGCGCGCCTCCCAGCTGGTTTTCGGTCCATTTGAGGCCTTTTTCAGCCTCCTAGAGGCTTGAGGGAAGCCTCTCCAGCCTTTGGAGGCCGAAAAACAGGCCTGTTTCATCACTTCTGGTACTTCTGGTTTCATCACTTCCGGTATTTGGAGGCTGAAAAATGGGCTCATTTTTCGGCCTCCAAAGGCTGCAGAGGCTTCTCTCAAACCTCTGGGAGGCTGAAAAAGGCCTCAAACGGGCCAAAAATCAGCTGGAAGGCATGCGCAGTACAGGTAAGGGGGCGGCGATGGGGGGGCTTTGTGCACACATGTGCAGGGGTGGGGTGCGCATTGCATTGTGGGTGCCGGCATGCGTGCGCTTTCGGCACTCCACAACAAAAAGGTTCGCCATCACTGATATAGGGTCCTCTGCTTGAGCAGGGGGTTGGACTAGAAGACCTCCAAGGTCCCTCCCAACTCTGTTATTCTGTTAAAAGAGGAGACAAAACCAGGAAGAAACAAAATGCTGGAATTGGAGCATCTCATTTCACAGCCCGTTTCTCTGTCATCCTTCTCTGGAGGCCGAAAGGGACATGCTATATCGATTAACCCCAGGTCTAGGTTCAGAAGAGACACTGAATTGTGGCTTAGAGGAGTAAACCAAGGCCCTGCTCCTTAGCCACAATTTAACCCATGATCTGAGCTCAGACCACATGCCACGACTAGCCAAAACATGGCCTTCATGTTGTGTGAGTCAAGAATACACAGGCCAAGAGACAAGGAAGGCCAAACAGAAATTGTTGCTTTCTCTCACAAACATATCTGGAAACAGAGACAGTCCTTGACATATGACCATAATGGAGCCTGGCCATTATGGCCGTATGTCCTAACAATAGTAAAAAAACCCAGGTCCGTCGATTTTATGATCTTCTTTGTGGCGGTTGTTAAACGGTCTTTAAACGGACCAGCGGTTTTCTGTGGGTGCAGTTTTGCCAAAATTGGAACCAGGGCCAGGTTTTGGCAGAACTGTCGTAAAAATGGTTGTTACCATGGGACACAACAAATGTGGTTGTGTGGCCAAGAGGTTGAAGTTCTATCACGACGGAGGGGACCATCACAACTTCAAATCCAAATCATAAGTCCCTTCTTTCAGGTTGGTTATAACTTTGAATAAGCAACCAGTTATAAGTCAAGGACTATCTGTAACCAAATTTTAGCTCCTACGCCAGCTGCATTGGTTTGGTTTTCACAATGGCTCCAGTTTCTCATACAGCCTCTTGGGAAAATTAATTGCCCACTCCTCATTTATATATATAAAAGTGAAATATCCCTCACGCATCATCACAAAATCTCCGGAACCGTAAAGCCTACAAACTTGAAATTTGGCAGGTATGTTCCTCTTGGCTTCTAGGTGCTCACTAAGAAAGGATTTTTCAAAAGGACCATCAGAGCATTAGTATTTTGTATATTATTATTAACACGCTCTGATGCTAAGGAGTTCTACTCCCCCTCCGCACCTCAGTTTCAGTTTTAGTTTCACAGCACCAAGCAGCTTTTGTACAGAACACTTGAGCTAAGCCACACCCAGGCTCCTTGCTGTCTCCTTGTTTTACACAGCAAATACTCTTTCATTTTCCAAACAGCCCTCAACTCTCTCACACACTGACAGGACGCTACCCAGATGAATACCGATGGATGCTGGTAGGCAGAGGCACAATTTTCCCCCCTTATTTTCCTCTTCAAAAATTGCCTGATTGCATAGTTTCATAGTGAAGCACGTCTAGTCTATCGTAAGCCTCTGAAGTTTGTCTCTTTTTCTGCAGGATGTCCAAAACATACCAAAATCAATGCCATCGTTCATATTCAGATGCTCCAATTACATCCCTGCTCTGTTTTCAGATTTTATTTCATGGAATAGAATACTTTGGGAAAGTAATGCTCCTTTTACCACGGTCACTCAGCAGTTGAAATCACGTCAGCTGCTCTCTGCTGAGCATTTAAATGTGATTTTCCCACAGTAGATTCCAAAGTTCAGGAAGTGAAAAAAAAATTGATAGCGTTCCCCTATGAAGAAAGATTGAGGCCAGGGGTCCGTCCAACCTTGGCAACTTTTCAGACTTCCAACTCCCAGAATTCCCCAGCCAGCCATGGGGAATTCTTCCAGCTGGCTGGAGAACTCTGGGAGTTGAAGTCCACAAGTCTTAAAAGTTGCCAAGATTGGACTGTGCAGTCTTTGCCGTCCCAACACAAGGAATTAGCATTGAGGGAAAAGCAGTAAAGAATGTGTCAGAAATAGGTGAAATCGGAGAAGGGAAACAAATTCAGGGAAAGGGGAGGACTCCCCCAAAGGTTTTTCTCACACAGGAATATAATTGATGGATGGCGATGAAAGTTTGCACATTTCTCTCTCTCTCTCTTTATGTTGCCCACATCCCATCCTGGCAAAGGAAGGGAGGGTTTCCCCTCCCCTCCCCTTAGCATCTTAGGAAATTCTAAATATCATTTGCACATGTGGAAAACAGCTGCATTGGAGGTGTTGAAAGAGGCCAAGGGTTAAAAAAAAAAATGGTTCCACAGAATTGCGCACAAGTCACTTTTTCTGACTGGCCCCTATCCTGAAATTTTCCTTCTGTCTTTTTTTTTTTTTTCTAAATTCCGTTTTACTCGACCGACTGAGTTAATTTCTGAAGGCTTCTGTGTTTTGCAGAAAACTCAACTGGATCCTTTCAGGCCCAGATTTTCAGCACATCAGTGGCTTTGTATTACCCAAACTGGACTTTAGGCGATATAGGAGGAAGGGGCATTAAATATGCAAGCCTCCTTGAGTTGTTTTAAAAATAATAAACGTGGGATAGAAATGAAATAAATTACAATGGTCAGAAGAAGCCACAGAAACCAAAATGGGTGCTATCTATTTAAGCAGTGAGCTATCCAGGTTGGGCTTCTGCTTATCCTTTTCCTAGCGCAAGGCTGAAAATTAATCTCCTGTTTGCTATGTAAAACCACCTCTTTTTTCGCTAGGATTCACAAGGAACCTGTGATGTTTGCTTAAGCAGTAAGACTTAAGATTGCTGTAAAGCCTCTTTTGCTGTAAAGCTTCTCCGGTAAATTCATGGACAGATAGATCTGTGTTGGTTTTTTTTGGGCAGTTGTATGGACGCAAGTTGCCATTGTATTTTCTATTATGATTTGTTGCACGGCGAGCCAGATTAGTATTTCTCAACCTGGACCACTTTAAGATGGGTGGATTTCAACTCCCAGAATTCCCTAGTCAGCTTTGCTTTTCTGGCTGGGGATTCTGGGACTTGAAATCCACACGTCTTATAGCGGCCCAGGTTGAGAAACACTGAGGAGGAGGAGGAGGAAGAGGAGGAAGAGGAGGAGGAAGTGATGTTCTGGTGATGATGAAGGGAGGAGAAGAAGGAGATGTTCTAGTGCCCCCCCCCCCCAATTCAAGTAGGAGTTAATCTAACACTTTACTTTACTTCAGGTCAGCCAAGGTTATCTGTATGCTACCGAGCCAGGCAATATTTGTAACTTTTAGCACTTAGCAATAGCACTTAGACTTTTATGCTGCTTCACAGTGCTTTACCGCCCTCTCTAAGCAGTTTACAGAGTCAGCCTATTGCCCCCAACAATCTGGGTCCTCATTTGACCCACCTTGGAAGGAGGGAAGGCTGAGTCAACCTTGAGCCTGGTGAGATTCGATCTGCCAAATTGCAGGCAGCCGGCAGTCAGCAGAAGTAGCCTGCAGTACTGCACTCTAACCACTGTGCCACCGAGGCTCTTTTAAAATAAAATTACTATTATTTATTGATTGATTAGATTTTTGTTCCTACTTTATAACTTTAAAGTAATTCAAGATGGTGAACAAACATAACACTCCTTCCCCCGTCTATTTCCCCCACAACAACAGCCCTGCGAGGTGGTTGGGCTAAGAGAAAGTGACTGGGCCAAAGTGGTTTCGTACCTCAGGCAGGACTAGAACTCCCAGTCTCCTGGTAATTGGCCCAAAGTCACCCAGTCGTCTTTCGTGTCTAAGGTGGGATTTAACCTCCTTTATCCAAGGAAGATCTTGGAAATTGCATCCCTTTGCACACTTACCTCCAAATAACACATTTGTTACATCAATGCTCCCTCCTAACCTCTAAAGTTAACCTCGGCTAATCAAAAAGCAAAGTACACGCTATACCCAAACGAACCATCTTAATGTTGTCATCTGGTACAAATAGCATCATCAGACAATCTGCTGGGCAGCTCAAATTAGGCAGCCCTGTAATATAGTGTGGTGTGCCAATCCAGCCAATGGGACTTCCATTACATATGATTTGTGCTTGGACTTTGCCTTGGGCTCAGCATACTTCACACTAATTAAGGCAGCAATCCTCCACTGCACCAGGGAGTCCGTTCCATTAAACTGGTTGGGTTTCCTCGGAGAATAACACGCTTATCTTTTGCCATCCGGATTTGCATACCTCATTGCTTGAAGCCTATTAGGGGATTGCTATAAAATGGAGACCTGGGTCCAGGCTGGCTCCGGAATTCTGGGAGTTGAAGTCCTCAGGTCTCAAAGGAGCCATAGTTCCCCAACTCTAGGTACTGTAAGGTCTCTTCACTTCTGCTTTTCCTCATTCCTGTCTAAATCCAGCATGAAAAAGCGAAGAATCGTGGAAAGAGTGGCCCGGTGTTAATGAACAGTTGCTTGTCTTAATCAGTGTGATTGCTTTCCTAGGGCTTTTGGCCTTGACTTGTTTATTTAATGGACTAACTGAGCTGCTGGTTGATAGTTAAGCTCTCAAGCAGATTAGATGAGTCTCTTCACTGCCCATTTACACATATTCCTTACCAGAGTGGCATTTCTGTTTTCCACATGTGACATTGTCCCTCCTCAAAAAAAAAAAAAAATGTGACGAAAGGAAGTGGCAGTTGTTCGTTTCAGTGAATAACAGAGTTGGAAGGGACCTCGGAGATCTTCTAGTCTAGCCCTCTCCCTAGGCAGCAGACAGTATACCATTTTGGACAAAGGTCTGTCCAATCTCTTCTTGCAAACCTCCTGGGATGAAGCACCCACAACTTCTGGTGGCAAGCTGTTCCACTGGTTAATTGCTCTCACTTATAGGAAGCTTCTCCTTAGTTCTAGGTTGCTTCTCTGCTTGCTTAGTTTCCACCCGTTGCTTCTTGTCCTGCCCTCAGGTGCTTTGGAGAATAGCTTGACCCCGTCTTCTTTGTGGAAGCTGCTCACGTATTGAAGTATGCTATCATGTTACCCCCAGTCCTTCTTTTCACTAGACTGGACATATGGATGCTCCAGTGAGTTTTTAAGAGGGATCGTGGGTTTAAAATCCAGACTTTTGCAAAACCTGGATTCAAACCCTTACAAACATTTGTTTTAACTACCGTGTTTCTCATATAATAAGGCTGGGTCTTATTTTATTTTTTTTGAGCCCCCCAAAAATGGCTAGGCCTTCTTTTTGGGGGTGACTTAATTCCCCACTCCCTTGCATCTTCGGGCGGGCAGCGATGGCTTGGATGTTGACCTCGGCGTTGGTGGGGCACTTCATATCGGGGTCAACGCAGGCAGCACCATATCCGGGTGTGCAACAAAAGTACTTCCTAACGGCAAGCCCCCCCACCATCCCCCCCACCATATTGCATGTTTTAATATAGGCCTTAATTTGGGGGGAGGGGCTTAATTTCATCTCATGCCTATAAAACATGCTGGGACTTCCTCTTGGGGGAGGCCGTATTGTTGGAGAAACAGGGTACTTACTATCTCCGCAGAATGTATGAATTAGATTCTTTCAACTGTAGCAGTTTTTTTTTTTTTAAAGGAAACAGAGCCATAATAATGAAGTAACAGAAGTCCTTGTTTAACGACCACAGTTGGGACATTATTTAGTTATTTATTTAGGAAATGTGTTTGGTGCCCATCTCGTATCCAACAAGTTTGGGCGGCTTAGCAACGAAGCAGTCATTAAGTAAAACTTGGGCTAACAATCCGACTTCAGCTTTATAGACCTGCAAAGGTCATAAAATGGGGACATCGGTCGCGGAGGTTCTGTTTTCATCATAACCGTAATTGTGAACAGTTAAGTGAGGCCTACTTGTTCTCCTGTTGGCAGATCACGTTCTACCGAGAACTGGGCCCCATTAACCTGGGTTTGGGACTGTTCTGTGATTCCAGTCCCCTTGCCAATCCTGGGAAGGCACTTCTGCCGTTGGTCTCTGGGGGAAGGCATGCCCTTGAGATAATCATGGTTTGTAAAACATTTAAGAGGAAGGAGGGACAAAATGGTAATTATTGTCTATTGGGAAGTCGGAAGCCACTCATAAATTTCTTCAGTGTATCTCTTTCCGTCTTTTCCTGGGTTCGTTTGCTTCTTTCCTTTGTTTCGTTTACCTTTTATTCTAGGAAATGATTCTTTCATATAAACAGAAAAGAGATCGCTCTGTTCTGTTCTGAAGGCTTTTCTAGCTGACATTGAAGAAATCCGTATCATAGAGAGAGAGAGAATTGCTGTCTCTGCAAGCAAAGACAGAATATCAGAATAACAGGGTTGGAAGGGACCTTGGAGGTCTTCCAGCCCAACCCCCTTCTCAATCAGGAGACCAAATACTATTCCAGACAAGTGGTTGCCTAATCTCTTCTCAAAAGCCTCCAGTGACGGAGCACCTACAATCCCTGAGGGCAAGCCGCTCCATCAGTCAGCTGCTTTCACCATCTCTCCCCACTTCCATGCTTCCTCCACCTCTTCAGTCAGCCACCAACCAACCAAGCATCGGTATAAAAGGTTTTCTGTCCTGTTTATCTTCTGCCCTCAGGTCTTGGGGGTGGGGGAAGTCTGCAGGTCCCAGAAGCTCTGCAGGTTTCAAAAAAGGAATTTAGGTAAGAATAGTCCCTTCCCCCCCAAAAATAATAGCGGTACCTTCTTAAAGAGAAAAAAAAAGTCAAAAAGAGGGCTGTGAAAATATCTACAGGCCCCTCACATCCCGGACATAAACTGTTTCAACTCCTTCCCTCAAAACGACGCTATAGAGCACTGCACACCAGAACAACTAGACACAAGGACAGTTTTCCCCCGAACACCATCAAATAATTTCCACAACACTGTCCAACTATTTATAAAGTCTGCACTATTACTATTAATCTTCTCATCACTCCTTATCACCCATCTCCTCCCACTTGTGACTGTATGACTGGAACTTTGTCGCTCGAATCCTTACAGTTTATATCGACTGTTTCCTAGTATGATTTGATTGCTTATTGCACCCTGTGACTATTATTAAGTGTTGTACCTGATGCTTCTTGACTCTTGACGAATGTATCTTTTCTTTTATGTACACTGGGAGCATTTGCACCAAGACAAATTCCTTGTGTGTCCAATCACGCTTGGCCAATAAAGAATATTCTGTTCTATTCTGTTCTGTTCTGTTCTATTTGTGAATAATGTGTGTGTGTGTGTGTGTATAGGTTGTAGATGGATGGATAGGTAGGTAGGCATGTAGGTGGATAGATAATGGATAGATGATAGATGGATAGATATAAATAGATTAGGTAGATTGGTAGGTAGAATACATATTGTTTCCTAGTATGATTTGATTGCTTATTGTACCCTATGACTATTATCAAGTGTTGTACCTGATGATTCTTGACCCTTGATGAATGTATCTTTTCTTTTACGTATACTGAGAGCATTTGCACCGAAGACAAATTCCTTGGGTGCCCAATCACCCTTGGCCAATAAAGAATTCTAATTGTAAAGAAATCCAACAAAGTAGAAATATCCATGTGTTATGGTTGGCGGGGTTACGCTTGGGGTATCTGTCCCCCCACGCCATCCTTATCTTCCATCCCTCCCCGCTTTCAGAAGAGCCAAAGCCCCCTCCCCTTTCTCCCCTCACCCAGTGAACCTGCACACTTTCTGTCTACAAATGCATCAAGCTCATTAATGCTATTCCCATGGCAACTCATTACGATGTTAGAGGAGGAGGAGGAGGGAGAAATTACCAAGAGGTTTAAAGGAACAAAGTGTTCTATGGCTGAGCCTGTCCTGCCCACCCCCCAATCTGCTTTGCCCAGGAGCTCCCCTTTCCCCTCCCTCCAAAAAAAAACCCAAAACCCTCTCTACCCCATCGGTCCTGTGCTCTGTCTGGAGAAGCGAGGAAACCTCCTTCCTGAAATCTTCATTCAGTGTTTTTCAACCTCGGCCGCTTGAAGATGTCCGTGGACTTGTTCAGCTCCCAGAATTCTGCGAGTGGGAAGCCCACTGATCTTCAGCAGCCAAGGTTGAGAAACGTTACCTTTGTTGCTGCTTATTGACTTGGTTAGGAATTACGAGGAGTGCTGGACTTATAAACAGTCCGTTTAGTGACCATTCAAAGTTACAATGGCCCTGAAAAATGGGACTTAGGACCGTGCCTCACACTTTTGGCCTTAGATTGCTATTCCTGCTCCTTCTTTGTTGTGCTGACCTTATTATTTTTTTAAAAAAATGCTCAGGTCTTTTAAAATGTAATAATTAAGCATTTTCCCCTGTCCTAACTCTATGACAGGGTGAACATGACCTGCACTTACTTATTTTCTTTCTTTCCTTCCCTTCTTTCCTTCTTTCTCTCTTTCTCTTGTTTCCTTCTTTCTTTTCTTCTCCCCTTCTGTCCCCTTTTCTTTCTTTCTTTCTTTCTTTCTTTCTTTCTTTCTTTCTTTCTTTCTTTCTTTCTTTCTTTCTTTCTTTCTTTCTTTCTTTCTTTCTTTCTTTCCTTCCTTCCTTCCTTCCTTCCTTCCTTCCTTCCTTCCTTCTCTTCTTCTTTCTCTTTCTTTCTTTCTTTCTTTCTTTCTTTCTTTCTTTCGTTCGTTCGTTCTTTCTTTCTCTTTCTCTCTGTCTCACCTCCCTCCTTCCCTCTTCTGTCTACACAGCCCAGGAACAGGGGCCCTAAAAAGAGAGACTGGAGTCTGGGCTTCTCCTAACCTGAATTGAGACCCTGCCTCTTTCCTCCCCTCCCCTGGCAGCCTTGAAATCGGGGTCTCTCTTCCAACCCCAGAGGCATAGCTGCCAAACCAAGGCAGAGATGCCAAGGGAGAAAAGAACAGCCTGCCCTGCCCAGTGCTTTGAACGGAGTTGGTGAGCGGCAGCCAACTCAGGAAGTTTTTGTGGCGTGAAGCAAAACACGATGTGCTAATTGCTCCACACTGAGTTGCTGCTCAGAGGAAAACTTCAGTGCTCAAAGGTTGGGAACCCTCGAGTGAAGAACGCTAGAATGGAAGGAAGGAAAGGAAGGGAGGTTAGTTTAGGAAAGTGTCTTAACTACAGTCGTCCTCGAGTTACGAACCAAAATTGAGCCCAAAATTGATCACGTGAAGTGTTAATACCACTTTATAATGCCTTGGTAAGGGCACGCTTGGAATACTACATCCCGTTTTGATCGCCATGATGTAAAAAAGAGGTTGAGACTCTGGAAAGAGTGCAGAGAAGAGCCACAAAGAGGATTAGGGGACTGGAGGCTAAAACATTTGTAAAACAGTTGTTGGAATTGGGTATGTCTAGTCTAATGAAAAGAAGGACTAGGGGAGACATGATAGCAGGGTTCCAATATCACAGGGGCTGCCCCAAAGAAGAGGGAGTCAAGCTATTCTCCAAAGCTCCTGAGGGCAGGACGAGAAGTAATGGGTGGAAACTAACCAAGGAGAGAAGCAACTTAGAACTAAGGAGACATTTCCTGACAGTCAGAACAATTAACCAGTGGAACAACTTGCCTCCAGAAGTTGTGGATGCTCCAACACTGGGAGTTTTTAAGAAGAGGTTGGATTTCAGAAAAATGGTATAGGGTTTCCTACCTGAGGAGGGTGTTAGACTAGAAGATCTCCAAGGTGCCTTCCAACTCTGTTATTCTATTCTAAATCAGAAAGAGGCCAGAAGGCTCTGGTTGTGCTTAGTCTGGCAACTAAGCTCATTAAAGAGGGTTAGAATGTGTTAATGGGCATCCATCTCAACTTTTATTCTGGGCTATTCCTTTCCCGATTATTGTTTTACTTGAGTGGTTTTTAAAATTGTAGCTCTCCAGCAGTGGAGCGCAATACGAGCACTGACAATAAATAATTACATTTCTTTAAAAAGAAGGAAGAGGGGAAGGGGACAATTGAAGACCCCTGATTGATTTTTTTGGGGGAAAAAAACAAAACCCCCAGAAAAGATTAGCAAAAAGGATCGCAGGCCCACAGCGCACGCCCATGCTCGCCACATGTCCCGTTTGTGCATGCATCTTAGAACAGTAAATAAAAAGCACAAAAGACCGAGGTAAATGCTGGGGAGAAAGTTAAACAGTTCCTTGGTTTGAATGCAGGCAAGTGAATCTAATGGAAAATAATTGCAGGACCCTGTCAGTCTGAACAGAAAAATAAGAACCGATTAAGGTAAACGTCAATTACTTTGTCTGCTAAGAAACTACCCCTCCTTCCTCAATTACTCTCCCAGTCACACTGGGGAAGACGGGGAGGGCAAACCTGGTGTCTGGTAAACAGAAGGCCGTAAAAACCTGAGCATCATTTGGGGGTGGATAAGATCCAAAGGAATTGCTGCTTTCTTTCTTTTTCTTTTTTCTTTTTCCTTTTCACTGTGAAATCTTTGTAATTGTTGTTGCTTTCATCTCCCTTTCTTAAGGGTTTCTTTAACAGGATTCTTGAAAGAGAAATGGACCGGAACTGTGCACAATGCACTTCTTGCTTCCCTGGATTTTGAGAAAAACACTTCAAGCTTGAGTTCTCCTTTGCTTTTTCTTCCTTGCGTGGCCAAGGTCTTGCTTTTTTCTTTCATGCCCAAGCTGCGTCTGGCAAATTGCAGAGTGCTCGGAAAGGGATAACTCTTGTTTACGTGGTTTGGCACAACCAGGATAGAATAGAATAACGGAGTTGGAAGGGGCTTTGGAGGTCTTCTAGTTTAACCTCCTGCCTAGGCAGGAAACCCTATACTACTTCAGACAAATGCAGGGGTGGGATTCAAATTTCTTAACAATTGGTTCTGTGGGCGTGCCCTGATTTGTGGGTGTGGCTTAGTGGTCATGTGACTGGGTGGGCATGGCTTGCTGACTGGGCGTGGCTTGGTGGTCATGTGACTGGGTGGGCGTGACTTGTATGTAAATATTGTAAATATTTGTGTATATGTTGAATTTTTTATTTAGAAAAAAGAGCAACTTCTACCCAAAATGAGGGCAAAGCAGGCAGGCAGATTGAGTTGCTTGCAGAATCACAGAGTCACTCGCAGATCTACCTTTCTGCAACCTACTGCCTGAGTCTACACTGAAAAATAGAAGCTTCAGTCCTAAGGAAGGTTCAGCTCTGCTCTCAGACCAGTGATGCAATTTGCCGGTTCTCCAAACTGTGCAGAACCATAACAACTGGTTCTATAGAACTGGTCCGAATTGGTAGAATCCCACCCCTGGACAAATGGTTATCCAACATCTTTTTTAAAACTCCCAGTGTTGGAGCATTCACAACTTCTGGAGGCAAATTGTTCCACTGATTAATTGTTCTCACTGTCAGGAAATTTCTCCCTAGTTCTAGGTTGCTTGATGTCTGTGGAGATTCTCAGTCGTACAGGTCATGGCTGTTCCCAAAAGGTGCTTTTTCAAGAGGCAAATGGACTTTCTGCTTTGAGTTGAAGAAGCTTCTTGGATGAGAAGCGAAACGTCTTCAAAGAAAAACCAGAAAGTCCAGTTGCCTCTTGCAAAAGCACTTTTGGGACTTCTAGAATGCTTCTCTCTTCAATTAGTGCCCATCCATTACTTCTTTTCCTGCCTCAGGGACTTTGGAGAATAGGTTGACACACACACCCTTGTCTTTGTGGCAGCCCCTCAAATATTAGAAGACTGCTATCATGGTCACCCTTTAGTCCTGGATGTGTATTCTCCAATGGGACACATCCATAGCCAAGAGTCATCAATCATGCTCTCTAGTAATATTCTTGCGCTCTGACAACTTTGGGCTGCCAGGGTGATTATCTAGGCACTTAAGGAATGCACTATTTCCCCCCACTCCTTATTTCTGGCAGCTAAAAAGACCACAGAAGTATCTTTTTAGTTGACAGTCGCTCTCTTGGTTTGGGGAAAACCGGAGGAAGGAGCATTGTGTAAAGCACCTTGAGCATAGTCACCTGATCAAAATTTGGACCTTTTGCAACTGGCTCCTGTTTATGACTCTTGAAGTGTCCTGGGATCTTGTGATCCCCTTTTGTGACCTTCTGACGAGCAAAGTCAACGGGGAAGCCAGATTCACATAACAACCATGTTGTTATGTGAATCACCAACTGCAATCACCAACTGCAGTGATTGACTTAACAACCTTGGCAAGAAAGGCTGCAAAATGGGGCAATGTTTACCAATGGGGCAAAACTCCATGGACAACTGTCTCGCTTACCAATGGAAATGTTGGGCTCCATTACGGTCATAACTCAAGGACTACCTTAGTACAAAATTACAGGTGGACTGCCGTTCTGATAAAGGTGAAATGAGGACATACACGCTAACTAGGTTGTCCTCATTTGGCAATTTCCATTGATGGATGCATGAATTTTAAGATTGTTTACAACATAGATTTAAAAAAATAAATGAGTAATGAACAGAGCACCCACGAGAAAAGGTGGTATAATGAAGGCTTGCTTATGTAATAGGTTCATCTGTCTGATTGATTAACAGAAGCAGAGTCTGTAAAATAGCCAATTTGAGGTAGCGATTAAAGGTGTCAAGCCAAAAACCAGGAGCCTGTGAGTTCTAGTCCTGCCATAGGCCTGGACGTTCAGGGGTGACTTTGAGCCAGTCACTCTGTCCTAAGGAAAAGGCAAGGGCAAACCACTTCCTAAAATCTTGCCAAGAAAACTGCAGGGATTGGTCCAGGCCAGGGGTGGACAGTTACGGCTCCTTTACAACTCGTGGATTTCAACTCCCAGAATTCCTAAGAGTTGGAGTCCACGGGTCATAAAGGAGCCATGGTTGTCCACCCCCAGCCCAGGCTGGAGTCAAGATTGATTTATAGGCACACATTAAACTCTCTCACACACAAATCCACACAATAGGAGGTGTTGCTGGCTGCCATTGTTTTAAAGCCCAGTGTGGCTTAGGACCTGGATATCTAGAACATGTTTCTCAAAATCAGCAACATGCTGACTGGGGAATTCTGGGACTTTCAGCCTTCATGTCTTAAATCATGTTGGCTAGGGAATTCTGGGAATTGAAGTCCAAACATCTTAAAGCATGATGGCTGGAGAATTCTGGAAGCTGAAGTCTACACATCTTAAATTTGCTGAAGACTGAGAAACCCTCATGTAGAAAATTCGCTTCTCCCAGTGGTTCCTGCCCACCCGATAAGATGAGAAATGGCAAATTCCCTCTGAAATTGGTTCTCATTTGGAATGTCATCTTCAGGGAATCTTGGGGGAAAACCTCCAGGATTCCATCCTTCTTTGGAGCAGCAGCCCTTCCATGCTCAAACTTCTTCCACACTTATTGGGTTTTTCAAAGAGCCAGAAAGCTATTCAAGAGAGTCTTCAAAGTATATTCATGATCGTGGGGGAACCTCCCATTATGGATCTGGATGCTGTTACATGTTTCTTGGACAGCCGTGGTGTTGTTTCGATCTTAGTTTTGTTGCCGATGTTATTTTCACGTCTGGTATAACGTCAGCGTCATATAAATGGGAGTCAGCCAGTAAGTAAGAACTAATTGATATAGTGGCAAGAAGCAATGGACTAGAGGCTGGGAAATCATCAGTTTTAATCTTGCTTTGGACGTGGATGTGTAAGGAAGAAAAATCGAGGTCCAAGCTGGGAGAAAAGACGCTGGAAATAAAATGGGGGCTGGTTGGAAAGAAGGATTCTGTTTATTGATGAGCAGAGCAAATAACAGCATGCGGTTCTGGGGCAGCTGACCAAAATGGTAGAATGAGTGGATGGATCTTTATAGGTTTCTGTGACGTTGACGTTTGAACTGCTCTGGGGATTGTGCAATGAAGAGGCTTTTGTGTCTTTTGCTAAATGGTGATGGATTAATCGATTACTATTATGCCCTAAAAGGTCATGTCCTGTTCTTAGAATTTAGGTAGAGGAGAATGTAAATGTTAATCTTATTGCTGGAGGTGAAGGTCTTTGGTTTGTGAATAGGCTGGCCCAATCCTTCTTAATGAGCACAAAATATCTGCTGGGGTCTATTAAGAAAGACTGGGGCTGCTTTCCATCTTTTATTGTTGTTAGTTGTGAAGTTGTGTCCAACCCATTGCAACACTATGGACAACATTCCTCCAGGCCTTCCTGTCCTCTACCATCCTCCGGAGTCCATTTAAGCTCACACCAACTGCTTCAGTGACTCCATCCAGACCCCTCCTTCTCTGCTGTCCCCTTCTTCTTCTATTGCCCTCAATCGTTCCCAGCACTGGGCTCTTCTCCAGGGAGTCCTTCCTTCTCGTGAGGTGGCCAAAGTCTTTGAGTTTCCTCTTCAGGATCTGGCCTTCTAAAGAGCAGCCAGGGTTGACCTCCTCTAGGACTGACCGGTTTGATGGCCTTGGAGTCCAAGGGACTTGCAGGAATCTTCTCCAGCCCCAGAGTTCAAAGGTCTCCATTCTTTGGCGCTCAGCCTTCCTTATGGTCCCACTTTCACAGCCATGTGTTGCAACTGGGATAATCAGAGCCTTGACTCTACGCACTTTTGTTGGCAGAGAGTTTTTCTCTTTAACAGTATGTTTCTCCATATTCTGCATATTTCATTCTCAGGGCGGGGGCTTCCCAAAGATGTAAATTGGAGCCTTGGGCCAGTCATTTTCTCTCAGCCCTAGGAAGAAAGCAGTGGCAAACTGCTTCTAAACTCCTTGGCAAAACAAAAAAAACAAAAACTCCAAAGATTTATCGAAGGGACCAAAAAGGCAAGCAAGCAAGCAAACGAAAGCAGTGGGAATAAAACACAGAAGGATTCCAAATGAAGTTTGAGTTTTTATGGACCATGCGTAAGATAGGAGCAAACAAGGCCCAGAAGATATCCATGTTTGGAAGCAGCTTCAATGCCAACTTGAAGCTGTCATCTCTTAACATGTTGGCTTCTTTTGTCGAAACACCAGGGATGCGGTGTAGGCACGTGCTTAAAACTGCAACCAGCCCCCAAACCCTCTCGAGTTCTGTTTCTGAACGCTTCGAAAACCACGGGTAAGAGGATGGCTGCAAAAACCTACAGAGTGCAGGTGTTATTTACACACCCAATTTTCTTGTGGTTGATCGTAGATGGTTGTGTGGCCCATCCGAGGCGATGAGCCACGTCTGGATGGCTTTGGAGTCATTTGCTCATTCTCTTTAATTTTGAGACATCCAAGGGGACACATTGTTAGGGAAAAACAATGACATTTCCGTTTGAGTGGTGAATCATAACTTGATGAGAGGTGTCGCTGAACGCTAGCATTCCCTCTTATTTTTGTTTTGATGATGCCTTATTTGTACAATTCCTCTGTGGTGGGAATGTTCCTGTGCAATTATGGCACTAATGTGGGAGAAGTCAATTAGCTTTGTCCCATTAAATCAGCCAAGCCTTTCTGCCCACAAACAACTTAACCTGCTTGTGAACCTTCAGCCTCATTTGCAGGTGCTAGAAGGTGGCCCCGTTGTCCCCTCATTAAGGGCAATGGCCTTTGAGCATGTGCGGAGGGCTCTTCTCCCACCACAGAGGAATTGAAACCATTGATTGCCTGCGTGGTGTTCACGTCAGTCTTTGCAATCAATTGTTCTGCAGCAAAACTGCCCCAGCTGAACCCTACATTTTTAAGTGGGGTGCTGAAGAAGAGCCTGATTCTAGCTTAGGTTCTTAGCTTTGTACCCTGTTTCCCCAAAAATACCCTGAAAGTAAGTCCTAGCTTGATTTTTACATGCACGCCCAATATAAGCCCTACCCCCCCCAATAAGCCCTAATTAAAATCCCGCCCACTCCAGAGTGGACAGGTAAAAATTAAGCTAGGGTGGGGATGGGAGGTTGGAGCTGCCATCTTACCTTTGGACAGTTGGAGCCAGGCCCTGCACACCCCGATACCTACGTCGCCGGCCCATTTTTTCTGCAGCTGGCAAGGCTTTTCTGAAGGCCTCTTTAGCTGATAACAAAGCTCTGGATCGATCCAGAGCTCTATTATTGGCTGCAGAGGCCTTCTGGAAAGCCTTGTTGGCCACAGAAAAACTTCCTGAAGGCCTCTGACAGCAAAAAGGAGGCTGGGGGTGACGCACGTAAGTAATGACATCCCCCCAAAATAAGACATGGTGCCTTTTTGGGAGCAAATAATACAAGACAGGGTCTTATTTTCTGGGAAATACGGTAGATGTGACTTCTGGTGGATTTTGTCAAGCTCCAAAACCCAAGAAAGACAGATTTACTTCTCAGTGGTTCCTTGCCCACGGACAGAAACCTTGGCCAACTAAACCTTGGCCAATTACAGTTGCAATCCTCGACTTGCAACTGTTTGTTTAGTGACTGTTCAAAGTTACAGCTGCACTAAAAAAAGCGACTTATGACCATTTTTCGCACTTGCGACCATTTGCTGCATCCTCATGGTCACGTGATTTACAGTCGGATGCTTGACACCTGACTCACATTCATGACGGTTGCAGCATCCTGGAGTTATATGATTACTTTTTGCGACATTCTCACAGGCGAAGTCAATGAGGAAGCCCGATGCACTTAACAACCGTGTGACTAATTTAACGACGGTAGGGAGGAGCTACTTTGGTCTTCTTCCTCCCAACCAAACTGTCACTTTGTCCTCAGGAATGCAGCTATCCCCTCCTTCAGTTATACAGGTAGTCCTCGGATGATTTTTAGGGATTGCTCGGAGTTACAACGGCAGTGAAAAAAGTGATTTATGAACCACTTTTCACATTTACGGCCCAGTGGTGGGATTCAAAATTTTTTATTACTGGTTCTGTGGGCGTGGTTTGGTGGGCGTGACTTGGCTTTGTGGGTGTGGCTTGGTGAGCATGGCTTGGTGGGCGTGGCAGGGGAAGGTTACTGCAAAATCCCCCTTCCCTCCCCACCCCGCTAACCTGCTTTCCAGCTCCATTCTCCTGTGCAGGGCAACCAAAGGAGACCCAGCCAATCAGCTGGGACTCAATGGGAGGCAGAGAATAGATGGGGTTGGCGGGACCAGTCAGAGGAGGTATTTGCCGGTTCTCCGAACTTCTCAAAATCTCTGCTACCGGTTCTCCAGAACTGGTCAGAACCTGCTGAACACCAACTCTGCTTTGCACCTGTCCCTGCCGGCCCGGGCCTGTCCCATGAATCCTGGTGACTTCTATCTAAAGATTGTTGAGTAGCCAGATCGCTTGGCCGAGAACGACAGATGGTCTCAATCCAGGGAAATTTCCAAGGCCCATTAAAGCTGAAGGATTCCTGCCAGGTCTTTATAGGCATGGCATATCCCAGAGACAGCTGTGAATGGTCTATAGAGCTAGGGACGCTACTGCACTTCTGCGCTACTGCAGCCAAAATATTGAAAAAAGATGTATTTGATCTTCTCCCTCGTTTCCCTCCAACTGGATTTGCACGCTTTTGATCTTGCCATGCTGGTTGCCCTCCCCTGCTGTTCCCCCCATCCCCATGAAAACCAGAAAGAGCTATAGAACAGCAGGCAGCCTGTGAATCTCGGGTTTTCTCCCGTGTAAAATTGGAAGTATCTAGGCGATGTTTCGATGAAGTCTCATTCATCATCTTCAGGCTTGTGTCTTCGGCT
>NW_020769385.1:4445757-4459916 GCF_900518735.1 Pseudonaja textilis
TCCTGGTGATTGACCCAAAGTCACCTAATTAGCTTTCTTGTCTAAGGTGGGACTGGAATTCATTATCTCCTAGTGATTGGCCAAAAGTCGGCTTTTATGCCAAAGGTGGGAACTAGAAATCACCATCTCCTGGTTTTCTAGCCTGGCGCCTTAGCCATTAGATTAAATTGGCTCACCAAGAATAAAAATAAACATCTCCTAGAATGGCTTACCGTTTAATAAAAATTCACAGTGCTCCTTTGCTCAGATTAGCACTCTAAAAATTCACAACCCAAGAAGGAAAATAAGACGAGGAGAACAAAGGGGGGAAAAACAACCGTGTTTTTGTGAAAAATTAAAAAAAATGCAGTCTGCCAAAATCATGTTAAATTTATTCAGAATGAATAAACATACTTTTTTAAAAAAAGAGTTCATATCGATAGGGGGGTTGTTCTTTTTCCTTCTTCAGCTTTTAGCAAGGAAACGAGGAGGCATTATTTGAACTGAATTTCTGTGAAAGGACACACAATTCCTGTGTTGTTTGGTATCTTGCTCACTCTTAGATACAAGTGAAGAAGAAATAACAAAGATTTGTGCCACTGATGGATCATTTGTGTGGCACTGATGGACCTTTGTGCCTCTCGCTTCGAGATAAACAAAAAAAACCTTCACATTAATTTTGCAACCATCCTGTTGTCGAACATTCTGTAAAATGGAGGTTTAACCTCCACTGAGAAATAGCTTTTTTAAAAAACTGTACTGGGTGGTCCTTGATTTATAACTTTGTTTAGCGACCGTTCAAGGTTGCAACATCACTGAAAAAAAAAGTGACTTGCGACCCTTTTTCACACCGTTGCAGGATGGCCACAAGTCACATGATCAAAATTCAGGCGCTTTCACAACCGTGTCCTGAAGGTCATATGATCCCTTTTGTGACCTTCTGACCAGGAAAATCAAAATGGGGAACCCAGATTCACTCCACAACTGTGGGGAAAACATAACACCTGCAGTGCCTCCCTTAACAACTGTGGGAAGGAAGGTTGTTAAAACGGAGCAAAATTCACCATTGCCTCGCTTAGCAAGAGAATTTTGGGGCTCAGTTGTGGTCGTAAGCCAAGGACTACCTGTGCTCTCATCTTTATGCGCGAAAGCCAAAAGATAAAATAATAAGTGAACCCTGTCGCATTTGTTGGAAAAAGAGCTATGAAATCTGCATGCTTCTCCACCTTCTGCCCTTCCTCTCCTACCAAATCCAACCCTGCTGTTTTTAATTTCTGGCTCCGCTTTTCCGATTTATTCTCCCGTCATGCTATTAAGTGGACAAAAGCCCAGTGTATTTCCCACACGCCTAAGTAAGTCGGGTTATCTTGTGGCTTGACATTTGGTTGGCCAAGGATGGGGGTGACCCCCCAGGGAATGAAAGAATATTCCTTTCTTAAACAAAAAAAACAACAAGGATGTTTCCGCCTCGTTGCTCGGAGTCCATGCTTTTCTCTCTTCAGGAGGTCCGGCAAGTTAGCCGCATTGAATGCAGCCGCAGGCTAGCGTTCTCCGCTGGCGTAGCTCAGCCAGAACCGTTGTGAATGAATTGTTGCCCTGCTGTTGCGGAATGGAGCGTGCGTTGATCAAGAGCGCTTAAAAATCAGCCTGAGAAATTTGACAGATTTATTAGTTCAGGTAATGGAGCTATATTTGCTGGATGCATTCGCCTTGCAGGGAGGTTCATGCAGCAAGAACTCACCGCTCCAGATGTTTCTCAGAGGTGGGGGGGGCTGCTGGGGGTTCACAGGGGTTCGGGGGAGCCCCTAGCTAAGATCCTGCACCGTTTGGAGAACCCCCAAATCCCAGTCCTGGCTGGCCCCGCCCGCCCCTCCCCGCCCCTCCCAGGAGTCCCCACGTGGCCCGTTTTGGATGCAGGTAAGTGCAGGGTGCGTGCAGAGGCTCAGGGAATGCAAAACAACGGGCCTCCCGGAAATCTGGGAAGGCCGTAAATGGCCCTGTTTCCAGCTTCTAAAGAGCCTCCGGAGCCTGGGGAGGCCGTTTTCGCCCTCCCAGAGGTCCGAGGAAAGCCTCTGGAGCCCAGGAAGCAGCCGTGGTATTCAACCAGTTCTGGAGAACCGGTAGTGGAAGTTTTGAGTAATTTGGAGAACTGGTCAATCCCACTTCTGATTGCCCCCGCCCCCATCTCTTCTCTGCCTCCCATTGAGTCCCAGCTGATCGGCTGCGTCTTTTTTGGTTGCCCTGAACAGGAGAACGGAGCTGGAAAGCAGGTTAGTGGGGTGGGGAGGGAAGGGGGATTTTGCAGTAGCCTTCCCCTGCCACGCCCACCAAGCCACGCCATGCCCACCAAACTGGTAATAAATTTTTTTTTTGCATCCTACCACTGCTGGGGAGGGCAAAAACGCTCCCATCTCTGTGGTGCAGGAGGCCGACTAGGCCACACCCACCATGGCCAGGCCCACCCAGCAACCGGGCAGAGCACCTTTTCCTACAAATTTTGAAGCCCACCCCTGCTTGGAGCGGGTTGGACAGTCCCGCCAAGGAAACCGTCCCTTTGCTCTCGCGTGGGCTTATTCCAAAGGCAGAGATAATGTAGACATATTACTTGGACAGAGCTACCCGTCTCTCCTCCTCTTTTTTGCTGACACAACAAATTAGCGTATTTCTCCAAGAGGCGCAATCTTTTGGACGTGGTTTTTTTTTTCCTCCTCTGCAGTTCCCTTAAACATGGACGTGCACTCCTTACCCGAGCTGGCCCCGAGCTCTTGGGGACAGATGAGAGAGGAATGGTGGTCATGAATAATAATCGTACTGTCTCTTGCCTCTCTTCTTGGGTCTGCTATTGGGGGCAAAGTTGCTTGGAAAAAAGAAGGGAGACTCTGCAGACAAGGCCTCGGGTCCAACCTGTTAGTACTGGCTGCCCTTCCGGAAAGTTGGTTGGTCCGGGTTGAGCAACCGGACTCGGGGCATTCATTGTCTGAAACTGGTGCCCAGTTTTGTAACAGTCAAAAGAGAGTCAAGTCTTCTTGGTGGTCCTGGTCTTTTGGTCTGGAGTTGTTGCTCTGGAAGATCCTTTGCGGTGGCCGGTTTAACTCTTCCATCTCTGGCCTGGTGCCCTGTCGAATGGGTCGGCATCTTCTAGTCTTAGCTTTAGCAAGAAGCATATGGTGGAAATGTCTCTCCAGGAATTCCAGGCAGGCAGTGGATACTGGATGTTGGAAGGAGGCAGTGGTGGGTTTCAAAGAGGTTTACCCCTGGTTCGGTGGGCGTGCTTTGCACACACCAAATGCACATTTTGCACATGCACAGAGGCTTTCCTCCTCATCGCCTGCAATCCCTGTAGCTTCAACAGCTGACATGCAGCAATCTGTTGTGCCACGCGAAGCAAAGCAGGGAATAAAAGTCAGTATGGAGCCCAGGCAGGCAGGTGGGCCCAACAGCAGCTCATCAGAGAGAATTGGTTCAGTGTCAGCCGATCTTCGGCGCTACCGGTACGCCAGAACCAGGCCGAACCGGTAGAATAGCACCACTGGAAGAAGGTGATAAAGACAACAATTGGGAGAGGAGGAGGATGCCTAACACTAGAGTAGAACCTCACGTTGCTTATCTCCACAGATAATAGAATAGAATTCTTTATTGGCCAAGTGTGATTGGACACACAAGGAATTTGTCTTGGTGCAAATGCTCTCAGTGTACATAAAAGTAAAGATACATTCGTCAAGAGTCAAGAATCAAAAGGTAAACACTTAATAATAGTCACAGGGTGCAATAAGCAATCAAATCATACTGGAAACAGTCAATATAAATCATAAGGATACAAGCAACAAAGTTACAGTAATACAGTCACAAGTGGGAGGGGATGGGTGATAAGGAATGATGAGAAGACTAATAGTAATAGTAGTGCAGATTTTGTAAATAGTTGGACAGTGTTGAGGGATTTATTTGTTTAGTGGAGGGATGGTGTTCGGGAAAAAACTGTCCTTGTGTCTAGTTGTTCTGGTGTGCAGGGCTCTATAGCATCGTGGAAACAATTTATGTCCAGGATATGAGGGGTCTGTAGATATTTTCACAGCCCTCTTTTTGACTCATGCAGTATACGGGTCCTCCATGGAAGACAGGTTGGTAGCAATTGCTTTTTCTGCAGTCCGAAAGTCTGTGCCTGCCCTGTTGGGTTGCAGAACCAAACCAGACAGTTATAGAGGTGCAGATGATAAGACTCAGATACATGTCTATGGAGATTTTCTGTCATTCAGTTCATAGTTGTCCCAAAGGTGCTTTTTTTTTTTTTTTTCAAAAGATAACTGGACTTTCTGGTTTTTCTTTGAAGACATTTTGCTTCTCATCCAAAAAGCTTCTTCAGCTCTGAAGTCCATTCTCCACCATCCAGTCAGAGCTGAAGGAGCTTCTTGGATGAGAAGCGAAACGTCTTCAAAGAAAAACCAGAAAGTCCACAAAGATTGCTTTCACCTCTTCCTTCCACTCTTCCACAAAAGGAAATACCCTTTTATTCTCTCCTTTTGTTTCATTTCTTCATTAAAAGATAACAGTGCCTTTTTCTCAGGTGAGATATGAGATGTTCAACAAAGCTTTTCACTTTCTACAAATCTCTTTTAGTTCCCTTTTTAGGCAGGTGGGTTTGAGTCCAAATATAAGTAGCCTCGGCTCACAACTATTTATTTAGCCACTGTTCAAAGTTATGATGGTGCAGTCCTCACACTTACGACCATCATTGTGTCCCCGTGGTCATGTGATTAAGATTTAGGCACTTGGCAGCTGATTTATTATGGTTGCATCATTCCAGGGTCATTTGGGACCTTCCCAGATGGCTTTCAAAAAGCAAATTCCAAGGAGGAATTAGACACCCTCACTTGACAATCGCCTTGCTTAGTGATGAGCATTCAACTCCCAATTATGATTTTAAGCAGGGAGTAAAAATTAAGGCCCAGGAAGCAGCAGGAACATAAGAAGATGATCAAAAGCAATTTTTCCCCCATAGCCCCAGAAACTAGGTCCAAGAATAACAGGTGTAGGTCTGCAGTGACCTGAATTTCCTTCAAATGTCCAGCTCCGCTATCAATGGCAGCCTCTTCTCACAGAGGGTTTAATTGGTTTTCTTACACGTCGCAAAGGATTGGTTTAGATAATCTTGGGATCCCTTCCAACTCTCTAACTCTTTGAAAAATCAAAGGAATTGGGTATGCTCAGATTTGAGAAGAGAGGACCCTGGGGGGAATATGGTAATGAAACCTTATAAAAAGATGTCAGATTAAAAGAAAAAGGTAAGATCTGTTCCCTATCGTTTCAAAGCGTGGGCTACAACACAGCGATCCCCAAACTTTCCAACTTGGGGGCCCGGCCTTTTGTGTGTCTGTGTGTGAGTGGAAGGCACACACTTGCGTGTGAACCTCCACTTGAGCGAGCGAGCAGAGTTTCTCTCTCGTGCTTGTCCACCGCTCGTGCAAGTGGCGTTTCATGCATGTGTTCTTGCTCGTTTCTCCCGTGGCCGTGGCCCAATGGTGAATGGTGGCCCAGGGGTCGGGGACTCCTGCTACAACATACAGATAGTCCTTGATTTATGATCCCAATTGGGACCAGATTTTTTGTTATTAAGCAAGGTGATTGTTTAATGAGTATAATCTTTTTTTTCAGAGGTGGGATTCAGCAGGTTCTGACCAGTTCTGGAGAACCGGTCGCAGAAATTTTGAGTAGTTGGGAGAACCGGCCAATCCCACCTCTGACTGGCCCCGCCAACCCCATCTATTCAGTTGCAAAGCATTTGAATTTTGATCGCGTGAACGTGAGGACGCTGCAACTGTGGGAGGTGTGAAAAACGGTCCTACGTCCCTTTTTTTTCAGTGCCGTTGTAATTTTGAACGGACACTAAATGAATTGTCGTAAGTCGAGAACCACCTGTACTTTTCTGGCAAGGGGTGCATCATCCATCTGCTGCCCATCTGCAGGCTGGAGAGGTGGGAGAGGAGCGTGGGTACCACCACGAGGCATTCTGGAAGGATAAAATGCACTCCCTCATAATCTGGGCCATGGTTAGAGTGGTGCATTGGCCTAGAGGTAGAGTTCTCGCCTCCCAATCAGGAGGCTGTGAGTTTGATCCTCGGTAATCAGATAACAGATAATCAGAGTTGGAAGGGACCTTGTAGGTCATCTAGTCCAACCCCCTGCCCAAGCGGGACCCTACACCATTCCTGACAAATGGCAGTCCAATCTGTTCTTGAAAGCCTCCAGTGATGACGCTCCCACAACTTCTGAGGGCAACTTCTGTTCCATTGGTTGATTGTTCTCACTGTCAGAAAGTTTCTCCTTGTTTCCAGGTTGAATCTCTCCTTGTTCAGTTTCCATCCATTATTCCTTGTCTGGCCTTCGGGTGCTTCAGAAAATAGCTTGACCCCTTTCTCCTCTCTGTGGCAGCCCCTCAAATATTGGAAGACCGCTATCATCTCTCCCCTGGTCCTTCTCTTCACTAGACTAGCCAGGCCCAGTTCCTGCAACCGTTCGTTGTATGTTTTAGCCTCCAGTCCCCTAATCATCCTGGTTGCTCTTCTCTGTACTTTTTCTGGAGTCTCAACATCTTTTTTATAATGTGGTGACCAAAACTGGATGCAGGACTCTAGGTGTGGTCTTACTAGGGCTTTATAGAGTGGTGTTAGTACTTCCCTTGATCTTGACTGTATCCCTCTGTTAATACAACTTAGGATTGCATTAGCTTTTTTGGTGGCGGTGGCTGTACACTGCTGGCTCATATTTAGCTGGTTGTCCACTAAGACTCCAAGATCCCTCTCACAGTTCCTGCTATTAAGCCTGGTTTCACCCAGTCTATACGTGTCCTTTTGGTTTTTCTTGCCTAAGTGTAGGACTTTACTTTTCTCTACGTTGAATTTCATTTTATTACATATGGCCCAGTGTTCTAGTCTGTCAAGATCCATAGATCTTGAGCCTATCTTCTTGGGTGTTAGCTATTCCCGCCAGCTTAGTATCATCTGCAAATTTGGTAAGTTCCCCTTCTATTCCTTAATCTAATAGGTAGAGACAGTTATTTATCTCTCTGGGCACAATGAGAATATATCTGCTGAACAAAACTCCTCATTGGCAACAGGAAGGGCATCCGGCCAGTAAACGCTCTGCTAGCTCCATTCAGTGGCCCAGGCACCACCCCACAAGGGATTATGGGGCACGGTTGAGGAGAGACACAGGCCTTTTCTGGAGGCATTTCCTGCCCACGTTTGCCTGTGTGCTCTTTTGTCCTTGCACCTGTGAGTTGTTTGTGTGACTTGTTCCCATCTCTGCTCGCCCCTATACTGCTTTGAGACCCCTCTAAATGCCAAAACAACATTCACAAAGTGGAGGTTGCAAGGCTAGAATCGGAACCAGGTGCCCTTCAGGTATCTTGGGACAGCATCAATTGTTGTCTTCGGGCGTACGCAGATGGTGATGGATACGGATGCTTTTCAGACTTTTAATTCTGTGGTTGAACGGCGCGATGATGTGATACGGGGTGGAATGGGGGAGGAATAATTGACACTGTGTAATCATTTTAAAGTGAGGAACTTTGCCACTCAAATGCATAATTTATGCAAGCTGGGGAGGGGAAAAAGGAGTCCTTCTGAATGACAAGAGGGGGTTATCTTCAGGCAGAAATTTTTGTGCGTGGTTTTCGAGGTGCCGGATAAACACTTTTTGGTGAGGCCACCTTGATACTGAATGGCCAAAGATCACATCCCTTGGCTTGGAACGGGCTGGCTCATCCTCTCTCTCTCCAATTTGACTGTCCCAGTCCTTGGCTTACAATGGTTCATTTATTGACCGTTCGAAGTTACGACGGCACTGAAAAAAAGGGACTTATGGCCGTTTTTCACAACTTAAGACCCTGGGCCACGTGATTCCCCTTTGGCAGCCTTCTCACAAGCCACGGAGAAACAAATTCACTTAATAAATGTGTTACTATCTGAACAATTGCGACGATTCACTTGGGTGTGGTGAGAAAGGACGTAAAATGGGACAAAATTCACTTAACAACATAAAATCTCGCTTAGCAACATAAATCTGGGGCTCAATTGTGGTCATAAGTCGAGGACTAGCTGCAGTCCATCACCCCAGGTCCTCTTCTATCAGAACACTATTTCTCACATCCTCTCTTCTTTGATAGACCTTCGCATCCCCACATTTTGAGTAGAGAACAGAACGGAATCGAATGTAGCATAAGAATAGAATGGAATAGAAATTAGAACAGAAATCAGAATAGAATAGAACAAAGTAGAATAGAAAGTAGAGTAGAATAGAACAGAATGTAGAGTAGAAAAGAAATTAGAATAGAATAGAATAGAATAGAATAGAATAGAATAGAATAGAATAGAATAGAATAGAATAGAATAGAATAGAATAGAACAGAATATATATATATATAAAAAAGCGAAAGATCACTCACGCATCATCACAAAATCTCCAGAACCATAAAGCCTACAAACTTGAAATTTGGCACGTATGTTCCTCTTGGTTTCTAGGGGCTCACTGAGAAAGGATTTTTCGAAATGAACATCAGAGCATTAGTATTACGTATGTTATTATTATTAACATGCTCTGATGCTAAGGAGTTCTACTCCCCCTCCCCACCTGAAAAGAAATCTATTTCAAATGCAAAACACAAGCAGAGGAGTTTCATTTTCAGTTTTAGCTTTAGTTTCACAGCGCCAAGCAGCTTTAGTACAGAAGAGTTGAGCTAAGCCACGCCCAGGCTTCTTGCTGTCTCCTTCTTGCTCACACAGCAAATACTGTTTCAGATTCCCAACAGCCGTCAACTCTCTCACACACTGACAGGGCGCTATCCAGATGGATGCTGGTAGATAGAGGCAAATTTCCAACCCCTTTTTTCCCTCCCCCAAAACTAAGCCCAACCACATAGATTCGTAGCGAAGCATGGGTATAGAGCTAGTATAGAATAGAATAGAGTAGAACAAAATAGAAAGTAGAGTAGAGTAGAGTAGAGTAGAGTAGAGTAGAGTAGAGGAGATCAGCTATTCTATTCTGTTAGTCTTTAATTAACAAAAACCCTCCCCAAAATGCATGGAGCGAAAGTGTTGCAGTTAAGGCTGCAGATAAGTCCCAAGTTTAAAGCTCAGTTTATGTCGCGTTTGTCTTGTGCAGGGCTGTGTACATTGGCTCTTGGCGTTCAGCATGGATAACACCGGTGAACCTTGGAATCGTGCTAAGCCTATTAATGTGGACACCTCTATGTCCACCATTTAGCATTTATTTAACATGGCTGAAGCATGCTGTGGGAAGAACACCATTCTAACACTGACCTGGGCCCTTTTTGTCTCTGTGCTGTTTATAAAAAGGGTTTAATATTTTACATGTTCTCCTACAAGCAGGGAAAGGGGATTGTTAAGAGGTATAAATAAATACCTGTCAGGACTGGGTTCATTGAAGCGCTGTGTATTTTCCTAAGATTGCACGCAGTCCCCGAAATGCCTGCATGAGTCCATGCAACCTGCTATTTTTTTAATGCCTTATAATCCACACACCCGTGATGAGGCTGTTCCTATAAGGAATTCTCCCAACAATCCCTGTCATGCCCTTCTCTTTTCACATTTTACTTTGCCGGTTTTTGTGTTACTCCAATGTCCTCTTGTTTATGCCTCTGTGGAATTAATAGCTGACTTGTGAGGATGGGAAGGATGATTAGTTAAGCTTCAAAAGAGGAGAAGCCGGTCTTTCCTCCGGATCTTAGCTCCTTGGCAAGGCTATCCACCCGCTGACCACTGACCATTATCTTTCAGATTATAGTCTGCATAAAACACTTAGGCAGATGAATATTTCTCGATGGCCTCACATAAACAAGCCAAAATTATAATAAGGGATCCATGGTGCTCTCTGTTTTCTTGCAGACTTTTCATTATCCAAACTAGGTAACATCATCAGTGCTAATCACAGCACTAGCATTCAAGGAGTCCTCGTTGTGTAAGCCTGAGCTATAAATATTTCCTTTATTGGGACAAAATTATGATAAACACACATGCACGTACACGAACGCACCCCAATGGTGAAGCTAGGCCAGCCATATTCAGGCAAAAATGAAGATTATTAGATAAACACCAGCTAATAGTAAAAAACTCTCACTTTCTCCTGAAATGGCCAGGGAGGGTTTTGCAACCCAGATATAGCAGCCAAAGTTGATTTTTCTGTCTCATTTTCTGACCTCTTCTGCTCCCTTCTGAGGTTTGCTCAGAGAACAGTCTCTGAGTCTCAGTAAATAATAGCCGCGGTGGCACAGTGGTTAGAGTGCAGTACTACAGGGTACTTCTGCTGACTGCCGGCTGCCTGCAATTTGTCAGTTCGAATCTGACCAGGCTCAAGGTTGACTCAGCCTTCCCTCCTTCCGAGGTGGGTCAAGTGAGGACTCAGATTGTTGTGATGACCCAGAGCATATCAGAAGTATAACAAAACCGAAAATGTAACTAAAAGTCCTTTTAATGCCTTCAATTTGGCTTCACTGTTTAATTGTTCACAGTGGAGGAGTAAACTATTTTCAAAATAGCATTTCAAAGGAAAGAAACACAGTTCAAATTCAAAGAGCCGATAACGAAGCAAAAACCAAAAACAAACTGCATTGAATAAAGTTTCACGACAGACCAGGTTAGATAATTGCCAACTTCAGGAAGATAACTAGGGACAGTCCATTGGAAGAACTCCAACCAAGATAAACCTTCTTTAGGAATAAAACACTAATTTGTCTCCAGCGTCTGTTAGCACGCAGGTCCAAACTCTTATGCAGATCTTCTCACACCTGCAACCCATGAAGAGGATCATGGCCCTCTCCTCCCGAGTAGACCACATTTTACCCTGATCCTCTCCTTCCTGCGTGCTCTAGGATGGAGAGGGGATGGGCCTGGGTCCTCCTGACTACTCAGAGTCAGCCTCCACCAGAGGCATGACAATTGTTGCGGGCAAGTGGCTGACTCTGTAAACGGCTTAGAGAGGGCTATAAAGCATTATGAATTCGTATATAAGTGTAAGTGCTATTGCTACTGCTAAGTCATTTCTTAGGGATGTACCTTGCTCCTCCTTATTTTGAGTTAGTTCTTACCGACACGGAATTTCCAAAGCTACTTTGATGCCCCTCAACTATGCCCTTCTCAAGAAGTTGTTTTTGATAAGGATAGGTCCACCCAGCAAGCAGACTTCCTTGATGATGACCAGATGTCCTTTCTCCAGGAAACAAAGCTGGTAACAACCCCTTCTCTCTTTTTCTCCATCCTAGTTAGAGCTCAGGAGGTCCAAGCCGAGAATGTCACGGTAGCAGAAGGCGGGCAGGCTGAGATCAATTGCAAGCTGCACCAATACGATGGCTCCATTGTGGTGATCCAGAATCCATCTCGGCAGACGCTCTTCTTCAACGGCACACGAGGTAACCTTGTTTCTAGGCTTCAAGGTGTCAAATTGTGGGCTGCTGGGGATGGGATCTCGGTTTGAGCTAAAGAGCCACAAAGAGTTAGAGCACATGAAAGTTGGGTCATCTACTCTCTTGATGTCCCTTCAGTGTTGATCTACGAAGTTGTCCAGGGCTGTTCAGAACCATGACTGTAGCTTGTTGTGACCTGGGAGAAGATGATTCTTATTTGTTTTATTGGTCCACCACTGAGGCATTTTCCCTTCTGCTTCTTACAGCCTTGAAGGATGAACGTTTCCAGCTGGTGGAGTTCACCCAAAAACAGGTCCGCATTGTGCTCTCCAACGCCCGTCTGGAAGATGAAGGTGGATACTATTGCCAGCTGTACACAGAAGATACCCACCATCAGATCGCCATCCTTACAGTGCTGGGTAGGCATCCCCCTGCTAAGCAACTGGCTGGCTGGGGAATTGAGGGAGTTGAAGTCCAACAAGTCTTAAAGTTGCCAAGGTTGGACACCCATAGTTCAGTCTTTTAAACTGAATATCCCCTCCCACACCACCTCTGGGGCTGCTCCAGATTAAAACCAGCAGGTCTTCTGGGATCATCCATCATCACTGGTGTCTTTCAAGAAGAAATGAATCTCCTGCATGGGTTGGCGGTGGGGGGTTGGACTAGATGATCTACAAGGTCCCTTGCAACTCTGTTAATCTGTTAAACCCTTTGAGATTACGATGCTCAGTCGAATCACTTGCTGCTTGATAATGTGCCTAGGGGAACCCTTTGTCTCCCCAAACAAGTTAGAAGGTCTGTTCAGTGTGTATTCATCAATAGTGTCACGTTGTGGGTCTATTTATCCTAGCTCTTTTATGTTCCAATTTCCACCTCTTGCTTCCAACCATCTGTAAAATCGATTCCATGTATTGTAGGACTCAGTTTCCCCTTTATTTTTTAGTTCTAGAGTTAATCTAATTTTGCACAAACCAGTGTTTTCTTTATTATCTCTCTTTCTAGAGGTGTATTTTCGTCAGTGGTGGGATTCAAAGTTCTACGGCCGTGGCTTGGTGGGTGTGGCAGGGGAAGGATATTGTGAAATCTCCAGTCGGAGGCAGTATTTGCTGGTTCTCCAAACTACTTAAAATTTCCGCTACCTGCTGAATACCACCTCTGGTTTTCACTCTTCCATTGCTGGGCGTATACCATTCTTGGTGCTGTTAGGATGTGTAGTACTAAATAAATTGATCCTTTGTTGTAGCCCTCTGTTGTAATTCCTAATAAAAATAATTCCGGCTTGAACTCACCCTTTGTTCTAGCCACTCCTGAATCTGTCGCCAGAATCTCCTTACATACTGGCATGCCCACCACATGTGATAATATGTGCCTGGTAATTGCTTGCCGGGTTTTTACCCATTTCTTAAAGCTCATCCGTCTAAATTTCACCCCTCTAACTCAGACTTCAGACGCCCCAAAGGGAGGGAAAAAATCAGATACATTTTGGAAGCTGCCAGTACAAAGGACATCCTAACATACGATTGTCTAGACAGACTTCGATGGCTGTCCAGAATTTCAGACCCGTCTTCTTTTATCCCTCTCAGGAGAGCTTAGAGATTGAACCTAAGATCTCTAGCGCGTTGAACATGTGCTTTGATGCTGAGCTGTAGCCTTCCTGAAAGTCACACTTTCGGGAATCTACCAAACCTGCCAGACAAAAGACTATTTATTTAGAAGACACAATCGTTTTTCAAGGTCAGCCTTTGGCGGTAAGGGAGCCGATAATCTTCAGACGGGGAGAGAGAAGATTTGGATTCTTCCTTAGCAGAACATCAGCGGAAGCATTGATGCAGATGAAACAAAACCTATACCTCCTTTTTTTTAAAAAAAATAAATAAATCTGATTTTGCAAGCATGAAATGTTGGGGAGGAACAAATGGAGGTTGAGGGATTTAGCAAACCCTTGTAATCTTCAGAAACGCATGCCCACCTCTTGGGTCTCTCTGTTTTTCTTCTTAGCTTCATTGTAGAAGGCTAAGTTCTTGTTTTCCTTCCTAAAATGACCTTCTCAGAATTGAGAAGCTTGGGTGAAGACATCTCCTCCCACTATCAACTAGCCGTTGAAATATTAATTAGGAAAGTTGCCTCATTAGAGGCGGTTCAGGTACTCAGGTGAAGGATTCAGCCATGGGATGTGAGATGATGGAGGGGATGACTAATGACCTGCCTGGTTTGGCTTCTTCCAGTTCCCCCGGACAGTCCTTTAGTGGAGGTGAAGGAACAGGCAGTAGAAGGAGGAGAAGTTGAACTCACCTGCAGCGTTCCCAGGTCACGCCCTGCGGCCACCCTGCGCTGGTACCGGGACCGGAAAGAGATAAAAGGTGTCATTCCAAATGCTGAATTGGGCTCCCTGTGGAAACCCCGTGACAAATAAAATAAATGTATTTCCTAGAAAGTGGGATCCAGGCACTCTGTTGGCGTTTGGCCCAAAGGCAGCTTGGAATTCCAAGTTAAGGAATATCCTATTCTTCCACTTGATGTCCTCGAGATGCCTTGGGTGATGACGGAGGATGCTTCCCGCCTTACATGTCTATGGAGATTCTCAGTCATCCAGGTCATAGTTGGCTCAAAAGTGCTCAAAAGATAACTGGACTGTTTTTTGAGGAAGAAGATGTTTCACTTCTCATCCAAGAAGTTTCATCATGGATGGAGCTTCTTGGATGAGAAGCGAAACAACTACTTTCTTCTTCTTCTTCTTCTTCTTCTTCTTCTTCTTCTTCTTCTTCTT
>NW_020769385.1:4479588-4491433 GCF_900518735.1 Pseudonaja textilis
TGTGTGATGGCTGGGGAATTCTGGGAGATGAATTCTGCATGCAATGACTGGGGAATTCTGGGAGCTGAAGTCTACATGTGATTGGTGGGGAATTCTGGAGTTGAAGTCTGCATGTGATGATTGAGGAATTCTGGGAGTTGAAGTCCACCTAGCTTAAAGTGGCTCGGATTCAGACACCCTGCAACAGTACATGAGATTCTGTGCTGCTTATTATATTCCATGTTAACTTTCACAGGTTCCCTCTTCCCTGGGGGATAACAAGACCCTTCTTAAAACTGGACTTCATTTTGTTTTAACTATATTTCGGAAAAGCAAGCAATAGCTCCCTCCCCCCTGCTTCCCCCCCCGCCCCGAGAACAAGAATATAAATTCTGAAAGGCAACCCAGTTATCTTGGATCTTCTATGGATAACTAGGGGTTACGGTAGTCCGGGTGGTACCTTGACAAAGGGGCGGATGCTTTTGGGGGGGGTGCAAAACACAACCCCTAACCGTAATCATCACCCCCTTGCCCGATTTGGGAGCACCACTGATTTGGGATGATGGAGAGGCCCAGCTTTTGAGATGGAAGAGACGGCGCAGGATTTTTTTTACGAGCACTGAATATCCAACGGAGGCCTTTTATGATTGGTTTCTGTACCAAGTTGGGGGTATACCGCTCTACGCTGTCTTTGGCTCAGCCTGGTTTATAGGCCCCTGGGGCGCTGTAGACAATGCGGGTGATAAAAAGGGGTGGGAGGAAGAGAAAAAATCCTAATGCCACTCGCTCCGAACCGCTACCGTGGCGAGATTCTGTTATTTTTTATTTTGATGAACGGAAGTGCTAGATTTTGGGGGGAGGGGGGGGAAGACATTTAAACTGCATAGTGCGGAGACAGCATGATATATACCGGTTCCCCGTACACCAGCTGTCCCTCCCTGCTTTCTCTGCATGCGCTCGTATGCAAATAATAGCAAAACACCGCTAAAAATTCAAGGCGTTATTACCTTAAGACTGAACTGCAAAGCTCTAACAAAAAACACCCCTCAGGGTCACGATGCAGAGCTTCAGAAAACTCTGGATCACAGCAAGAGTCTAAAACAGGGGTCTCCAATCTTGGCCACTTTAAGCTTGGCGGACTTCAACTCCCAGAATTCCCCAGCCAGCTTTGCTGACTGGGGAATTCTGGGAGTTGAAGTCTGCCAGGCTTAAAGTGGCCAAGATTGGAGGCCCCTGGTCTAAAAGGAGAATGATTAAAACAAAAACCAAAAAAAACATCAAACGGATTAGACGTTGGACTGAACTCCAGGTCAAAGAGAAACCTTCTGCGAGGTTCCTAAAATAATAAGCGGTTGTTTTTTTATCCCTCCATGCTCAATGTTGCGTTTTGCAGAAAAGGTGAAGATGTCTTTGCGGGCTCTTGCAGAGGGGCCTACAGAGGACCACATGTGAAATGTGAGAAGATGGGGTGCAGAATATATCACCACAAGCAAGGAAAATGAAATACCACATTGTTGACAAGAGTGTTAATCGGCCTCCCCTTCCCGGCGCCCACCCATTTTGGGAGGCTCTGACCAGGGCTAAGGTTCAAAATTTTTAGCAAAGGGTTCTCTGCCTGGTTGCTGGGTGGGCGTGACCTTGTCGGCCTCCTGCACCACGGCGGGGAGGGGGGGTGCACTTTTGCCCTTCCCAAGCTCCGGAGGCTTTCCTCAAGCCTCTGGGAGGGTGATAACAGCCACCCCAGGCTCCGGAGGCTTTCTGGAAGCCAAAACCAGGCCCATTTCTGGCCTTCTCAAACTCTCAGGAGGCTCATTTTTTGCCCTCCATGAGCCTCCGTGTGCACCCTGTACTTACCTGCATCCAAAACACGACATATGGGGAATCCTGGGAGGGGAGGTTTGGGTGGGGCCAGCTAGAATTGGGGTTTGGGGGTTCTCCGAATTGTGCAGACTCTTAGCTAGGGTCTCTCCCGAATCCCTGCAAACCTCCAGCAGCGCCACCCCTGACAAGGACCCTCTCTTGCTTCTAGAATGTTAACTTTGTCTTTCATAATCGGAGTCTTCCTGCCTTGGTTAGGATTTGTTTTGAGTTTTTAAATAAGGCTTCTCTCTTTATTACAAATTTTCTTCTGCCGGAGAACAAGGATGACTGTAGAAAAGAGCCAATGCTTGTTTATTTTCAACAAACAAAAGGTATAATAATCCAGTGCCTTATTCTTCATTCATTGACTCTTAAGTTAAAAAGTAAAAATATAGAGAGACAGCATCTGTCCAAACATGAAAGAAATAATGTTTGTCAGGGTAGATATTGGCCAAATGAGCCACAGGGAAAAAATAGTATTTTAGCTTAGAAAGAATGGCAGACAAAGAGCAGCTAATGTAGCTGGAAAGGAGAGATTCACAGGCACCCCAATATCACTTCTGCCCCCCTCAATTTTTCCAAACGGGTCCCCCCAAAAGTCAGGATAATAATTCCCCTAAATATACACAAAAACAACCAGTTACTGTACACTGAGGATATTGTTGCCAGTCTATAATCAATACAGGAAAAAAAAAGTTGGATCTTGAAAAAGTTCATTTCATCCTATGGAAAGGGAAAAAACAAAAAAGGTTAACACAGCTGGTAGTTGTTGCGAAGGATATTTTAACTCAGTGTTTTTCAAAATTTGACAACTTTAGGATGTTGTGTGGACTTCAACTGCCAGAATTCCCCAGTCAGTGTGGAATTCTGGGAGTCGAAGTGCACCCATCTTAAAGTTGCCAAGTTTGAAAAATCTGATTTAGAGGGATCCTAAAGGTTTAATGAACAGTCCCTGGCTTGATATTCTCCAGATACAAAAGTATTACCTCGCACCCAAATCCTCCAGTTCAGTGTTTCTCAACCTTGGCCACCGTAAAATGTGCAGACTTCAATGTCCAGAATTCCACACTGGCTGAGGAATTCTGACAGTTGAAGTCCACATGTCTTAATGTTGCCAAGATTGAAAAACACTGCTCCAGTTAGTGCCAACTGGTAAAAGATACCCAAACAAGCTCCATGAGGAAATCCTAACTATCTCCAGCAACAGCACCTCACTGCTCCAACTTCTACAGTGGTGCTTAAAAATAGATGAATCCTTTCGAACGTTCCAATATTCCTGCATAAACATGACCTAAAATGAGATCTGTTCTCTACATGTCCTAAAACAAGATGTTCTGACCCAGGAACCAAGAAACAGACTCCTTGTCCCGAAAAATCCTTCTTTATTTAGTTACTGTGAATTCATGGCATTCACACACAGAAAAGTCCCGGCAATAATCCTTCCACGGATTAATTGCAAGAACAGATCTCATGAGTCCTTGGATAGTTACCAGGCCGAGAGCTTCCAGTCGCAAAGCTGTAAATTAAGAAGTCTCTGTGAGGCACGAACCACGATAAGTAAATCTTCCAAGTGAAATAAGAACTATTGTCTCCTGCAACCACCACTCCCCTTTTGCTTTATTTATTCCCCAGGAAGGGCCCATTCAGCGTCCACGTGTGCCTTTCTTCCCAAGTCAGCCCGTTCCTTTGTTGTTCTCCTCTCCTAACAGCTCTGCACATACACGCATCTGGAACAGGCCCCAGCTGTTCTTCTTCCCCACTTATCTCTGACTCCGAAGGCAGCTGGGAAACGTCGGATGGTCCTGGCCCTATCTCTGCTTCCAACATAGAGCATCCATCAGAGCCTTCCCCAGACTCCAGGACTGGCCCGAATTCCTCCCCAACCTCCTCATTGTCCAAGTCTGGCAGTTGGCAGACCACAACACAAGATACAGACAACCCAATTAAACACCCCCCCCACACACAACATTATATTTATTCATTGATTTGTTGCGGGAAATGATCTCCTAGGCTAATTTTAGGACGTGTAGAGAAAGGGTCGTGTTTGAGGCCATGTTTATGGTGGAATATTGAATGTTCAAAAGGATTTGCCAACTTTTAAGCAGAATGTCAGGTGATTTTTTTTTTTTTTTGCTGACCTTCCTATCTCTCTCAGCATTCTAAAGGAGAGCCAAACAATTTCATATTTTTAATAACAGTCTTTCTTTAATATCTTCCCACTGCTCTTTACATCTGTTTTGCCTAAAACTGTACTGAAAATCTGTTCAAGGAGATTTTGAGAGAATGGCTTCCCGAGCCTTTAAAAAAACAACTACGACGATATAAATAAATTTGCAAGATAAGTCCTCTCCTCTTTTAAGCTGCCTGAACTATAAAGTCAGATCGACCTCAGGCAATGCCATGGGGGAAGCATTTTTAAACCCTCCATAGATATCTGAATGATCAGATTCCCCTCCAGACACCAACATATCAAGGAAAAATGTCTGCCCATTTCCCCCCAAACGACATATTTTGTGAGTTGGTTTATACAAATAGTCCTTGGGTTATGACTGTAGTAGAGCCTGCCTATCATGGTCACAAGTTGTGACCATTGTGAAACAGGTTGCCTATGTGAGTAACCTGATTTTTTTGCTGGGGATCATTAAAGTGACCACCATGGTCGTAAAGCAAGTGTCACCAAATCTGGCAATTTTAAGACTTGTGGACTTCAACGCTCAGGATATGCAGGCTGAGGAATTCTGGAAGTTGAAGTCCACAAGTTTTAAAGTTGCCAAGTTTGGAGACCTCTGCCATAAAGCGATGCCTGCGGCTGTTAAAAAAAATATGATTTTTTTAGGCGCCAATTTTACCAAAACAGAAGTAAATGCCAAGTTTTGGCAAAATCATTGTAAAATAGTTACGTGACCATGTGACACTGCCAATGGTTATACATGCCAGCTGGCCGGCCAAGTGCTCAACATGAAGTCATGTGATGGTGGGGCAGCCATTGAAACCTCAGAACTAGGTTTTAAGAACCCCCAGGGAAGTTCATTGTGATTTCAAATGGTCATAAGATGAGGACTAGCTGTACTCTTTTATGGAAATAATTATGAAGAATTATCAAGAATGAAATCACGGGGCTTCCGGTTTGAAGGGCTTCGGCGACAGACAGAAATCCGCGATCGTGCACGGTTTCTGTCTGGGCTCGCCGCTGGAACGCCCCGAGCCGGCTGGTTTCGGGGCTAAGCCAACCCGTAGAGGTGGTGAAGAGGGGGGAGACCGCCAGCAGGGTTGAGGAGAGCCGCATCTCTCCTCCTCAGCTGGCCATTACTCCCTTTCCCAAAGGCGGTTGCAGCGGTGGTCAGAAATGGCCACCACAAAGGAGAACTCGACCGGAAAACAATGTGCAGGAGGAAGATAAGAAGTGAAAGTTTTGGCTGACCGGGTTAAATTGTAAAAGCAACAACTAAGGTACCCTGGAATTTAAACCTACAAAAAATAACATCGCTCCCAAAGAAGAGTCAGAAGCAGCGAAGGAAAGTGAAAAGGGAAAGGTTTGGCTTTTTTTCTCTTCTCTCTCCTTCCCTATACTGACAACTAAGAGACTTAAATCAGAAATCAGAAAAATCCACTTTGACATCAATAGGCAATTAAGCTGAAAATAAAATGCCAAAGGGATAATAAAGATTTCTGGACATTAAAATTTTTCTTTTTCATAAGCAGGAAGGGAGAGAAAAAGAATAATCTGGAAGAGGGAGGAGACTGCTTGGAATTAAAAAGAATCTACAGTAAAACTTCAACCAGACTTCTAAAAGATACATTTTAACTGAAACTTTGCAACTAAATAGTAACCCCAGGAAGAGAAAGTGAAAAAAAAGAGGAAAAAAGAAACAGCTTGCGTGTATTTGGATTATTTGGTGATTTTTGGATTCTTGGTTATTATATCTGAATGACTGAAATCAATCGGGTGGTTGTTTAAACATTTATACAATGGCACCACTTCTGGATGAATTGAAAATGGAACTTAAAAAGTACAAAGAAGATGCACAAGAAGGAAAGGGTTCTTTTGGCTTAATTTTTCAATTCTTAGAAATGGAGATTTGTAACTATGAGAAACAACAAGAAACCACTGCAAAACAAGAAGACTGGGACAAAGAAGAATCCATCTTTAATGAACAAGCAATTTTATGTGGGGAAGAAAAAGGAAAGGGGGGAAAGAGAATGAAGAATTTAAGACTTACAAAAACAACCAAAGAAAAGAAAAATAATTCAAAAAATAAGTATAATACTGGAAAGCAACAGAAGAGGGGAATACAGAAGAGAGAAATAGAGGTAGTGAGACAAGGGGGTAAAAAGGGGAGAGAGAAGAAGAGAGGGAAGAAGGAAAGGAAAAGAAGTTACAAAGGACTGGAGCAAGATATAGAGAGACAGGACCTATTTAGAGATAATGGGTGAAAAATCTAACTGAAAAAGGGATTCTGTAAAGGTACATAAGATTGTATTGTTATATTAGTAATAGAAATAACTTTAGAAAATTGGAAACAACGTATGATTAAAGTGAGGGATAAAATAGTGTAATTTAGTGAAATGTTTGTGAATAAAATAAGTGAAATAAAATAAATGAGAAAATTGAATTAGGAAGGAATGGGAACATTTTAATTAGTTAATGTTTTATAAAATATAAGTGAAAGGGGGGAATTAACTATGGAAAGCTTATAATTGAAAAGTAATGTTAAAGATGTTAAGACTTTAATGAATATTAATATTGATAGAATTGAATTGGAATGGAATGTTGTTTTAATTATATACATTTATATTTTTTCTTTTTTTAAGAATACAGTGAGTATTTTAAGAATGTACCAAACAGAATCCGAATGGAAATTATGTATTATATTGAATGTTACAACTTTAGGGAAAAGATATAAAGGCGTCATGCTCCAATCAGTAACTACAGGAGAAATTTTGTTTAATGAGAAAAGATAATAGATAATTGAAACAGGACAGACAAAAAATATAAATACAATGATTTGAATTGAGATGAGATAATTAAAATAAAATTGAGAAAATTAAAAGAGGGGAGAAGCTATGCAGACAATGTAAAATAGTAATAAGATATGGAATAGAATATAAAAATGAGCATGAACCTGAATTTGTGTCTGTACGAAGAAATGTAACCCGGGATTACGCTACTTTCAAAAAAGATGTTTTATTTGTATTTTTTTTCTCTTTGTGAAAACTCAAATAAAATTTATATATATAAAAAAAGAGAATGAAATCACAGATAAACACTCCAAGCGGCCTCAATGACCCTCTAAAAGGATGCAATTGGCCAGCTGTCTGCAAGGAATATAAATCAGGGGTGTCAAATTTGATTTCATTGAGGGCCGCACCAGGATTGTGTTTGACCTCTGAGGCCGGGGAGAGCATGGCCAGGCTGGGCTTGTCACTCATGTCAGGGGCACCTGTGGCGGTCCGAGTGCTCTGAGAGGGAAAATGGAGCTTGGGTGGGTCATGCGTGCCTCCTCCCCAGACCCTGTTTCCGGCCGCAATGGCCGCTCTGTTTTTGTTGGCAGAGGCATCCCGGGCTGGTCCTTCGCTATTTGCCTGTGGGGCAAATCTAAGCACCCCACGGGCTGGATCTGGCCCCTAGGCCTTGAGTTGGACACCCCTGTTATAAATCCTTCCATCCCCTACTATCCTGTCAGAGCTGAAGAAGCTTCTTGGATGAGAAGAGAAACGTCTTCAAAAGGAAGAAAAACAAGAAAGTCCATGGAAAAACCATGACCTGAGGATGACTGAGAATCTCTGTAGACTTTGATCAAGGATGAAGAGATCTTCCCAGGATTTAAAAAGAAATAGATCGCGCTATACAAGTTTACTAACCGGTGTATCTGCTTCACATCACCAGAGGCTGGGTGTCTCCCCCAACAGAAGGCACAGAGTCGAGGCTCCCTTTGTAAATGGGGGTGCGCTGGCCAGATTCCTCCCTAAAAAGAAAGACCAACATTTAACAGGTTGTCCCCACTGATGCATAAATACACAAACTGAGAAAGATATGGCCTAGGCTGGTCTCAGGAACGAGGCAAACTAGGTTACCGGTCACTCCATGTTTGTTTATTGCATTCTCACTTAGTCCACAAATCTCCATTAAACTCAGGCGCAAAAAAGAATTCCAAATCCCCACCTGGGACCAGATCAGGCACGTCCCTGACCACCGCAGCCCCCAAATAATCCCACCGGACACTCACAAAGCCATTTTCTTCAGGGCAGCTGCCCGGTGACGGGGAATAAGGAAAGCGAAGACCAAAATCAACAGCAGCAGCAGCACAGCTGGTAGGGCCACCGCCAGGGCCAGCATTGGGGTGCTGAGGGACAGCACAGACTCTGGAGAAGACAAAGGGTCAACATCAAAATGGGAAGTAGCCTCAGTGCCCTCCACCCACCGGCCTCCATCAGAGGGCAGAGAAAGGTGGTGGTCAGCCCTGCCCTTAGGATCACCCCCAGGGAGACAGGAGCTAAGATGTTATTAAAAGAGGAATGGCACCAGCAAGCCTTCAAATTAGGCAAGGCTGGTTCCACAGGGTGGTTTTCCTGAGGTTTTTTTCCCCCCATAAAAGACGTGCCAGGTTACACGGAGTGTAATCCTAGTAGGTTTGAGGGTGGAGGTTCGTTCTCTGAGGTTGTGGGTTGGTTTTCGAACGTTTCATTACCAGCCGAGGTAACATCTTCAGCGGAGATTTAGGGGATGTCATGAACTATGTTTTACAAACCTCCATGGTTGTGTCCACTCAGCAAGCTAGTCTTAGCTGAGTACATTTTGGCTGACTTTTTCCACAAAAGAGTCACCTAAGATCTCAATCCCACAGAAAGGTGTCTGCAAGTAACTCCTACTAAACAGTAGGATTTAATTTCTAGGTCATCGTATCCTGCAGGGTGGACTGTAAATATTGTTGTCTGTGGGAGCAGGAAAAGAGAAATGGGCTTGATTGGGCCCAGGAGTCCCTGCTCAGATGTTCCCGCTTAAAGATGATGGATCTCAACAAGGGCCTCCAACACCTGATGGGCTCTTTTCCTGAAAGTTCTCCCAACAAATACGGAAGATACCAAGTGGCCAGACTTCATAATGGACATCCAAATTCAGGGCTTCTCACCAAAACTGAAGCTGCGTTTGGGGCTCTCCACGAGCAAGCGGATTGATTTGCTCTTGGTCAACTGTGGCAAAGTTGGGTGGTGGGCTTGGCAAGTATAGGTCCCGGCTTGCTCCTGGGTTACCTTGTAGATAGTTAAGGAACCTGAGGGCAGGATCCAGTCATCGCCCTATTTATAGGAGAAAAAAAGAAAAGAACCATTAACAGAAAGCTTTTGATCAACCTAATGAAGCTATGAAACTCGGCTAACTTTCTGACACCTGCAAAGATGATTTGGGAAAGTTGTCTGTGGAGATTGTCAATCATCCAGGTCATGGTTGTCTCAAGGGTGCTTTTGAAAAAAGGCACCTGGATTTTCTAGGTTTTTTTTTCCCCCCGTTGAAAACGCTTTGCCTTTTCATCCAAGAAGCTTCTTCAGTTTTGGCTGGATGGTGGAGAAAGAGAGCTAACGACCGACATGCAAAGAATATAAATCCTTCATCCCCCGACATTTAGCCAGAACTGAAGAAGCCTCTTGGATGAGAAGCAAAAGGTTTTCAAGAAAAACAACAACAAGAAAAGTCCAGTTGCCTCTTGAAAAACTACGTGTGGGATGATTTGGGAAACCTTGACCACACAAAAACAACCTGGAGGGAAAGAACTATGCTTAAGAACCTTCTCCTCTACAACTTTTGGCTACTCTCCAAAGCACCAGAAGGCAGGACAAGAAGCAACGGATGAAAACCGATCAAGGAAAGAACCAACCTAGAAACGAGCAGAAATTTCCTGACCGCGGGAACCATAAACCAGGGGAACGACTTGCCTCTAGAAGTTCTAAACGCTCCAACACTGGAGGTTTTTCAAAAGAGAGCGGATAATCGTGGGTCCTAAACGGTTTACGTTATCCTGCTTGAGTGGAGGGTTGGACTAGATGACCTCCACGGCTCCTTCCAACACTGTTATTCGGTTCCATTCTGAAGCCTTGTTCCCACTCCCTTACCTCTCGAATCCACTCGTAGTGCGGTGTCTGGGACGCATCCGCTGAACACTGAAGCTGCAGGTTGTCGTCTTCAAGGACTGATATGGAGTCCCCTACGGTACCACACCAGGAGTTGGAATTGCTGACAAAGACCTTGTGCAGATCTGAGGAAGGGAAGAAGACATGGAAAGTCAGATCTCTTCCTTCCCCATCATCCCTGCCCCTTCTCAATTCGGAATGCCAGCCTGGTAGGGGGTTCAGGGACTCCGTTGCTGGGGCTCCGAAGCGATTTTCCATCTATCCCACCCACGCCTACATATATCATTCTGTAAAGAACCAGCATGGCTCCACGTCGGTTGCTTCTGCTTCTAAATCTGTCCTGTTGATGGAGCCGTGCTGGTTGAGAATAAACCGTGCCTGCGAGAATATTTTTTCCCCTCTCTGCTCATAAAAGTACTTTTTATTGGAGATTATTCAAATCTCTCTCTTTCCATTCTCGGTCTTCTTCAGATAAACACTCCACTGCAGATCCCAAAGATAGGCAGACTGTGAACTGCAGGAGTGTAGTCTATGTCAGGGGTCACCAACTGGCTGGGGAATTCTGGGAGTTGAAGTCCACCAGGCTGAAAGTTGCCAAGATTGGAGACCCCTGATCTAAAAGGAAAGAGTAACGCAATCTCCTAGTCCTTATCTCCTGTTTATCTACTGCCCTCTGGTGGCTAGAAGGACAGCAGCCCCCAAGGCCAACGCAATCCTAACTTGCATTAACAGTGGGATACAATCGAGATCAAGGGAGGTGCTAATACCACTCTATAAGGCCTTAGTAAGGTCACACCTAGAGTACTGCATCCAGTTTTGGTCACCACCCTATAAAAAGATGTTGAGACTCTAGAAAAAGTTCAGAGAAGAGCAACCAGGATGATTAGGGGACTGGAGGCTAAAACATATCATGAACGGTTGCAGGAACTGGGCTTGGCTAGTCTAGTAAAGAGAAGGACCAGGGGAGACATGATAGGGGTCTTCCAATATGTGAGGGGCTGCCACAGGGAGGAGGAAGGGGTCAAGCTATTTCCCAAAGCACGCAAAGGCCAGACAAGGAATAATGGATGGAAAGTGATCAAGGAGAGATTCACCTTGAAAATAAGGGGAAACTTTCTGACAGTGAGAACAATCAACCCATGAAATAGAAGTTGCCCTCGGAAGTTGTGGGAGCGCCACCACTGGAGGCTTTCAAGAAGAGATTGGACTCCCGTCTGTCAGAAATGGTGTAGGGTCTCCTGCTTGGGTGGGGGGTTGGACTAGATGACCTACAAGGTCCCTTCCAACTCTGATTATCTGTTATCTGTTAAGGGGAATCCAAACCCCCACATACACTCCATCTGCAAGTCCAGTTCATCCGAGATGGTGTTGTTGTTGGTGGCATTCAGGCTGGTACAGCGGTAGGGTCCAGCGTGCCAAGACTGGATGTTGCTGATGGTCAGCAGGAGGCGCCCATTGTCATCATTCACAGTGACGTCATAAAACCAGCAACGCAAGTCGTGAGATTCATCCAAAGAGATCCAAGAACGGAGCCACTGGAGATGTGAGAAAGAACAATGTTGATAGTGAGCCTTAAATTGGCCAAAGCTCACTGTTTGTGGCTGGGGGATTCTGGGAGTTGAAATCCACAAGGATTAAAGTTTCCAAGATTGGACACCCTGATTTAAAGCTAAATCTTATTGGTATCATATTTTGATTGTTATTGCTCTGTTGCTTTGCATGTACATTGAGAGCTTCTGCATTGGAGACAAATTCCCTGTGTGTCTAATCACACTTGACCAAATAAAGTACACAATGCTATGCTATACTATACTGTACTGTACTGTTCCGTTTGATATTCTATTCTATTCTATTCTATTCTATTCTATTCTATTCTATTCTA
>NW_020769385.1:4497007-4567950 GCF_900518735.1 Pseudonaja textilis
AATCAAAATGGTAAACCCAGCAGAAAATGTTTTTTTTTTTTTTTTTGATTTGCATTGCTTTGCATTGCATTGCCGTCCCGTCCCCTTTTCCCCCGCCCGCCCCCCGCTTCCCCCCTCGTTTGTAAACCCTGGTGGGGTTATTTGTCGGATTTATACAGCCTTCTTGCCTTTCTTGCACAACCTTTGCTCGTCAGTACGGAGGTTAGGACGGTGCAAGCCAAGAGGGACACTCAAGGAAAGTGAAAGTCGGGCCGTGAAGAAGCAGAAGGCTAAGGGAAAGTCCTGGAGGTCGGGATCCCTAAACAGCCAGGAGGGATCTGGAGTTGCTCCTACTCTCCCAGGTGACTTTTTAAGGAACTCTTCCCCCCCCCCCCGCCCCGCCTTCCGTGCTGCCCTGGCCCAATACACTCCTCTGTTCGCAGCAGAAAACTCTACACCCCCAGACAACCTTTGAGCTAAAGAGTGGACTTAAGCATAGTACATAAAATCATGTTACAACATCTTATCAGTTAATGAATATTTCAGCTTTAACCGCAACAACACAAGAGCACACAACAGATATAAACTCAATGTAAACCACTCCAAACTCGATTGCAGGAAGTACGATTTCAGCAACAGAGTGGTCAATGTCTGGAACTCACTACCTGATTCTGTGGTCACCTGCTCAAACCCCACACTCCTTTATCCTCAAACTAACCTCTATTGACTTCACCCCTTTCCCAGGAGGTCTGTAAGGGGCGTGCATAAGCGCACCATCGTGCCTACCGTCCCTGTCCTATTGTCCCCAATTATTAGTTCCTATTTTTTATATTGAAAGCTATGTTTATTCTTGTTTCTGTGATATTGTAAACTTTTGACAAAATAAATAAATAAAATAAATAAATATCCTTATTATGCAACATTTGCACTATTCCCCACTATCCTGCCAGAGCTGAAGAAGCCTCTGGGATCAGAAGTGAAACGTCTTCAAAAGAAATAATCAAGAAAGTCCAGTTGCCTCCTGGGGGAAAAAAAAAAAAAGCTTTGGGACTTGGATGACTGAGAATCTCTACCGACCCTATTTCCACCCTTTAGCCCAGGGCGGAGTCTCCAACCTGGGCAACTGTTAAACCTGGCGGACTTCAATTCCCAGAATTCCCCAGCCAGCTCTGCTTCTAAGGTTGGACACCCCTGATCTAGAGGGTTGGACAAAGCTGGCTGGGGAATTCTGGGAGTTGAAGTCCGCTTGGCTTAAAGTTGCCAAAGTTGGAGAGCCCTGTTGCCTTGACTCAGCTTCCGAGCGACCCCGGCGGCTTGGGTTCACACAACTCGCTGACCCCCCACAACCGGGAGCCTCATCCGTGGCGTGAACCCAGCCTGCCTGGCTACCTGCTTTCCCGAGGGAGGAGGAAGAGCGGGGGGCGGTTATCCCGCGATCCGACTCACCCGCTTGACCGAAGCGTGGGGTCGCGCTTAAGGCCACGGCTAAGAAGAGCCAACAGCCCCAAGGACCAAACTGCGCCATGGAGCTCCGACGGCTGGGCTTCCTCCTCCGCTTCGGCGCCGGGGCTGAAACAAAGCAGGAAAAGCAAGGCGATCGCGCGGGGAAGGGCTTGCGGGGAGAGTCCGACAGGGCCGGGCAGGGGAGGCGAGAAAGTCGGGGGCCACCAGGACGGTCCTCTTGCTCTCTTGCGCTCTCTGGGGCTTTTGGAGCAGCGGAGGCGTCTGGCCAAGGCTGGGGGCGAGGGGCGGGGAAGGGAAGCAGTAAACCGGCGAAACCGGTTCGAGGGACTCGGGTCGGGCAGGGCGCAGGAGGAGTCCTGGAGGGGGCGGGGGCTGCTGCGTTGTTTGGGGGTGTGTGTGTGTTTGTGTGTGTGTTTTCTCGGTTGGTTGCTTTCCTCGTCCTGCCGGGTGAGAAGCGCCTCTACTGCTGTTGCTGCCTGCCTGCTTGATCTGTCGTTCGACTGGCCGGCCGGCTGGAGGGACGGTTGGACGGACGGACAGCTGGGCGGCTGGACTGATGGATGAATGGACGGTTGGACGGACGGCTGGATGGACGGACGGACGGACGGAAGCTGGCCGGCTGGCCGGATGAACGGATGGATGGACGGTTGGATGGATGGATGGACGGACAGCTGAACGTCTGGCTGGCTGGCTGGCTGGACAGCTGGATGGATGGACGGATGGACAGATGGTTGGATGGACAGATGAACAGCTGGCTGGCTGGACTGTAGGACAGATGGACAGCTGGCTGGACACCTGGCCGGATGGATAGACAGATGGACAACTGGGTGGCTGGATGGATAGATAGATGGATGGATGGATGGACAGCTGGGTGACTAGATGGATGGATGGCCAACTGGATGCCCAGCTGGGCAGCTGGCTGGACAGCTGGACAGATGGCTGGCTGGCTGGCTGGGTGGATGGACAGATGGATAGACAGCTGGGTGGCTGGATGGATGGACAGATGGATGGATGGACAGCTGGATGGACGGATGGACAGCTGGGTGGTTGGATGGCCAGCTGGCCAGATGGATGTACGGACGGGTGGACAGATGGATGGATGGATTGACAACTGGATGGATGGATGGATGGACAGTTGGGCGGCTGGCTGGCTGGATGGATGGGCGGCTGGGTGGATGGATGGATGGACAGCTGGCCAGATAGATGGATGAATAGCTGGCTGGCTGGATGGCTACCTACTGCGGCTCACTGAACTCCGAGTCCGGAATTGTTGACCACAATCCCCCCACAGCTTCATTCTAACTGCTGCCCGGCGCTTCCGGACGCCTCGTGAGGCGTTACCATTGCCTGGTGGGTCAGTTGCTCCCCGCTGCCCTTCCCTTGCCCTGCCACTAGAGGGGGGCCACTGGCCCAGGCGAAGTCTGGGCAGACGATGGGATACTCTGCTGGGGATTGCGTGTAATGGTGAAAAGGTTGCACTAGAAGGCGGCAAGTTCTGATTCTCCCATAGGTGTGAAATCCAACTGGGTGACTTTGGGCCAATCACCAAAGGTCCGTAAGTTCTAGTTGGGTACAAAAGCCGACTGAGTGACTTTGGGTCAGTTACTCTCTCTCAGTCCAACTCTCCTCACGGGGTTGTTGTGGAGAAAGTAGGAGGAGGGAACATTATGATGTCCACCACTGAGTTGTATAGGAGAAATACAAGATGCACACAATAATAATGGCAAACTGGACAACTGGTGATCACTTCAGAGACACTAGTTTCATTACCAGATTCCTCCCTGCCTTCAACAATGGCAGAGATTCTAATCTACTGAAAATGTAAAAAGTTACAGATGCAGCATTCACTTCACTAACGTTTCACTTAGCAACGTAAATTTTTGGCTCGGTTGTAGTCGTAACTTGAGGGCTGCCTGTCTATGACTAAGAGAGATTGAGAGAGAGAGAGAGGCCAGAGAGGAGCTGCTGGAATTGAGAAAAGAGGGGAAAATGGTTATCGAAAACATTGCGGTTTCTCAAGGTGAAGTAATTTAAACCCAGACTTCTTGTCTCTGGGAATTTCCACCAGCCTAGAGAAGTTGCAAATTTGCACAACCCGGTCTTCTTCCCCCATTTCTGCTGGCACAAACATTGCACAGCATGTAAGGTTGTAGGTTTTCTCTGTAAGGCCTTCAGAAAAGATAAGTGAGGAGAAAACAAAAGTGATGGCTGCACTTCACACAACAAAGGCTTATGATTTTTGAGGATTTATTTTATTTTTTATTCTCTTTTTGCTTTTGAATTGGGACTCTGGTGAAGAGACCAGACCAAATTCTGGCCCAATGAAACACAATTTAGGGGACCCTGAGCCTCAGTCTGCAATCTAAAAATAATTAAAATGAGAAATTTCTGTGCCGGATGCCAGGGTTCTTAACAACTGCCTCGCCACAGAAAAGTCAACCACTTCCTTGTTTTGACCAGAGAGACAAAGAAGAGGGTGTGTGTGTGTGTGTGTGTGTGTGTGTGTGTGTGTGACTTATTATGAAATCCCTGCTGGGAAAATGGTGAAGAAGAAGAGAAATGTTTGAAGTCATGTTCAACTCCTGGGGATTTCAGGACAAATCTGCTATATCCTGTTTTCTTGGCCTTGGGTTTTATTATTGCCTCCCGGGAAGCTTTCACCTTTCCATATTTGATTTTTTAAACCTTACTGTCTTTTCTCATGGTTGCCCATCCAGCTAAAAACCGGTGGAATATTGCTTAGGTTTTTATATCAGCCAAACTTTGTTGTCGTGATTATAGTTATTACCGTAAATTAATAAAATCAGTCCCGCGCCATTTGATTTTTATTCTACCTTTATTCTTCTCAGTAATCCAGGTCATATAATCATCGCAAAATTGCTTTTTTTTTAATCAAAGGGCAACTGGACTGTTTTTTATTTGAATAGAAATAAAAAACAAAAACAAAAAACAGTCCAGTTGTCTTTTGAAAAACAGCACCTTTGAGATACTTCTGTTCTTGTTTACAAATAGTGCCAACATACCTAATACTGGTATTCCGTTCTCCTCTTTTTCCCAGGACAACAACTCTGTGAGATAATTGGGGCTATGATGTCTTTGGTTTTGGCTTTGTAGCAGGGTTGTCTGCAAAATACAATTAAAAAAAAAATCAAAATGGCTGTGATGATGAGATCAAAGTGAGCAGAGCTTTAATTGCATTGTGGCTGCCTCCATCTTGAATTTTGCATGCATGATATGTTAAAAACACATGGGGCTTTGATTGCCTCATCGTATCTATCATCTTGAGTTTTCGTATTATGTCTTGCAGATCCTCTAGCTTTGTACCGCTGGAGAAATCCTGGGGAATGAGCCAATTTGGTGTAGTGGTTCAGGTGCTGGCCTAAAAACCAGGAGACTGGGAATTCTAGTCTCATCTTGAGCATGAAAGCCAGCTGGGTGACTTTGGGCCAATCACCAGGAGACAGTAAGTTCTAGTTTTGCCTTAGTTATAAAAGCCGACTGGGTGACTTTGAGGCAATCACTGGGAGCCTCTGAGTTCTAGTTTCACCTTAGTTATGAAAGTCAGCTCTGTGACTTTGGGCCGCTTACTCTCTCTGAGCCGAACCCACCTTACAGGGTTGTTGTGAGAAAATAGGAGAATGAAGGAACATTATGTATGTTTGCCATCTTGAGCTACATGTAGTAATAAAGGCAGTATAAAAAAAACCAAATAAATAAGCAGATGGATAGATAGATAGATAGATAGATAGATAGATAGATAGATAGATAGATAGATAATAGATAGATAGACAGACAGAAATAGATGATAGAGACAGACAGATAGAGATAGATTATAGAGAGGTAGATAGATGAATAGAGATAGATGAGATAGAGATAGAGACAGAGATAGAAATAGATGATAGACAGACAGACAGAGACAGACAGATACATACAGTAGATAGGAGAGAGATAGATAGACATAGAGACAGACAGATAGAGACAGATAGAGATGGACAGACAGACAGACAGATAGACAGATAGACAGATGGATAGAGATGATAGAGAGATAGAGACAGAGATAGATGATAGACAGACAGACAGATAGATGACAGACAGATACATACAGTAGATAGATGAGAGAGAGAGAGAGAGAGAGAGAGACCAAGAGAGAGAGAGAGAGAGAGAGAGAGACCAAGAGAGACAGACAGACAGACAGAGAGACAGGTTTATCAGCTTCACTAAACATTTCAGAGCTTTGTCCAAGAATGCTCGCTTTCTGCTTTGGTTCAAGAAGCATCTGCCTACCATTTGTCATACGAGGAAGTGCACACGGTATTCTATTAAAACACAAAGCGGTTTGAGACTGGATCTTTGAGAACAAGTTGACTCAACTCTCTGGATTTTGCCATAGGTGGGGAATTTTGGAGGTCAAAGTCTACGCATCTTAAAAGTTGCCAAGTTTAAAAAAAAAAAAAACAGACTTCAGTTAGATGGGAGAAAGGTGCAGTGTCCACCTGACTCAAAGAAAAATATAAGAATCTCTTCCCGGTTGAGCCAAGTGCCTGGAAAATAGTATAGATTCCTCCCGTATTCCCCTCGGCGTCTCTCCCAGCCACCCTGCTTGTTTTTTTTAAACTTAGCAAAGGTTTTTTTTTTTTGCCTTTGATCATTTCACATCAAAAATACGGCACAGCTAGGCAAAGGATCAAATGCATGTTTTAAAAAAAACAGAGTAAAATCCGCAAAGGATATATGGCTGTACAGTAGGTTGGTGTGTGCATCTATAAAGATAAAAATCTAGATAGATGTAGATTCGTGTCTGTGTTTGTGTGTGGGGGTTTATGCATGCTTCAGATAATCTTGCCTCCTGATAACTGCCTAGACAAGTCCCTGCAGGGGGTTTTTTGGCAGTTGATTTGCCATTGCCTCCTTCTTAGGCTTGAGAGGGGGTGACTGGCCCAACGTCACTCACCTATCTTTGGACTCAAAGAACTAGAATTCAGGATCTCCCAGTTTCTAGCCTGGAGTCAAATTGGTGTGCAGGTATTTCTTGCCATACTGTAATTTCAGATTTTCAAAGTCAGTTCCCCCAAATACTACCAAGGATAGATACATTACACCAAGAATTATGGCAATGTTGTATGATTATGTGTGAATGGGGCTTATTCAGCAAACCATGGTAACCCTAACAATGGTTTGTCGCTGCATATGAAGCCGGCTGCTGCTCATTCACACACGATAAATATAATCAAAAGGGAGCAGACAATCTAATAGAGTAGTCCTTGAATTACGGCCATAATTGAGCCTAAAATGTATGTTGTCTAGTGAGACCTATTCAGTGAGTTTTGCTCTATTTTATGACCTTTCTCTCTAGGGTTCTTAAGTGAATCACTGCAGTTGTTAAAGTAGTAACATGGTTGTTAAGTGAATCTCGCTTCCCCATTGGCTGTGCTTGTCAGAAGGTCGCGAAAGGGGATCATATGATCCCGGGACACGGCAACCATCATAAATATGAGTCAGAATTTTGATCATGTGACCATGGGGATGCCCCAATGGTCACAAGTGTGAAAAATGGTCACAAGTCACTTTTTTTCAGTGCCGTTGTAACTTTGAACAGTCACTGAGTGAACTGTTGTAAGTCAAGGACTACCTGTATAATTATGTGTAAATCAGAGGTGGTATTCAGCCAGTTCTGACCAGTTCTGGAGAACTGGTAGTGGAAATTTTGAGTAATTCAGAGAACTGGCAAATACCACCTCTGACTGGCCCCACCCGCATCTCTTCGCTGCCTCCCATTGAGTCCCAGCTGATCAGCTGGGTCTCCTTTGGTTGCCCTGCACAGGAGAATGGAGCTGGAAAGCAGGTTAATGGGGTACAGATATGGTATTCAGCAGGTTCTGAGAGGTTCTGGAGAACCGGTAGTGTAAATTTTGAATAGTGCGGAGAACCGGCAAATACTGCCCGAGTGGCCCTGCCCCCAACTATTCTCTGCCTCCTGAGTTCCAGCTGATTGGCTGGGTCTTCATTTGTTGCCCTGCACAGGAGAACGGAGCTGGAAAGCAGGTTAGTGGGGTGGGGTGGGGAATGGGGATTTTGTAGTATCCTTCCCCTGCCACACCCACCAATCCACGCCCACCAGGCCACACCCACAGAACCAGTAGTAAAAAAATTTGAATCCCACCACTGATACACTGGAGCAAGAATGGACAAGTGATGATGTAGCAACAGAGGTGGTATTCAGCAGGTTCTGACCAGTTCTGGAGAACCGGTAGCGGAAATTTTGAGTAGTTTGGAGAAATGGCAAATGCTACCTCTGACTGGAGATTTTACAGTATCCTTCCCCTGCCACGCCCACAGAACCGGTAGTAAAAAAATTTGAATCCCAGTGGTGTAAAATGGTGGCTTATTCAGCAAACCATGGCTTATCAGTGGCTTATCACTTGCATGTAAAGTCAGTTGCTCCTCATTCACAAAGAATGAACAATATAACCAAAAGAGAGCAGAAAATATATCTATGATATGGCAGTCTTTCTGTCTAATGTGACAGTCCATTTGGGCATTATGAAAGTGTTAAAATAGCTTTGGTTTTGGTAGCTGTGGTAAATCAGCTCCAGATATTAACTCCAGGCTAGTTGGCTAGCAAAAACAAACTGGGTTTGTTTAAAATATCATTAGCTTTACAGTGTCAAGGATCAACCAGAGGCAGGTTGGAGGATAGAATCCTATGCCCATCACCATTAACCATTATCATTTAAGATGGTCCCATAGCTCACTTTTCCAATTTAAGATTGCATTCCCAAGTGCTTCTTGCAATAACAAACAGAACAATCCGTTTAAGATGTCTTAATAAACAACATGCTTTGGGGTTTTTTGGGTTTGGTTTTTTTTGGAGTTAGCGAAAAGCCACATTAAAAAAAAACCCCAAGAACACAATTCCATAAAAACGGCACTTAATCCCATTCATTTGAACTGCTGTTCTATCGAACCAGACTTCTGTGAGGGCAAACCAGGAGTTGTAACCTAGCACTTACAATTTAATTTAAAAAAAAAGAGCGTTGGCTGCCTTCGCCAAGGAAGAAATAGAAATAGAAGCCTTCTGCCCAAGGACATCACCCATTACCTTCTTTCAAGAGATGGTCACGGAACAACAGCGAGGAAGATGGAGAGGGTTGGTTAAATAGTAGTAGTAAATACTGTTAGGGAGATGGCTTTAGACCCCGGTTTTTTGAATAACTTATCGAACCTGCTTGCAACAGAGTCGACAGTCAGGAAGAATGTTGGTACCACCAGTGGTGGGATTCAACTTTTTTTTACCACCGGTTCTGTGGGTGTGGCTTGGTGGGCACCCTTTGTGTGCATGCAAAGGGTTTGATACTGACCTCCTGCAATCCTCTCCCTGTGTGTTCAACAGCTGACACGCGGAAGAGCCTCTGTGGCACAGTGGTTAGAGTGCAGGCTACTTCTGCTGACTGTCAGCTGCCTACAATTTGGCTCAAGGTTGACTCAGCCTTCCATCCTTCCAAGGTGGGTAAAATGAGGACCCAGATTGTTGGGGGAAATGTGCTGACTCTGTAAACCACTTAGAGATGGCTATAAATCACTATAAAGCAGTATATAAGTCTAAGTGCTATTGCTATTGGTATTCTGCTGTGCCGTGCCCAGCAGCTGATCATCGGAGCGAACTGGTTCGCTCACAGATGATTCTTGAAGCTACCGGTTCGGCCAAACCAGTAGAACACCACCCCTGGGTAGCACCATGAACGATGAGGATTCATAGCAGAGCCAGAAACTGGCTCTTGTTACAAGGTAGATTTTGGATCCTTGTGAAATTTAAAAAAACCCAAACAAGATATTTGTAGATTGCCGTAATCAGAAGAAAGGAAAAAAACAAATCCTGACCTGACCTCTTAGGAAGGGAAGAGAGACCATCCATCAGTGACCACAGATCATGACCATAGAGGTTCCTGCAGCATCTCCCGTTGTCTTTCAGAAACTCTGAGCTTCGATGACATCACAGAGCCAATGTGGGGTGGGTTGCCAGTGAGGGCTTGTGACTAGAAGTGGTCAGTTGCTGATGACCACAGTGTGGTCATCATAAATTAAATGTGTGGCTCAAGAGACCACAGGATGGCCTGTGTAACGGATGCCGCTGGAGGAAAACAATGAACAAATTCTTTTGCTCTTTCTTTCTTTTTTATAGTCAACTATATCCTGTTAGTTTCGTACTTCCTGTAGAACAGCACAGTGAGAGAAGGAAGTTGCGCATTGGGTTTTTTTCAGGAGATGGGGGGACTCTGATCTGCTAAAAGACACATCTATTGTGCCTCAGTACAAACCTAGATATGTCAGTTTTCATTATGGATTCATCAACAAAGGGCGATACGTGGCTGGTCTTGGCTGATCTCAAAGGTTTCTCATGGAGAGCATGTGGAGAGGGGAGCACAGGCAGCCCATGGGAGGATTGGGTGGGACGAAATGTCAAGAAGGCAGATCAGTTGCCACCTATTTTGACTTTTTGTTGGACCAGCTGGAAAACCCACAGTTGTATTTCCTGGAATGAGGAAGTGGACAGGGTCCTCACGGTGCGAGTTCAGCTCATTGTTAAATCTTGTCAACTTTCAGATGTGTGGACTTCATCTCCCAGGATTCCCTTGCAGGCTGGCTGGGGAATTCTGGGAGTGGAAGCCCATCCATCTAAGTTAATTTTTAACAACCGGTTCTGTGGGTGTGGCTTAGGTGGTGGGTGTGGCTTGGTGATCATCTGACTGGGTGGACATGGCTTGGTGGTCATGTTATTGGCTGGGCGTGGCCAACTCAACATCACTCACATCGAGACACGCATCTCCTCGCCTGGCCTCTCATGACTGTGGGGATGCTGCAACAGTCGTAAGTATGAAAAATGGTCATAAGTCACTTTTTTCAGTGCCATTGTAACTTTGAATAGTTACTCCACACAAGCAAAGTACCAGAAAAGGAGGGGGAAAAAAACTCCAGAGAAGTTCCTGAGACAGGAAGTCTAGTCCTGCCAAGAATGTAATAAGGGTTAACGGAGAGGCAGTTTCTGTAAGCAACACCAGAATGTTTCCTTCCTGCCTTCCTTACAGGATTAGGCCAGTAATTTCTTCTAACAACCGGTTCTCCAACCTGCTTAGAATGTTAACAACCGGTTCTAGCGAATAGGTGTGAACTGGTAAAATCCCACCCCTGGTCCTCCATCACTGGAGAATTTTAAGAAGAGTTTGAACAATTATTTGTCTGAAATGGTATAGGGCTTCCTGCTTGTGCAGCGGGTTGGACTAGAAGTTCTCTAAGGTCCCTTCCAACTCTGTGATCCTATATCCTTCTGGATCAACTCAGAGCATTGGGGTGGGCAAACATGATCTTTTCTAGTCTAATTGTAGACTTCCCAAGTCACTTCTTTGTTAAGGTAGGCAGCCATATAAATTTAACAAAAATTAAATAAAAATAAATAAAATGAATTGACACTTCTGATTATCTGGCAGGGCCCTGAGGTGTGAGTTGATTTACCACCCCATTTCAAAGAGAACTGAGGAGTTTCACACAGCCAAACATCAGTGAGAATTTAAAGGCAGTTAAAAGAATCTCATTAAGAGGAACCAAAATTTCCCAGGCTGGGAAAGTAGCATCTAAACTGAGATGGGGGAAAAAAATCCCTTTGCTTTCAAGAAAAAAGGACCGGTTTCCCCCCGCCCCCTGCTTTTTAAGTTCTGAGAAACAGTGAGACACAATGAAAATGCTCCGTTTAGTATAAGGTTAGCAAATATTTGATTTTTTATTTTTTTTTGAAAATGCAGACTTTCTTGTCAATGGAAAATTTTTGATAAATTAACCCCAAGAGCTTCCTTGGCCTTATTTACATATTATTATAATATGATTTCAGATTTGGGCCTAGCGCAACGGCTGAAGCCCTTTAAAATTTTAGCAATGGGTCCTCTGCCTGGTTGCTGGGTGGGTGGGGCCATGGTGGGCGTGGCCTAGTCAGCCTCCTGCACCATGTGGGGGGGATGTTTGCCCTCCCCGGGCTCCGGAGGCTTTCCTCGAGCCTCCTGGAAGGCGAAAACAGCCTCCCCAGGTTCCAGAGGCTCCCTATAAGCCGGAAACGGGCCAATTTCCGGCCTTCCCAAACTTCTGGGCGGCTCGTTTTTTGCCCTCCCCGAGCCTCCTCATGGGCCCTGCACTTGCCTGCAACCAAAATGGGCGGTGTGGGGACTTCTGGGAGGGGCGGGCGAGGCCAGCCAGGAATGGGATTTGGAGGTTCTCCGAACTGCACAGAATCTTAGCTAGGGGCTCTCCTGAACCCCTGTGAATCCCAAGCAGCCCACCCCCCGTTTATAGCTCAGTATGCTGCTGAAACACAATGAATTGTGGTCATTTAATAAACCATAGTTAAATCAGGACCTAGCCCAATATGCTATGCAAACCCTCAAGCTTAGCTCACTTACATCTGGTGGTAAAATGTTTTTTCTTCTGCTTCAGCTGTGATTGTTCACTATCTGTTGTTCCTCTGCTTGTTTGTCTGTCTGTCCATCCATCCATCCAATTTATATGGCGCCCACCCCAACAAGTGACTCTGGGTGGTGAGCAGAATTAAAAGAAAAGCAACTACAAACACCACAAAATATAAAGCAGTTGAGAAACCTCAAATCCAAACATTAACACAACCAAGAAATGGCTCCTGCACACACACATCTGGTTGTACAGATAGCCCTTGACTTAATGACCACAATTCAGCCCAGATTTTATGTTGCTAAGTGAGAAATTTGCCAAGTGAGCTTAGTCATTTTACAGCTTCTTTCGCCACATTTGGTAAGCGAATCCCTGCAGTTGTTAAGTTAGTAACATGGTTGTTAAGTGAATCTGGCTTCCCCATGCACTTTGCTCATTAGAGGGTCGCAAAAGGGGATCACGTGACCCCCCCAAGGCACTGCAACCGTCATAAATATGAGACAATTGCCAAGCATCTGAATGTACATCACAGGACCCTAGGGATGCTGCAATGGTCATAAATATGAAAAAATGGTCTTTTGTTTAGTGCCGCTGTCACTTAAAACGGTCACTAAATGAACTCCATGTAAGTTGAGGGCTACCTGTAGTACATATTGTTTTTAACTTGCCCAGCTCAAGACTGCTGGGGGTTAATATCTCACAATGGAATTGCCCCTGAGAAACATCTGCAAACTTCAAAGGGCCCAGAATGCAGCGGTGCTCCATGTGTTAATGGCCAGTTGTGATACTCCCACTTACTGATTACCAGTATATTTCTAAGTGCAGTGCAAAATACTGATTGCAACAGTTCCCAAGAGTTGGGAATTCATAGCATCCCAATCCTGGTTGAGGAACAATTCTCAGGCATCCATTAGCCTCCATTGTCACTCAGATCTCAAGATCATTTATTTATTTATTTATTTTGTTTGTCAAGCATGTGTGAGAAAACAAGTATAATGTGATGACCTGGGGTGTGGCACAAAAATAACAAAGTCACCAAAGTAGATAAATTCCCTTCAATGCCTCCAACTTGGCTCCCAATGTCCAATTATCCTCCAGAGATCAAGCTCTTCCAAAAACAGTCTACAAAGGGAAGAAATTGCAGCCCAAAATACAGATAAAGTAGAAATTAAAAAACCAACACAAACCACACTGAAGTAATTAACACGACAGGTCAGGGTAATAACTTGCAGACTTCCAAAAGATAACGAGGCACACACAGTTGGGAGGATGCCAAAACCCAGATAAGCCTCGACGAAGATAATGCATGCTTTGCTTCCAGCAGCTTTGCCATGCACAGTTTGCCCTTTTAAATAGTCTTTCCAGCTGCAGCCCATGAAGGGGATCAGGGCCCTTTCCTCTCCCATAAACCATGCTGCTCCTTTATCCGTTCCTCCCTGCATGCCCTAGGATGAAGAGGGGGTGGGCCTGGGTCTTCCTCTGAATGCCCAGCTGGCCTGTGCCCTTCCCCAGTTTCCTCCACAGCCACCGGAGCCACACTCCCACTCCCTGTCAGCTGTTCCACCTCTCCCTTGGAATCAGATCCCAACTGGAGCATGACATATACATTTGAACATAACATATAAACATATAAGTATAAACAGGTATAAGTATATGCATAATAAATGAGTATGCATAAATGGGAACAGTGGGACAGAGACGGGAGGCACGCTGGTGCACTTATGCACGCCCCTTTAAAGATCTCTTAGGAATGGAGTGAGGTCCATGGTAGACAGTTTAAGGTTAAAGTTTTGGGGGTTTGAGGATGTAACAACAGAGTCAGGTAGTGAGTTCCAGGCATTGACCACTCTGTTGCTGAAGTCCTATTTTCTGCAATCGTGTTTGGAGCGGTTTATTTTCAGTTTGTACCTATTGTTTGCCCGTGTGTTATTGCAGTTGAAGCTGAAGTAGTCATTGACAGGTAGGATGTTGTAGCAGACAATTTTGTGTACTAAGCTTAGGTCAGACCATAAGCGGCGTAGTTCTAGGTTGTCCAAGTCCAAAATTTTAAGCCTGGTAGCATAAGGTATTCTAATCATTAGTGTCTTCTCTGTTTTCAGACGTTCTTGTATATCTGGCTAATTTAGAAACTGCAGGACAATCACCAAAGCAGGAGGTACACTAAAGGAAGGTGCCAGGGCTGAGATAAATAGTATTCACAAGTACTAAAATTGTCCCATTTAATCGTTTACAGCATCAGTGGGTCCTTTCTAATTCAACCATGGTGAACCCAGAGTGGTGAAGATGGTGTTGCATGGAGCTGGGCTCACAAAGGAGTTGTATAGCCCTTCAACCTGGCTCTCTTCCTCCCAACTTGAAGTTGCTAATCTCAGGCAGCAAAGGGAAGGTTCGATATTAATGATGATTAAGTGTCTAGCAGGTTATTGGGTGCTTGCCAGGATAAGAAAGGGAAATAATTATCTAAATGGGATTACAGCAGAAGGTTTGTTATCTTGCAGCTCTTGAAAGAAAATAGAGCAGCTCTCTCTCTCCCTCCCTCCCTCCCTCTCCCAGATGTTGATTCAAAAATGTGGGTCATTTGCCCTAGACATAAATATTGACAGACACAAAATTCTCTAGAGCAGGGGTGTCCAACCCTGGAAACCAGAGGTGGGATTCAGCAGGTTCTGACCACTTCTGGAGAACCAGTAGTGGAAATTTTGAGTAGTTTGGAAACGGGCAAAACCCACCTCTGACTGGCCCCACCCCCATCTATTCTCCACCTCCCGAGTCCCAGCTGATTGGCTGGGTCTTCTTTGGTTGCCCTGCATAGGAGAAGGGAGGTGGAAAGCAGGTTAGTGGGATGGCGAGGGAATGGCCATTTTGCAGTCTCCTTCCCCTGGAGTCAGGTGGGAATGGAGATTTTGTGGTATCCTTCCCCTGCCACGCCCACCAAGCCATGCCCACAGAACCGGTAGTAAAATTTTTTGAATCCTACCACTTCTGGAAACTTTTAAGACTTGTGGACATCAACTCCCAGAATACCCCAGCCAGCCATGGGAATTGAAGTCCACGGGTCTTAAAGTTTCCAAGTTTAGCCACCCACGTCTACGCAGTTTTTTCTACTGTTTGATATCAACGGCAGATTGCACACTCTGCTCTATAAGGTTATTATTCTTCAATCTTCTTTCTTTTAAATAAAGACTTGGCAGGCCTAAGGCAATCTGGAGTGAAAATACTTGCATTTAAAAACCCAGCATGTACTTCATGTGATTCTGGAATTCGTCTGGTTTCAACAGAAGGGAATCTCTGTAACTCACGGTTTAACTATGGAGTTCTTGGTCCTCCCTGAACTTGGTTAATTTGCTTGCTGACTTTTCCTCCCTCAACTAGGTAAACCTCTCCAGTGCTAGCAGGCACGTATATACAAACAAAAGAGACAATAAAAAAGCTACAGAGGAAACAAAAAATTCAGAACACCTCCTGCTTGCCAGCAAAACAACTAGAACCAATAGTCAAGAGGAACCAATATCTTAATTCAGGAACTACCAAGGAGAAAATAACACCTCTACCAAGGCAAGGCAAGCTACTATAGATAAAAAGGGAACAAACCCCACTCTCTTCTAGCACTGTAGATGTTGCCTAACTGGATAAAGAAACATCTGTAAGAAAACCACCAAACTCAGAAATCACCAAGGACTCCACAGTTAGACTGGTATCTCAGCCTTCTCCAAATACAAATGACCCAACATTGCATCCATCATAAATATGAGTCGGTTGCCAAGCTTCTGAATTTGGATCACATGACCACGGGGATGCTGCAGTGGTTATCAATGTAAAAAACGGTCCTGAGTCCCTTTTTTCAGGTGGGATTGTCAGGGTGAGATTCAGCCGGTTCGGGCCGGTTTGAGTGAACCGGATGTTAAATTTACATCTGGTTCACTGAACCGATAGTTGAGGGCCCCGCCCAGCTCGCCCCTCCCAGGAGTCTCCACCTGGCCCATTTTGGATGCAGGTAAGTGCAGGGTCCCCATGGAGGCTCTGGGAAAGTGAAAAACAGTCCTTCTGGAAGGTCCGGAAGTCTGGAAACGGGCCTGTTTCCGGCTTCTGGAGGGCTTCCGGAGCCCAGGAGAGGCCATTTTTGCCCTTCCAGAGGCCCGAGGATTTTTGAATCCCACCCCTGGTTGTTGTAACTTCAAACAGCCACTAGAGTAATTATTGAAAGTTGTGTACCACCTATATATTCCTCCCCTTATAAACCAGCATGACCAACGGATAGGAAAGTTGCAAACACCATGTCTAAAATGCACCAGACTGAGACAAAGTGCGGATGATACAGAACCTTGGATGCAAAGTTTAATGCCAGAAATCAAGTCGGAGCTGATTAAAACCATGACTAATTCAAATCCCCTTGATTTGAGTTGTTCCCTGTTAAGACTGATGGACACGTTCCACTGAACTTGACTGACTGATTGATGAAAACATTGATGTATTGCCCTGCTTCAAAAAGCCTTAGGAGGCTGGAAGCACAACAGAAATAAATCAGTAAAATTAACAAAACCAGACCTTTGATCCACAAGGTCAGCCAGTTAGAGGTCCATCATCTGTACTTAAAGCTGCTCAGAATTATGCCGTGTTTATAGCTTTATGGAAGACCAAGAAGATTCCCTCACAACTTCTGGCTTCAGAGTTTCATAATATGGCTTCCCCATTCTTTTCATCTCATGAGGGCCATAGAAGACCCTCTTGAGATTCCAGGAGGGGCTGCATCTATTGTTACTCTGGGGCTCCACATGGTTGAACATTCCAGCTTTTATGGCCAGGAGAGTTTATGAATCTAACCAATCTGGTCATTCTACAGTAGTCCTTGATTTTTGACCGTAATGGAACCTACCCAACTCCCTGTCCAAGCAGGAGACCTTATCCAATTTGAGAGAAGTGACTGTCCAGTCTCTTCTTAAAAACCTCCAGTAATGGGGCACCCACAACTTCTGGTGGCAGGCTGTTCCACTGGTTAATTGTCCGCAGTGTTGGAAAGCTTCTCCTTAATTCCAAAAGTTGCTTCTCTCCTTGCTTGGTTTCCATCCATTGCTTTTTTTTCCTACCTCCTGGTGCTTTGGGGAATAATTTGACCCCCTCCTCTTTGTGGCGGCCCCTCGAATACTGGAATACTCTTTATCATGTCACCTATTCTGCACCATATCAATTGGAGGGAGAAAAAGATTAAAGCCTCAGAGGGATTTTTTAAAAAAAAAGGTATTTGAGGGAAATGAGAATATAATATTTCGAAATCCCCTTCAACATGATTTTAAGAGTGGCTTATGCTCTTAAAATTAGAATGCCATTGATTGGCAGTTTTTGCTCTCTGTAATCCTATTAGTCTATTTCAGTTGTTTTGCTTTGAGTTTTGGGATTCTCTGCCTCCCTCTCCCCACCCATCTCTCTCAATGCAGGCTAACAAGTCCAGCCGCCCGGGACATGAATAGTTGTCTGCCACATCTATTCATCTCTGCCCCCTGCCTTTTGTCCCCAGAGCTAGGGTGGGGCTTCACTAGCAGTAGTGGCTCTTCTGTCTCAAAGACCGGCCCATAGATTTCCACTGCTCTCCTCTCCTCTGCCTTCTGCGCATCCACACATCAGGCACTGGACACAGCTGTTCCTCCTCTTCCTCATCAGCCACCTCCAGACCTGGGGGCTGTTGACTCTCCATCTGAGGGTTGACGGACAGCCCAGGCTCCGCCTCTGTCTCCCTCTGCCGGTTCCATTCCCTCTTCTTCCTCAGAGCTCTCAGGTTGCCTTGATGCTAGTAGCCCTGACTCCCACGCCTTCTCCTCGTCTGATTTGGCTGCTGGAGGGGCCGGCAGCCGGCAGGTCACTTATGTACATGCCAGTTGCCAAGCGCCTAGGGGCCATAGGACACTGCAATGGTCGTAAGTGTGAGGATTGGTCATAATGATTATAAGTAACCTGTAGGTTTTTTTTTTTTTTTTAAAGCCTGGCACATCCTCTCTTAGGCTACTGGGCTTTATTAGGCTGTTGTAAAAATAAAAGCCAGATTCATGCCGTCTTTCCTGGCAGCTCAGAGCAATTTGCCACCATAAAAAAACAACACACACACACCTCAGAAACCTCAGTTAGAGATAACATAAAAAGAACAATAACCCATAAAGGGATTTATGGGGCAGGAGAGAAGGGAACCATTCATAATCCCATGTGTGATGCCCAGGGCAAAGACGGATGAGTTGAACTATGATTAATCATATGATTGTATCCCAAATATTGTATTGCTCCTAGGCCAACATTTAATAAGGGAAGCTCTATCTGCTAATTTTATCCAGGGTTTTTTTTGCCGAAGGGATAGGAACCGGGTAGATGAGAGAGAAAAGGGATAGAGAAATTGGTGCTCCTGCCAAGAAGGCTTTTTGGGGATTTAGGTTTCACACGGGTTAAACTTGGAGTGGGTACTGTTGGCAGCTAAGCCATGTTGAAAAACTCAAGTGGTTTGAAGCTGGAAAGAGCCCAATGCAATCTCCCAGCTTAGCACTGCCAGCAATTAACCCAGCATAACGGAGATCACGGTTTGGCTGGCAAGCGAGGGAGGGAAGATGCGTCCTCTGGCTCCCCAGCGAGGAAGACCCTGGCATGGAGTGGCATGAAAAGAACCTGCGGTAGTAGCAGCAGAGACGGCAAAGTGAAGGCTGTTCAAAAGAGGAAAGCGATCTGCAGGTTGAGGTTGCGTCTCTAATGTCATCCCCGAGCAATGTTTATAGTTCACGTGCTCCGCGGCTCTCCTTTGACGCAGGATCAAATTCCCACCTTGAACAAGACCGAGCTTCTTAGATGTTGTTTGAGATATGTTCCACTCCTGACTCGTCTTTTCTGCCTGGCAGGACTTTTGATTTGTTTCATCAGCAGAAAGGGAGACTTAAGAGGAGCTGGCTTTCAAAGCTGCCTATTATTCGTCCTCGATTTGGCGTGGCACAGGGGTTTTCAAGGGCGATTTAAGATGGGTTTTTAATCTTTCAAACACCTTTTTTTTCTGAACTGGTGTTTTCCAGATAGATTGGAGGACAGCTCCAATTTCCCCCCAGTCATGGCCAGTGGACGCTGAACGGAGTCCATTTAGCGATAGCCATATACAGGTGATCCTCGACTTTACAACAGTTCGTTGAGTGACCATTTGAAGTTACAACGGCACTGAAAAAAAGGGATGTCAGGGCTCCAACATGCACCCCCCATTCAAATCATAAGTTTCTAGCCGCATCTCTCAGAGTAAAACAGATTGATTTATTAGGAGTTGACATGTTGGCGTTTCCTGGTGGAAGCCGACTCTGAGACACATCATTCATTTCACCCTTGACCCTGGTCTTCCCCCCACCCCCCGGATGTATATTTTCCATTGAGACATTTCCATAGCCAAGAGTCATCAATCATACTCTCCAGTAATAATCTTGCGTGCCAACAGCTTCGGCTGCCAAGGCGATTATCTGAGGCATTTAAGGAATACACTGTTTCCCCGCTTTTTGCTGGCAACTAAAAAGACCAAAGGAGTATTTTTTAGTTGACAAGGAATTCATGGTCATCCTTCGCACTTATGACTGTTGTAGGCTCCTCACGGTCATCGGAACAAAGTTAAGCTGCTTGGCAACTGGTTCGTATTTATGACAGTTGCAGGGTCCTAAGGATAATACGGTCAATTTTCTGACAAGCAAATCAAAGGCGAAGCCATATTCACTTAACAACCATGTTGTTAACTGAACAACGGCAGAGATTCACTTAACCGCCGTTGGCAGGAAAGGTGGTAAAACGAGGCAAAATTCATTCAACATTTGGCGACAGAAATGTTGGACTCAACTGTGGTTGTATGATTGCAGTTGAGATTGGAATTGCCATGAGCCATGGTGGCTCAGTGGTTACAGCGCAGTGCTGCAGGCTACTTCTGCTGACTGCTGGCTGCCTGCAATTTGGCAGTTCGAATCTCACCAGGCTCCAGGTTGACTCATCCTTCCATCCTCCCGAGGTGGGTCAAATGAGGACCCAGATTGTTGGGGGCAAGAGGGCTGACTCTGTAAACCACTTTGAGATGGCTGTAAAGCACATTAAAGTGCTATTGCTATTGTTAAGCGATGCATGACTGCCTCTCTTGGGGACAGAAATCGAGGCAGGTCTTTCCGTGGAAGTGTGGACAATCCCGGGGAAAGCGTGTGGGGTACCACGTGGTGGGGGAGACCCTGGGAAACCCTGACTGGCCTTGTATTGGCTGTGCACAAGTCTGGGGGAGGAGAGGGGTGCTGCAGTGGTGTGCAAGCTCAGGAAGTTTGGGGAAAGAGGCTGTTCCATTGGTTGATTGCTCTCACTGTCAGAAAGTTTCTCCTTATTTCCAGATTAAATCTCTCCTTGATCAGTTTCCATCCATTATTCCTTGTTTGGCCTTTGGGTGCTTTGGGAAATAGCTTGATCCCCTCCTCCTCTCTGGAGCAGCCCCTGAAATACTGAAACAGTGCTGTCGTGTCTCCCCTGGTCCTTTTCTTCACGAGGCTAGTCATACTGAATCTTCCTCTTCTGCAGAGATACTCAAACAAATCTTGAAAGCTCTTCACCGAGGTTACAATGAACCTGAGTTTCAATACTCCTCGTTCTTCTGCTCTGATGTTTCTTCATCATTTTGGGAGGTCACAGCCTTGGCAGGCTAACAAAATATTCATGCAAGATTAAAAAACAACCAGCACTGAATGTGATGTTTACCTCAAACTTGCCTAGATATGTTTTTGAGAAACAGATGCTGGGAACAGTGACTCCTTTATGTCCTGCTTGTAAACTTTTTTAGAGAAACGGATCTGCAGCGATCACTGAATTGTACGGATTGTGAGCAGATTCAGAAATGCATTTTTTTTTTCAATATTCTTAACCCTGCCACTTTTCACATAGCTTCACATAGCTTAAGGAATGCAATGCATAACCTTTTTTTTTTTTTTTCGGGAAAGCGTAATACATTTTGGATACAGCTGCAAAAATAAATATCGAAAATGGCTGATGAGCCAGCCCAGGCTCCTAAAAACTAGGATTCGTTGTTTTCAATCTTTCTTTGCCACTGGTGAAATGGGAACGGGTGTGATTTCGCTTAAAAGTTATAACACACATAATCCATGGCCTAGATCAGAAGCATCCAACCTGGGCAACTTTAAGATTTGTGGCTGGGGAATTCTGGGAATTGAAGTCCACAGGTCTTAAAGTTGCCAAGGTTGGACACCCCTGACCTAAACGCCAGGGGTGGGCTTCAAAATTTTTAGCAATGGGTTCTCTGCCCGATTGCTGGGTGGGCGTGGCCTAGTCAGCCTCCTGCACCATGGCATGGGAGGGGGGCATTTTTGCCTTCCCCAGGCTCCGGAGGCTTTCCTCGAGCCTCCGGGAGGGTGAAAATGGCCTCCCTGGGCTCCGGAGGCTCTTTGGAAGCCGGAAACGGGCCCATTTCTGGCCTTCCTTAACTTCTGGGAGGTCCGTTTTTCGCCCTCCCTGAGCCTCTGAGTGGGCCCTGCAGTTACCTGCATCCATAAAGGGCCACGTGGGGACCCCGGGGAGGGGCAGGGAGGGGTGGGCAGGGCCAACCAAGAGTGGGATTTGGGGGTTCTCCGAACTGCTCAGAATCTTAGCTAGGGGCTCTCCCGAACTCCTGCAAACCCCAGCAGCTCACCCCTGCCTAAACCTTCCTTTACCATGGAGTTGTAGCCCTTCTACCTGGCTGTGTGGCTGAACGGATTAAACTGGCATTACTTAACTTCATGTGGGTGAATGCCATCCTGCTGAGAATTGCCAGCTGATGTATTTAAGTGCCTTTACTAACTATTTGGGGGTTTTAACTTTCTTTGGCTTTTCAGGACAAATAAAAAGAAAGAAAGAAGAGGAGACGTTTGACCACAATTCTATTGCTAAGCGAAACATTTGTTAAGTGAATTTTGTCCCGTTTTACGACCTTTCTTGCCACAGTCATTAAGCGAAACACTGCAGCAGTTAAGTTATTAACGCAGTTGTTAAGTGACTTTGGCCTCCCCATTCACTTTGCTTGTAAGAAGGTCACAGAAGATCCCTGGACATTCCAACCGTCATATATACGAGCCACTGTTGCCAAGCAGCCGAATTTTGATCATGTGACCATGGGGAGGCTGCAACGGTCCTACATGTGAAAAACGGTCCTAAGTCCCTTTGTTCGGTGCCGTTGTAACTTTGAACGGTCACTAAATGAACAGTTGTATGGTGAGGGCTACCTCTACAAGATTTCTCCCTCTTCCCAACAGCTCCTACAAAAATCTCCTTTCTTTCCATCCTGTCCCTAATATGTGCTTTTTCAGGAGGCAGCTGGACTTCCTTGTTTTTGCTTTAAAGACGTTTTGCTTCTCATCCAAGAAGCTTCTTCAGCTCTGGCAAGATATTGGGGAATGGAAGGACTGATATTCCTTGCAGACAGCTGGTCATTTGCATCCCTTTGGAGGGTTGTTGAGACCACTTGGAGGTTTATCTGGGTCCTCAGGGCCACCTGAATGATTATCCTGGTTCCCGTAGTCTTCAAATTTTTCCCCTCTGTAAATCCATTCCTACTCCCATAACATTCCAAAGGTGTTCATCACAAATTGTGTAGCTAAAAGTCTGTAGAGATTCTCAGTCATCCTCTGGTCCTCTTTTGAAGAGGTTTCGCTTCTCATCCAAGTAGCTCCTTCAGCTCTGACAGGAGAGTTCTTTCCTTCCTCTTCAGCCCCATGAATTCTTTCTGGTTTTTTAAGCAAAAGGGTCATGCGAACTCTGTGTAGGAATATGAGACGTGGGTGTTAAGGCTACCCTAGCACAAGGCATGTATCTGCGGATTAAATTCCGGTTCTCTGCATGGGAGAAAAAAACGAAATGAACCTGATTGCACTGATGAGCAGAGCTGCATGCTGTCTTCTAGCTAGAGGAACATGACATCATATTTATTCTGAAATTTTCTTCTTCTTGCTGGGTTCTTTTTAAAAAGGCAGTTGGAAGCCCTCACGCCTGCCTTCCCTGAAGCTTTTCTGTGATAGGGAAAATCAAGTTACAGGGCAATTCTAGGCAGGCGCGTGACTCGGCGGAATTTGCTCCCAGGAAATTGGGTATAATCTAGCCGGGCCAATCACCAGGAGGCCGTGAGTTCTAGTCCCAGCTTTGGCATGAAAGCCCACTGGGTGCCAATCACACTAACTCAATCCAACCCACCTCACAGGGTTGTTGTTGTTGGAAATATAGGAGGAGGATGTATGCCTGCTACCTTGAGTACTTCTAGTATTATACTTCTAATATTGAGTATTAAAGGTAGAATAAAAATCTATTAATCAAATGAAAAAAATACCGATAAAGGAGAATATTTGTAGCTCAGGGTTGAAAAGAGGGGTCCTTGGTAGTTTCCTTGCAGATGTCTGCCAGAAAACAATCAAGGTCAGAGAGAACCAAGGATCCCTCCAATAAAAAATAAATAAATTATCCTATTTATTCACCAACATCGTTCTTACATTTGCCCATATCTGTAAATAAAACATCCGCTCTGGGTAGAGAAGGAGCTATGAGCATTTTAACAAGCTGCTTCTATGGCACAGACTTGCAGACGAAGGAAGCAATTTTAAGGCTGAGTTTCTTGATGGCAGTCCTTTGAAGGACTTGTCTTAAAAGCTTACAAAATTAAAAATGCTACCTCATTAATTAGGGATGTCATTTTGATTAATTCAAAGGTTAATTGTTTGATGTTTTTAACCGGCTAATCAGTGAAAGCTTGCCACGCTAATTTTGAGGTTAGATTCCTAAGTAGGGTGGGATTATTTTCCCAATGGCTTGTAGATGCACAGTGGGTAGCCCCTTCCAAGTCATTCTCAGACTGCCTGAAGGATGCTCAAAGGAATACCCTGGAAGGAGCCTATCATCCTCAGGTGTTATTAAACAAGCCACTAGAGCATGTTTGTGAAGAGGGAGTCTAATGAATAATGCACCAGCTTAGAAATTGGGAGATTATGACTTCAAGTCCCATTTTAGGCATGAAAGCTGGCTGGGTAACTTTGGGCCAATCACCAGGAGACTGTGAGTTCTAGTCCTGCCTTAGGCAGGAAAGCCAGCTGAATTACTGGGCTAATCACCAGGAGACAGTGAGTTTTAATCTCGCCTTAGGACAAAAGCCTATTGTATTACTGGGCCAATCACCAGGAGATTGTGAGTTCCAGTCCTGCCTATGGCATCAAAACAATCCTGCCTCATAAAGTTGCTGCAGTGGGGAAAATAGGATGTATGTTGGCTTCCTTGAATTGGCCCAGAATAGATGTAAAATGGCAGGATAAAAGTCTAGTAACAATTTTTATTTCTTAAAAACCTCTTATTTAATAAAATAATGTGATTAATAATTATAGTTAATAACAGTTGAGTAATAAAAACTCCGCAAGCAAATAAGTGGAGTTCTGCAAGCAAACCACGGAGATCAGAGGACATAAGACAATTCACTCTCTTTCCAATACAACTAGGCTAAGTGATTGCATCTGGTTGCAAAAATCCAGGTGACAGAACGAGGCAGCAGGGAATTTAACTGTAGCTTAGCTCTGTTTCTGTCCACTGCCTCCTAAGCGCTGATGGCTTCTTTTTCCTCTCGAGGGTGCCCTCTGCTGACAGCTGCCTCCTCCTGCGTTGATCTCGATGTCCGAGCGCCCTCTAGCGACTCTGGTGGAAGACTTTTCCCCAGGTCTTCAGTGCCGCAGGACTGTCTCACGAATGCAGCTGCCTGATTGCAAAGCTCCAGAGGGAAGTTATCCAGAATTGCTGCTCTTTAAGACATTTTTGGGAGGTTTATGCTTGGGGGGGAGGAAATCACACCAGCCGATGGAAAGGAGGCCACGCAGCAATTCTGTTCCAGCAGCCTTCTGCTTCTTCGGGAGTGCTATAGTATCACAATTCCCAGAATTTCAAATCCACTTAAAGCTGTCTAGGGATCTTCGAAAGCAAAAAAAAAAAAAAAACATCTTTGGGACAATCATGACCTGGATGGCTGAGAATCTCTGCAGACTTTTAGCTATACAATTTGGGACGAACACCCTTTGGATGGTGTGGGAGGAAGAATGGATTTGCAGAGGAAAAAAATGGCAGACTACAGGAACTAGGAGCATCATTTAGGTGAGGACACAGATAAACCTCCAAGTGCTCCCACAACCCTCCAAAAGGATGCAAATGACCAGCCGTCTGCAAGAAATATAAATCCTTCCATTCCCCCACTATCCTGTCAGAGCTGAAGAAGCTTCTTGAATGAGAAGTGAAACGTCTTCAAAAGAAAAAAACAAGAAAGTCCAGTTGCCTCATAAAAAAATAAGCACCCGGGGATTGTGGGAGGTGAAATCCACCATATTGTGGAAGTCAGTGTTTAAAGGTGCATAGTTCCCCCCCCCCCCCCCCCCGGTCAGGCTTCCTGGGACTACATTCCCCAGAATCCTCAACCAGGTCAAGTTGTAGCCCGAACAGGAAGGATCAAGACAGTTTGGGCTGCAGTTTCCAGAATGGGAATAATAACACCAGTGCCCATCCTGGGGCACCAGATTGGGGGAAGATTTGATTCTTGATCCTGGCTTATATTTTTTATTCTGCAATTATGGGGGTGGGAGGGAGAGAGACACCAAAACTTAGTGGCAATCACAAAACTCCGTTGTACTTATTCCCGAATTAGACACATGTATTTAAAACTGCATTTTATCCCAACTGATTTTTTGTCGCTTGCCCTTCCACTCTAGTCTGCAGGTAGTCCTGGATTTACAACTACAATGGAGCCCACAATTTATGTTGCTAAGCGAGAAATGGCTTGAGGGAGTTTTGCCCTGTCTTACGACCTTTTGTGCCACACTTGTTAAAGCGAATCGCTGCAAGTTGTTCAATGGTCGCTAAGCGAATCTGGACTTGGTTGCTTGACCAGAATACACGACCCTGGGACGCTACGACAGTTATAACTGTGAATCAGTTGCCAAACGTCTGAATGTAAATCACGTAACCACGGGAAAGGCTAAAACGGTCATAAAAAACCGGCCCCAGGTCGCTTTTTTCAGCGCCATTGTAACTTTGCTGACTAAGCAAGCTGTTGTAAATCGAAGTCTATCTATACTTCACAAACTCCTCTCAACACGACTCTTGCCGCGCGCATGCGCAGAACGATTCGAACGGCACATCATGCGGAGAATGGGGGGCTCAAAATTCCCGACCGCCCGTTTAAGAGAAAGCGGCTCCCGGCCCGCTCATGCGCAGTGCCGGATTGACACACCCGAGCCTCACAGCGCACGCGCAAGGCCTAAGGGGTGGTGGGCGGGTCCGGCCTATATATAATATATTTATTTATTTATATATATATATATTTTAATTCCCCCCTCTCTTTTTCTCTGCGCTTGCGCAGCTAGGGGGGTCCTGTGGCCGGAGGGGACCGGGCTGCCCCTCCCCACATCCGGAGGAACCGGTGAGTGGTAGACTGTGCAAGGCATTGTGGGAAAGGGGTAACTTCCCTCCCCCCTTCTACTTTTGGCTCGCGGGACCTCTTTTTTTTTTTTTTTTTTCCCCTCCACAGCCGCGGTGCATGATGGGATTGTGGACTCCGCCGCGGTCCGCTAGCCGCAGAGCATGCTGGGAAACGAAGGCTGGGGCCGGTTTAGCGCTTAGCTTGGCCTGGCGGGGGCGGTGGGGGGGCAGGCCTGACTATTATGGGATGGGACCCCGGAAAAAGAGGAGGGGGTGGATGGGGGGCTCCCCGCCATCTCTCTCTCTCTCGTGTCCTGCTTCTGCTCCTCTTGCAGGTTGGGCCGCAGGCTTGTTTTGAGGGGTGGTGATGTCCGAAGTACCCAAGCCGGTGGAAGTGGGCAGCTCTGAGGACATTGGCTTTGAGGAGGAGGATGGGACCTCGACTGGTGAGCGCACAGGCCAGGCGGGGGACGGGCTTGCTTGCCCGGCCTGCGGAACTTGGGGCCGTGGGGTCCCTGAGCTCGCCCCGTGAAAAAGGGGCTGAGAGGCTCCCCCTGGGGAGCGTGTCAAGCACACGGGTGTGTGTGTGTGTGTGAGGGGGTGCGTTTCTGGTAGGCCGAGGGGGTCCTCCTCAAAATCTCTGCAACGTGGGAATCGCCTCTCTTCCCCACCCCCGCAAGCTCTTTGGAATAGGAATAGAATAAGAATAGGAATGGAATAGGATAGGATAGGATAGGATAGGATAGGATAGGATAGGATAGGAAGAGGAAGGGAATGGGAATGGGAATGGGAATAGAATGGAATGGAATGGAATGGAATGGAATAGGAATGGAATAGAATGGGATAGAATAGGATAGGATAGGATAGGATAGGAATAGGAATAGGAATAGGAATAGGATGGGAATGGGAATAGAATAGAATTGGAATAGAATTGGCATTGGAATAGAATTGGAATAGGAACAGAATAAGAATAGAATAGAATATAGAGTAGAATAGAATATTGAATTGAATTCTTTATTGGCCAAGTGTGATTGGACACACAAGGAATTTGTCTTCAGTGCATAAGCTCTCATTGTACATAAAAGCCACACGTGACAAATCATGATCATCGCCATCATAAAAACACATTCATCATGAATCATAAGGTACAACCCTTAGTGATAACAAGGGTTAACACACCGTTAACTTTCCCGTTAATTGCACATCTTGCACCAGAGCATCAGGGGGTGGCATTGTGCAAGGAGAGTAGTTCAAAGTGACAGCCCTGGAGACTTGGAGCAAAAGCAGCGCTTAAAACAATTACATGCTGAAATTCCAAGCGGCCCTTTGCTCTCATTACAGATAGTTCTTGACCTAACCACCCCAAGGGAGCCCAAACTTTCTTGTTGCTAAGCGAGACACATTAGATAAGTGAATTTTTGGTCCCGTTCTACTTTTCTAGCCATGATTGTTATGTGAATCACTGCAACAGGTGTTTAAATCCATAACAGTTCTTAAGTGAAGCAGACTTCCCCATTGACTTGGCTTGTCAGAAAGTGGCAAAAGGGGATCAGGTGACCGTGGGACACTGCAACTCATAAATATGAGTCAGTTGCTGAGCGTCTGAATTTTGATTGTGTGACCATAGGGATGCTGCAATGGTGGTAAGTGTGAACAACGGTCATAAGTCACTATTTTCAGTGCCGTTGTAACTTTGAACGGTCACTAAACAAGCTGTTGTAAGTTGAGGACTACTCATGTTTTGGAAGGGCTCCTACGACCTCCATGTTCTTATGAATGGGTTGTGAGGGATCCATCTACTTGGGAAATCATTGATTCCAGTAGTTGTTATTTGGCACTCTCTGGATAAGTTGGAAGTATGATTATGAAAATGTGGTCCAGCATCCTAGAAGTTTAAATTTAAATAATCCTCCACACAATTAGTTGAAGAGTTTCTGCTTCTGGAGTGGGGGCAGAGAAAGCTGCACTTGTGAACAGCAAATATCTATAGGGTCATATACATAGAATAGCCATTATTTGGGACCAGTCTGCAGCATTGAGAGACTTATATATGATCTTTGAGGCTTAATGATCAAAAATAGCTTCGTGATTCATTACTTATTATAAACTTCCATGATTTAGACTAGGGAATGATGGCCCTGTTGTGGCTTGTGGACATAATTCTGGGAGTTGAAGTCCACAAGTCATAAGGGGCCCATTGTTCCCCACCTCTGACTTAGACTATGGTAGATAATGGTTAACTTTAGCAGAACTCATAGTGGGTTTTAATTGATGCAGGTATTTCAGCCATGCAGGAGGAGGAGGAAGAATCGGAAGCAACCTCTGTATCTTCTGGAGACAGTAGCCCTGCGACCCCATCTGCCAATGGCTATCCAGGTAAGCTGATCTGTCAGATCATAGGTAGGAGTGTTACATAACAAGAAACTTTGGGGCAGCAGTAGAAGAGATGTTCAGGTTTGATGCTGGGCACAGCTATTAAAATGTATTGTGCTTGGGGCTGTAATCTGTAAAAAAGGCAATCAAAATACTACTTTTGGGGATATGAAGAGTGTTATTTCCAGCACCACTGAATAGCTGTAGTTCTTGTATCTTCTTAATTCAAGGTATTTTCCTGCAGGTTGCTCTCCTTTATGATTCCACAAAATACATAAAACTTGATCCCTTGATTTAACAAATTATCCATGGGGCTGCCAAAGGAGGAAAGTCCCAGAGGTGCTTTTCCAAAAGCTAAAGAAGCTTCTTAGATGAGAAACAATGGTTTTAGGGACAAAAAAAAAGAAAGTCCAGTTGTCTTTTGGAAAAGCACGTTTGGCACAACCATGACGTGGATGATTGAGAATCTCCATAGACCACGAGTGTCAAACACAGGCTACACGTTGCCATCATGTGACACATTGTGGAGCTGGGGTGGGCATGGCTTGCGTGTGATGCATCTGGCCTGTGGGCTGCTATTTTGACACCCCTGCCATAGACAAATGAGAAAAACATCCCCTTCCCTGTGTTAGAGCTGTGAGTTGTAGAGTGGAGATAAGCCAAGGATGCTTTATCTTCTTCTTTATATATATAAAAGCCAAGTACTCATCACGAAATCTCCAGAACCATAAAGCCTACAAACTTGAAATTTGGCACGTATGTTCCTCTTGCCTTCTAGGTGCTCGATAAGAAAGGATTTTTCGAAATGACCATCAGATCATTACTATTTCTTAATACAGCAATTAACACGCTCTGATGCTAAGGAGTTCTACTCCCCCTCCCCACTTGAAAAGAACTCTGTTCCAACTGCCAGTTGCCTCACATTCCGTTACCTCAGTTCAAACTGGCAGACGTTCCACTCCTTCACTCAGGAGCGGCCTGGGGCTCCTTACAGTCCTAAACGTCGATACCTCACCAAAAATGTCTATGCCTTCCACCTATGGAACTGCTTCCGGACTCAAGGCGGCGGGAGAGATATTCCCTTATGAGTTTCAGTCACCGACCACCACTGAGCCAACGGATTGTGAACCAGATTTCTCCTGCATAGTGTCCCAGGCCCAACTCACTTCTTACACTGACCACCTCAGGTCAGACGAATCTGTTCCTTCTACTGTAACACCAGTTAAAGGGAAAAGAGGGAAGAAACGCAGGAAAAGATTTACAGACGCGATTAGGAAAACACAAGTAAGGGAAGCTGCAAAAAAGTATCGTCAACGTCATCTTGAAGTCAGTGTTACTCAAGCAGCTACAGCTAAATACAATAAAAAGAAATCACAAATCCGATCAATGCCTTGGACTAATAAGTATTTGTCTGGTTTTAAATATGAACCTCAGACTGATTACTCCAGGGAAAAGGTTGTTAATCTTGGACCTCGGTTACCCTGTGCCTGGTGCCGTGCCCTGAAGTGGCAGGATGAAACTCCCAGGATGTGCTGCAGTGATGATGATAAAGTCCACCTCTCTCCCCTTGAGCCTTACCATGAACCTTTACACAGCCTTCTCACCCACCAGCATTCAATGACAGAGCACTTTCTTTCTGCTGCCCGGAAGTACAACGGATGCTTTCCAATGAAATCTTTTGGAGCCAGAGAAGTGAAGGAGGGAAATTTTTATGCCAATATTCAAAGTGCAGGGCCAGGTATACCACAGGATGGGGAGTATTATGGTGGGGCCTCAGCAGCACCCTTCATTTCTCCAGATATACTTCGTTGGTGATGATGACAATGAGGGGGACGTCCGCTGTGGAATCTACCCAGGTGTTAATCCAGAACCGATTAGCCAACTGCAGAAGTTGCTGCGTGAACACAACGAGAATATTCTGGATCTTAAGGCTGCTGTTGATTCTGTTCCTAAGGGCCCCAAGGACTTCCAGGTGGTGATTAACGCCGATAGGAAGCCTTCTGGAGAGCACAAGGTTGTTTAAATGCCCCCACGACTACAGAAGTGGCTGTTCTCATTGTCGGCAGGATTGTGAGAAGAGAGAGATCATTCTCCACAGCAGAGACAACAACTATGACGCTCTCCAGTACCCTCTGATGTTGTGTCATGGAGAAGACGGCTATTACATCAATATACCTCAGTGCGACGCAAAGACTCAGGGTCCTCTTAAGAAGACCATGTCTGCTGCTGACTTCTACAGCTGCAGGATAACCGAGCGTGATGGTGAATAATGCTACCTCCTGCTGTTCTGCAACCTTCTCAATCAATTTCTGGTTGACGTGTATGCGAAAATTGAGGGGGAAAGACTTCATTGGATTCATAACAACCCCCCAAAAAGGCTGAGAAGTGAGGAGTATGTGCACCTGAAGGACGGCAATGACAAGACCTGACAGCCAGTTATCACAGCTTGGCAAGATGATTGTGTCGTCCTCTTCTTTCAATGGAGGAGGACCCTGCTCCAAGTGTGAGCGAATTCAAGATGCGATGATGTATGAGCGCCATTTCGGACGACTGGATCTGTTCATTACACTTACCTGCAATCCGAAATGGCCAGAAATTCGTACAGCTCTTGGAACAAGGACAAAAAACCTCACGATAAGACATGTCCTAGTAGCAGGGGTTTTTCACGGGAAGCTCCTCGCTAAAGGTTGTCTCTTTGGAAATACCAGGTGTCACATGTACTCCATGGAATTGGCAGAAATGTGGACTCTCCCACGTTCATAGTCTCCTGTGGCTAGAAGATAGGATTAGAGCCTGTTGACAGAGTTATAAGTGCTGTGGTACCTGACCCCAACCTAGATCTAGCCCTCCAAGGCATCAAGACCAGGGCTCTCCAACCTTGGCAACTTTAAGACTTGTGGACTTCAACTCCTAGAATTCTGGGAGTTGAAACCCACAAGTCTTAAAGTTGCCACGGTTGAAGACCCCCTGATCAAGACTACAATGCTCCATGGCCCATTTGGACCCCTCAACAGGAACTCCCCCTGCATGGTGGACGGTGCCTACACCAAGAAATACCCCCTGGCCCTATCAAGGCTGATTGTAACTACTCATTCATTTTCAAGCTTTTAAGTTTATATAGTTTCGTAGTGAAGCACGGGTGTATCCAGCTAGTACTTGCATATTTCACTGTATTCTCTCTCTCTCTCTTCATCTTCCTAGGTCCGCAGAGCAAAGAACCCAAACTGGCCACTGCTGGGGAACAGGTGGATGATGTTGGAGAGGGGGGGCAGGATCGCCTCAGCTCTTCCCAGGCTCCTAGCCCCGAATGGCATGAATGCCCCGAATGTGGCCGTGGCTTCGGCACCTCTCGGGCCCTGAAGGTGCACCGTAGCTACCACGTGGGGCGCAAAAGGCCGCACAGTGGTTCCTCTTCAGCCAAGCCTTCCCCTCCGCTGACCTTGCTGGGAAACCCCGACAGCCAGGAAGGGCGGACGGGCCCGACTTCCGGCCGGGGCAGAGCCTTTCACTACATCTGTGCCGAGTGTGGCGTGGGCTTCACCTCTCCCGCCACGCTGGAGGGCCATCGCTGCGAACACAGCTGGCGCAGAAGCCCCCCGGCCCCTCCTCGTAACAAGGTCGCTCCCTCTCTTGCTCCCAGGGAGGCTAACGGGGACCAGGACACAGATGGGGCTGACGGACCGTACCACTGCACCGAGTGCCCAGGCGAATTTGGCTTGGTATCCGAACTTCACGAGCACTATATGCTCCATGCTCGCGGAGAGCTGTAGATCCGTCTTCAGCCCTCCCCCTTTCCCCCCTTCCCCCCCCAGCCCGCTTCCAAATATTTCCCTGTTGTGATAGGTGGCCCCTGCTACGGGATCTCTGTCCTGCTAGGATACTCAACAAGTGGAGGAAAAAAAAAAAAACCCCCTCTTTTTTTTTGTTTTTTTAAAAAAAAAAAAAAGGTACATTTCCGTATTTCTGAAATGAATTTAGCTTTGGAACGAGGAGAGAGACCGAGAGGCGGCACGTCACTTTTGTATCCTGCCTCAACCACAACCACAAACCTCAGCTCATTGGCAGGAAGTGAAGTTTCCCCTTTTTCCTTGCCCTTCAGTGATCTGGATCTGACGGCCCCTAAAATATTCTAACCTCCCCCCCCCCCAAAGGAGATCCTGTTCATGGACTTTTGTAACCGTAGCACTAGCAGGAAGTCCGTTTCATTAACGGGATGAGAATTATCTTCTTCCAGGCCCTTCCCAAAGGGGGGTGGGTGGGGAGACGGGGGCAGGAGATAGTAAGAGGCGAATTGGAATCGCTTGTCCTCGAGATCCTGCTTCCCCAGACGGTCCCTTCTCAGTCAGGCTCCCATTTCCACGGTTGTCATGTTGGCATCTGGGTGGCCCATGCCGAAGTACAGAAGCTGTATTCCGTTACGTGTGTGCGTGTGTGTGTGTGTGTTTGGCTTCTAGGGAAACAGCTCCGGGGAATGGCCCCTGATCCGCCTAAACTCATGAATTCTAACCATGTCCCTTCACAGGAGGAGCTGGAGATAACGGTTTAATAAAAACGATTCTGTATGTATGACTTTTTATTGTACCCATCTCTGTGTTGGCAAATGGTGGGGGTGGGGGAAACTGAGGGGGTGCTGATTTGGTGCAGCTCTTGGGCGGGGCCTCTCTTACAAGGAAGCCAGTTCCAGTTTGAAAGGCGCTGTCTCTGCAAATGAAGCTGCCTGGTCTCTTGAGTTTAATGGTGCACGGTCATTCTTTACAAACCAAGATCTCTTTTATGTCCTTATGAGAGGATAGCAAGCATTCATTCTTATGAATGGGTTGCGAGGGATCCATCTACTTGGGAAATCATCGATACCAGTAGTTATCTAGCACTCTCTGGATGAGTTGAAGTGTGATTATGAAAATGTAGTCCCGCATCCTAGAAGTTTAAAGACCACACAATCAGTTGAAGAGTTTCTGCTTCTGGAGTGGGAGCAGAGAAAGCTGTACTTGTGAATAGCAAATATCTAGGGTCATATACATAGAATAGCCATTATTTGGGACCGGTCAGCAGCATTGAGAAACTTGTATGTGATCATCTTGATCTGCCTTTGAGGCTTAATGATCAAAAATAGCTTCGTGATTCATTAATATAAATAAACTTCCATGATTTAGACTAGGGAATGATGGCCCTGTTGTGACTTGTGGATATAATTCTGGGAGTTGAAGTCCACAAGTCATAAAGGGACCATTGTTCCCCACCTCTGACTTAGACTATGGTAGATAATGGTTAATTTTAGCAGAACTTATAGTGGGTTTTAATTGTTGCAGGTATTTCAGCCATGCAGGAGGAAGAATCGGAAGCAACTTCGCTGTCTCTACAAATGAAGCTGCCTGATCTCTTGAGTTTGTCTCTTGCACTCAACCATTGAGTGCACGGTCATTCTTTACAAACCAAGATCTCTTTTATGTCCTTATAAGAGGATAGCAAGCATTCATTCTGCTATCACCAAAGCAGCAGGCCTTGTGGTGGTTTGCCAGGGATATTATAGGTAGTTCTCAACAGTGGCGTAGCAACCAGTTGAAGTTACCATAGACCCGTCCAGAGATACTTACGACCCTATTCCAAAGTGCTATTGATCAGCCTGCCCCCCTCAGGTCATATGACCATATTTCAGGCCCACTAATTGTCCTCAATTTATGGCTGTAGCGTGAGGTCGCACATGACCACAAATGAGGTCACACATTTGCCGGCCCATAGAGAACCATTGATTTGCTTTTATGACTGCAGTGGTCACTTTTAAGTCATAGCAGTTGCTTAATAATCACAAAATAGGTGATACAATGAGGTTGAGATGACCCAGATTGTTGGGGGCAATATGTTAACGCTGTAAACCGCTCAGAAAGTGCTGAGCGGTTTACAGTGTTACCATGGCATGGTATTTTGTCCAGGTGTGCCAAAGCCAGTCCCTTAATCTAGTTTCTGTAGATCTGTATCTACCAAATCTTCCATAACTTTGCATAAATATGTACATACAACTATGTGAGCAGTTTTGTATTTTTTGTCTCCGGAAAACTCCATTGCAGTTAATGCGACACAATCCATAAAAGTAAGGTTATCCAGAAGCATTAGCTGTTCAGAGAGAAAGTTGTGCCGTGCCTGTTTCAAAAAGCAACGAACTGTAATCCCTCACCCTTCCTGGAGGAAAATTCAGTTGAAATGCACCATGAATAACCTGTGCGACATTTTGATGCCAGTCCCATGTTTATAAATTAACTAGGCCTCTACTGCTTCAGTTCTTTTTAAAAAACTTTGCAATTCCTTCATCATGAGATATTGTGTCTAGAAAAAATATCTTCCTAATATGCGACCAGACTCAGAAGATAGACAACTGCAAAATTACTGTTACTATTCTTATTCATGGCTGTACAAGAAAATTGTCTTTGCAGATAAAATGACATAATTTCCGCTGGAGAATATATTTTTACCAACACGTGACATGACGTGCAATTAAAAACGCAGGAGAATTGATGGAAAACTGAACAGAGAGCTAGAGCAGACGGCGCCTGCGCCCCTCGTTCCACGTTCATGGTGACTCGGAATCTCGCATTGCTAGGAGCATGCGCAGATACAACTAACCGGTGGAAATCTGAAGGCCAGCCGCTTTTCAGCTTTCTGCGATGCGCGTGCGCCATTTCTCAATTCTTCTTCCCCCCCCCCGCCCCCCTGTCTATGATATTGCCTGAAACAAGTTAGAAGGATTTATGAGACCTGGCTCAGAGATTGGGCGCCGGAAGCCTCCGCATTTCCCTTAAATCTTTCACTTGCCTGTGTTGAAAACAGCGGGCAGCATCTCTAGGCACACGGCGGAAATAGAGTATGGATTTCGTGCAGGCGTTCGGAACGGCTCGCTCTACGGGCAGGGGTCTTCAAACTGGACAGCTTTATTTTATTTATTTTTTGTCAAGCGATTATAAGATAACAGGTATAAGTATAAACATAGTTATGAATACATGAAATGGATACATATAAGAAAAATAAAAAGAAACAATAGGACAGGGATGGTAGGCACGTTGGTGCGCTTATGCACTCCCCCTTTAAGACTTGTGGACTTCAACTCCCAGAATTCCTCCTCCAGCCATGTTAGCTCAGGAATTCTAGGAGTTGAAGTCCACAAGTCTTAAACTTGCAAGTTGGAAGATCCCCAACTCTACGGCAAGAACAATATTTTATTGTATAATGGAATATAAAAGGAAGAAAATAAAACAAACAAAAAAATAACTCCTTGATGGAAGCTGGCTGGGAAGGTTGCAAATGGCAATCATGAGACTTTGGGTATCACAATTGTTGCAAATGTAAGCTGGTTGCCAGGCCCCCAGATTGTGACCATGTGGACATTGCAAGCACTGGTTGAAAGTCGTTTTTTCTAGCCCTGTCATAACTTCAAACAGTAACTATGTGAGCGATTGTAAGTTGAGGTCTACCTGTATTTATTCATCTTTTCTAGTAGTAGTCTTGACTTCCCATCTAAGAGAGGAGGAAAATGGGATAAGTTGCTACAGTATATTAATTTCTGCCCCAAGTGCTGGATGTAGTTGTCAATTACCAAATAGACAATTTTGTCATCCAAATGAGAGTCTTCCCCCAGCATCCGGTAGCCACAGAAACCACAATGCTTTTGCATCACTCTGAATACAATTTGCTGCAGGCATGTTGGACAAATATTTTGTAAGAAGAATTTGGACTTTTGATCCCGTGCTGTTTGGCAAATCAAATTAAAATAAACAATTAAAAAAAAAACAATTAGGCAAGGCCAGACTGAGGGTGGAGATTTTAGAAACCCAGTGAGTTGCATACTATAAACAAGAACGATGATCAAAACAAGATTTTTCAACAAAGAACAACTATTTTAATTTGTCATGCAGCAAATTACAAACAGGCAACCGTTTTCAGTTAACTTGTGGCATGGCTAGATGTACAACGTGTAGAACTTTTCATTGCAGTTTGCATTGTGCAGACATTATACCCCTGACCAGTGTTTTTAATAACTCTGTAACATCACCTACTTCCAGAACAAACAAATTTAAACAACTATTTCAATCTACAGAATTAGAATTCTCCTGGACAGAACACAGCTCTCTTTTTAAGCATGTGTACATCTGGGGAATTCAAAAACTTTCCTGAACAGGCCAAGCTGTATGAAGCCTGTCCTAGGATGAGATGTGTTTGCTCTTTCAGAAAAATAAACTACCTTCCCACTATATCAGACCAATACTTTAAGACAGGATCCCAGCAAGTAAGCAAGCATTTGATTTCTCTGTAATAATAGGAACTGCTTCATATAAAGAACACTGATTTTTCTGTAATAATAGGAACTGCTTTTTATAAAGGACAACTCACCAGTATTTCTCAACCTTGCCAACTTTCAAGCTGTGTGGACTTCCAACTCCCAGAACTCCTGGCTGGAGAATTCTGGGAGTTGAAGTCCACACATCTTAAAAACTTGCAAAGGCTGAGAGACACTACAATGTAAGTGTGTATGAGCACTGAAAAGGGGTAAAGGCTTAGCACTGGCTTTCCATTTCTTAAGTTTCTACAGCCAAATCTTGCTGGGCCCTTCCGAAAAACACCATCATTGACACCACCACCGGACACTATGCCAAGCAATCTTTGCTCTTGCCTCAGTGTGTCCTATCGCAGGGACTTTTCTCCCGTTACTTTTCTCTCCGCTGTTTTTAAACAGCGACAAAGGTGGTTGGCCCTTCCTCTCCCCACATCCCAAAATCAATCTATCCCTCTTCCTCCTCTAATCCTCTGAGAAGGCTGCCAGTAGCAGCCTCTCTGCGTCTTCGGACAGTTCCACTACAGCTTCTTTTAGCAGGTTGTAAACTTTCTCCACTGAGATGGTGGCCTCCACATTGCTTCTTTGGCCCCAGTACGGCACATAGCTCCACGCCCAGCTGTTCCATGAGGGAGACTTAACTATGAGGTTGAGCACCTCGGTGGAGTGCATTGGCCGGGCAAAGCGGCTTTGGATCTGTTCCTGAAGCAGATGGGCTGCTTTGCCAGTACACTGGGCTGTGTTCACGACAGACGTTTCATTCAGACCAAGGTGGATGCAGAAGCTGGTGATGATGGCCAGGAGCGTTTCGACCACAGTCTCCTTGAGATCGTCCACAGAGGAGAGGCCAACTTGCAAGGTCTTCCCCCACACGTCCTTCATCAGCACTTTGCTCTTGAGCCTGACCAGCTGGGAGGAGACGGTCGGGATCACTCTCCTCAATGCCTTCCTCTTCCACTCAGAAGCCTGTTTCTGGAGTTCTTCCCGAAGGAGAGGGAGGTCGTAGGCTTCAGGGATGAAGGAGGAGACCAAGAAGACTGGACAGTCAACGCCATCGTTCTTCAGAGCTTCCACACATCTCTTCCGGATCTGTTCCTGAAGTTTCTCCTTCAACTCGGGTTGGTTTCCACCTTGGGCTTCCATGTCTACGTCTATCTTGTTCCTCACAAAGAAAGACTGTTTCCCTTCCGAAGCAATAATTTTGGCCAGACAGCTGTGGATGTGCTTGTAGCGCTCCGAGGCCACCAAGAGAAAGATGCTGTAGCGGCTGAGATCCAGGCGCTTCACATCGTCCTCCCTCGTTCCCACTCCCGGTAAATCCCACAGGAACATGTTAGGGACGGATGGGAACGGGTAGGCTGTGGCTCTCCTGGTTGTTTCCGCTACTCCAGTGGGGGCTGCCCCTGGCTCTTCAGGGCCTACTCTTCTCAGCGCATTGATCAGAGAGGAGTTTCCTGAGCCTGTTTCCCCAATCAGAGCTACATTCAGGTGGATTTGAGCGGGATTGGTCAGCATACTCTGGATTACTGTTGGGACTTCAGCCAAGCTGTTGAACTTGCAAACGTCAAATAGCTCCTTGACCATCTTTTGACTCACCGCATGGAAGTCCTTCAGAGTTCCCTCTTGGTGCCTACAAAGAACCAAGAGCAGAAATATACTGTAAACACAATACATTGTCTCAGTTGCACTTAAAAAGGACAGTGAGAAGACGGCCAGGATACATTAAGGACTCAACACTGTCTTTCTTGGAGACTACACTGGGCATGTCCAATAATAATGTCCATGCTATCACAGGACTTTTCTCCGCTTTTGATGTTTGTCATTCTTTAATTTTTTTAAACCCTAATTTAATTTTTAATGTTAACATTATTTTTATACATTTTTTAATCGGTTGTCACAGTTGGAGGATCAAGGCCCTCTCCTCCCAAGTAGACCACGTCTTTCCCTTATCCTCTCCTGAGTGCCCTAGGATGGAGAGGGGATATGGGCCTGGGTCCTCCTCTGACTGCCCAGCCGGCCTCTGCCCTTCCCCAGCCTCCTCTACAACCTCCAGAGCCACACTCCCCGACCCCTTTATTTGACCTTTTCAAGTTGAGCACTTCTCCTTCCAAGCTATCCTCGAACCAAGCAAAATCATATCTCTCCTTCTGCAGCCCAGACACTAGAAAGAGCTTCTTGGCCTCCAATCCGTCCTTGGTCAATGTCTCGGACAACTCCTTCCGGATCTGGTTCATCTGCTCTGCAGGATTGTGTCTGTATCGAAGGCGCCTTCTAGCTGTGTGCAAATCCAGGTCGATCTTGGTGCGAACCACGAAGAAAACTTTCTTCCTTTGCTTGATTGCCTTAAGGACTTGCAGATGGACGTCTGTGAAGCCCCTGGTTCCCACCACCATCACAAAGCAGCTAAATTGCTCTAGGTCCCCCAGCTTCTTGAGATAGGCAGCTGGTTTCTCGGTGGCCTCAAAGCCAGGTAGATCGTGCAAGACGAGGTGAGGGAAGGTGGGATGGACGTGGACCTCTGCAGAGAGCGTGGGCTGTTGAGCTTCCCGGAAGTAAGCAAAAAGGTTGGTCACTGGGCTGGGCTTGCTCAGGAGAGCCTCAACCAGCATGGTCACCCCTGCGCGGTGCTCTCCCAGGATCCCAACCTGGACCTTGAAGGAGTTCAAGAAATCCAGCAGTTCCTGGATTTGAGAGGCAGCTGCGACGGAGTTCTGGGCCAGATATTGAACCTTGCGGCTCTTCAGCTCTGCTTCGCTGAAATAGGGAAAGCTGGCCATGGCTGAGCTGCAGGAAGGGAAGAGAGGAGGTGAGTGCGGCCCAGGCAGGAACCACCTGGTGGGAATCCAGGCTTCACACAACCACACGCAGCCATGTATCACAGGTGTTTCTCAACTTCGGCTGTTTTAAGACTTGTGGACTTCCAACTCCCAGAATTCTGGCTGGGGAATTATGGGAGTTGAAGTCCACCCATCATCAAAATTGCCAAGACACAATCATGCTCCAGCCACATCTCTGCTTTCCCACGACTAACATCGCCCTGCGCAGGCCTTCCGGGACCACACGCGTCATGCTTGACAAACAGAGGAAAATCCCTATTTTTTTAAGGATTTCTGCCTGTTCCCCGCTGGCTTTCAAGTTGGAGACAAGACCGGGCAACTCACCCCCATCAAAAGCCACTGGGCAATGGGGTGGAGACTGGGGAGGGGCAGAGGGAACCCCCCCAGGAGGCGCAGCTTAGAAGTTCTCCCGGTGCTCCCAACCACCCTCCACTCCTTCCTTCCCTCCCCGGTTCAGCCCACGACGGGGAGGAATCGAAAGCTACCGCATCCTGACCGCCCCTTGGGAGGCTTGCCATATTTCGGGCGACCATGAGAAAAAAGATATTTTTTGGGGGTGGGGGGAATAAACAGTTTGGTTCTTCCTGCCCATTGTGTGTGTTTCGCGGGGAGGGAAGAGGTCATACAATAACAAGAGTTGGAGGGGACCTTGGAGGTCATCTAGTCCAACCCACTACTCGAGCAGGAGAGTCTATTCCGAATATTAGCCTCTACCTAGGATCGAACTCACAGCCTCCCGATTGTGAGAAGGAAGTTCCGCCTCTAGGCCACCGGAGCTGCCTTCCTGGATTCCCCCCCCCCCCCCCTTTCCGGGGGCCCCCCCCCCCCTCCCCCCCCCCCCCCTTTCTCCACATCCCCGGATTGGCGCGGGAAAGAGCCGCTCACCTGTCCTCCAAAAGGGCTCCAGGAGCCGCTTCGCCTCCGTCTTGGGCGGGGTGGTGGCGGCGAAGAAGAAGGTCCGCGGTCAACAACGCCGCGCCTGGGCAGCCCTGCTTCCCCCCCTCCCCGCGGGCTGAGGGTCCCCCTCCCCACTTCTTCTCTCGCTCCAGCGGACGGTGCGCGCGATCCAGGAGCCGTTTTTGCACCTTCACTTCCCCCCCTCTCCCCGCATCAGCCCCGGTTCTCTGCTCGCACCGCGGCGCCGCAAAACCGCCCCTTCTTCTGACGCGCCGGGGAGGAGGAGAACGGAGCCCGGGAGAGGCGAGCGGAGAAACGAAAGCGGCCGAAGGAGACCCCCCCACCCGCCCCACCCCACCCCGGGAAACCGAGCGAAAGGGGAAGGGTCGCCGGACCCTCCTCTGCCCCGGGGAATCCGGCCTGCCCTGCGCTGGATCACCGACCCGCAAGTAGGTGAGGAAGGAAGGAAGGAAGGAAGGGAGGGCGGTGTGTTTGTTTGGTTTGTTTTGCAACGGCCGGATCATGCAAACGGGCCCCCTCCCTGCCCGGCTTGGCCCCTTGTTTCGGGCTACCCCAAACCGGAGCTGATACGAGGCGTCTTTCTGCAAGCCCCAGATTGCTTAGCCCTGAGAATCTGGACAGCAAAGCTGGCTGGGGAATTCTGGGAGTTGAAGTCCGCCAGACTTGCTGGGGAATCCTGGGAATTGAAGTCCTCCAGGCTTAAAGTTGCCAAGGTTGGAGACTCCTGACGTAATTCCCCAGCTAGCATGCAAACCAGGAAAAACAACAACCTGGTCTAGCTTGTTAAAACACCTGGCTACAAACCAGGAAACTGTAGTGCTGCCTCTGATAGGAAAACCACCTTCCCGATCTCCCACGAATCATGGCCCGATTTGGAAACATGCTAATGTGATTTGTTGGTCTTGTTGAGCAATGAAAAACAGAAAAAGCTTGAACAACAACAAAAAAAGGAACAATAAGCACTTTCCTGTAAGGGAGGTGAACATGTACCCATCCTGATTTTTATGGGCACGCAATGAAATTAAACAAAATTATTATTATTATACGCTTGGCCTGTTGCCAATTGTGCTGGATTTGATAATTGATACTTGCAACCGAGCGCTGCTTAAAATATTTATAGCCAAGCTTAGGTTTCGATTTTAGCCTAAAAAGAGACATTTCTCCTTCTTTGACCTTTGTCTTTCTTTCTTTAAAGGTTTACCACCTGCTGAGAAGAAAAGTTACTCTCTTTGTCAACACCAAACATGTCCGTGAAGACCCCTCCAGGTTCTGCTCTGGGTTCCCCCGATTGTGGGGACGTTTCTATCATCTTCGTGGGGAAATCCAACGTCGGGAAATCGGCTCTTCTTAACGCCGTACGAGAGATGACCGAAGATGATGCCGGATCAGCCCCCGTGGGGACTGCAGTGAAATCGGAAAAGCCCATCATGTACCCTGACCCAACGTACAATAATTTACTGCTGTGGGAGCGGTCGATGGAGGGCAAGGGCCACGCGGATCAATGGATGAGGGAGGCCGAACTGATTGTGTTGGTGACCGACAACAGGTTTGAGGATTCTCATGGCCGCCTTGTGTTGGAGGCCCGGCAAGCTGGCAAAAAGGTCTATTTTGCCCGGACCAAGGCTGATTTGGACCTTCACACTCTCAAGCGGTTGATGGGGCAGCGTTACGATCGGTCGGAAGTCCTCCGGGCCCTCCGGGAGGCGTGTACCGAATCTCTCGGGACCCTCCCTCTCGTGGATCCCTTTGTATACCTGATCTCTGCTTTTGAGCCTGGCGCCCTTGATTGCCCCCAGCTGCGGGAAGATTTGCTAAAGGACCTGCACCAGTATGAAAGGTTGGTATGACAGCTGGCCAGCAAAAAAAGTGGAGTTGCTCACGAATGAAGGCGAACACAGGTAATCCTCGGCTTACGACCACAATTGAGCCTGACATTACGTGAGACGTTCGTTAAGTGAGGTTTTGCTCCTTTTTACGACCTTTCTTTGCCTCAATTGAATCACTGCAGTTGATAGGTGACTAACTTGGTGGTTAAGGGAATCTGGCTTTCCCATTGACTTTGCTTATCAGAAGGTCGCTGTTAGGATTCCAACAATCGCCCTAATTAAATCATGATTCTCGAGCCAAACTTCAAAAAACTTCAAAGGATTTATTAGAGGCAACATACTGGCATTGCCCTGTATGAAGCCAACTTTGGCATACATAATTTAGTCACCTGCGACCCTCTTTCCATCCCCCCTGGGTGTCTCATAAACCATATTCTCCAATTGAGTACATTCACGGGCTGGGTGTCATCAATCACGTTCTCCAATTAAATATATTCGCGGGCAAAAGCTCTGATAGTTTAGTTACAATCTTTTAAAGATAAGAGTTGGAATGTACTTTCACTTTCAAACTGCTGCACTGCTCTTCCAGATTTCCTTCCTCACCCCCCCCCCTTTTATGGCAACTACTAAAACAGGTATAGGAATGTCTTATGAGTTGACAGTTGCAAAGGCAGATCACATGACCCCCTCGGGACTCTGCAACGGTCATAAAGATTACTTAATTGTCAGGGTAGTTGTTTGTTTTTGTGTTAGCTTGCTGTGTGGTGTCCTTGGTGCTCTGAACTTGCTTGTTTGTTTGCAAATATTTCATTATGCAACTAATGTCAACAGTGTGAATAAGTGTGGAGTTTGCTCCCTGTTTGTATACGGTACAGATAGTCTTTGACTTACGATGGTTGCTTAGTGACCACTCCAAGTTACAATGGATTCTCCCCAATAGGGACTTATGACCTGGTTCTGAAGTCCTGACAGTGAATGTGACTGCGTTTCAGCCACTCAGCAACCAGTCTGCATTCATGGCTATTTGCAGTGGTCACATGACTGAGATTTACGTTTTGGGCCCCAAATTGGCGTTCGCTTGTGGTTTGGTCGTAAACAATGGCTTCCCGTAATGACCTCTGCAAAAATGGTTATAAAATCAGTTCGGTCATGTGATGACTTCCTTTAAGATGATTGAAACTTACAACTGTAATGGGCAGGCTCCATTATTGTCATAAGTCAAGAACTACCTATAACTTGTTCTGCCAGGGTTGATGGGTGTGGTTTTTCTCCTCGGTAGTTCCTTCATTGAGCTATTGGTTTCTGCTTAATTGTTTGTCTGGAATTAGTCCCTGCTTATCTGGGTGTTACTGCTGGAGAAGGAGGATGTGTTCTGGACTTTTTGTTTCTTTCATGTGGCTGTGTAAACATGATTGATCTGCAGTGTTGTGATGTCATGTGAGGAGGTTACCTAACATAATGAAATGTCTGCAAGCAAATAACCAACTCTGAGAACACACAAAGATTCCATTGTTTAATCCTGAGCTGTAGCGATTCAGTTCTATTAGCTTAATAGGAGCCTCTATGGCATAGAGGTTAGAGTGCAGTACTGCAGGCTGCTTCTGCAGTTTGGCAGTTCAAATCCCACCAGGCTCAAGGTTTGACTCAGGCTTCCATCCTTCTGAGGTGGGTCAAATGAGGAGCCCGATTGCTGGGGACAAGAGGCTGACTCTATAAACCACTTAGAGAGAGCTGTAAAAGGACTATAAAACTGTATATAAGTCTAAGTGCTATTGCTGTTATTGACTTATATAAATTAAGAATCCTGCCCAGTGGTGAGATTCAAATAATTTAACCACCGGTTCTCTGGCCTAATGATTTCTTCCAACAACCAGTTCACCAAATGGCTCAGAAAGTTTTAACAACCGGTTCTCCCAAACTGGTGCAAATTGGCTGAATCCTCCCACTGATCCTGCCCCATGGGGCAAATTTTGGAAACTGATTGTGGACAACATGGATGTTTCTGTTTAGATATCACAGTTAATCATTCTGAATTAGATGTATTTTTCTTGAGTAGAGGTAGCCCTCGACTTACAATTCAGCCCCAGAGTCCTGTCACTAAGACAGACAATTGTTACATGAGTTTTACCCTCATTTTTGTGACCTTTCTTGCCACAGTTGCTAAGTGAATCACTGCAGTTGACAGCTGTTAAGTGCATCTTGCTTCCCCATTGTCTTTGCTTGTCAGAAAGTCACAAAAGGCGATCATGCAACGGTCATAAATATGAGTCAGTGGTCAAACATCTGAATTCTGATCGCCTGGCCACGGGGATGCTGCAATGGTTGTGTGAAAAATGATCATGTCACTTTTTTTCAGGGCCGTTGTAACCTTGAATGGTCACTAAAGAAACTTGTAAATCGAGGACTACCCATCTGTTAAACAAGACCAAATCATCCATAGTTCCTGTTTTAGAGAGCCTACTGTATTTTCCAAAGGACTTATGATGACCCGGGGTGTGACACAAAAATAACACAGTCACAAAAGTAGGATAAATTCCCTTTAATGCCTCCAACTTGGGCCTCAATGTCCAATTATCCTCGACTTGATATCAAACTCTTCCAAAAACAATCTATGAAGAGAGTAAATGCAGTCTGAGCCAAAAGTAAAAATAATTAGACATAAAAAAATAAACACAAACCACACTGGAGTTATTAACATAGCAGGCCAGGATGATAAATTGCAGACTTCCACAAGATGACGCAGCAACCACAGTTGGGAAGACACCAAAACCCATATAAGCCTCAACCAAGATAAAACACGCTTTGCTTCCAGCAAAGAGCTATTTAAAATGCCCCACTTATATCCTGTTCTTCCAGCTGCAACTAATGAAAGGGATCAGGGCCTTTTCCTCTCCCATAAGCCACGTTGCTCCCTTCTCCTTGCCCTAGGATGAAGCGGGGTGGCCCTGGGTCTTCCTCTGAATGCCCAGCCGGACTGTGCTCTTCCCCCGTTTCTTCCACAGACACCGAAGCAACACTCCCACTCCCTGTCAGTTCCTCAATCTCCCCCTCAGAGTCAGACTCCAACAAGGGCACGACAGGACTTTTCAATGCATATTTTAATGTTTCCTTGTTTGCATCTGTGTTTTCCCAGTTTCCATGGAACACTGGGTTTTAACCCAGGTTCTCCATCCATAACATTGACTGTCCCTCATATCTTTCCACAGGTTGCAGAAGCCCACGCACCTCAGCTTCGAAGAGTTCAGCGAGAAAGAGATTGCCGAGATCCAGGAAGCCTACGAACTCGGGGGCCTCTCTGAAGTGGTGACCCGAATCCAGGGCAGTTTGGAAACCATCTGGAATGCCCAGCTGGATATTGCGATCACCGGAGAATCGGGCGCTGGGAAATCCACCTTTGTTAACGTCTTGAGGGGCATGACTGATGAAGAGGAAGGGGCGGCCGCGACAGGCGTGACAGAGACTACAATGAAGCCCACGCCATATCCTTATCCCGGGCACACCAACGTGGTCCTCTGGGATCTCCCCGGTATAGGAACACCCAACTTCCGGGCTGATAAATACTTAGAGACGGTGGAGTTTTCCCGTTACGATTTCTTCATCATCCTGGCTTCCGAACGATTTAAAGAAAACCACGTCCGTTTGGCCCAGGCCATTGTCCAACAGGGAAAGCAGTTCTACTTCATACGCACCAAGATCGACAATGATTTGGAGGCCGAGCGGAGGAAGAAGAACCCGCCCACCGAAGCCCAAGTTCTGGAGGTGATCAAAAAGGATTGCCAGAGCAAGCTTTCCAAGGCTGGGCTGAGCGGTGCCAAGGTGTTCCTTCTCAGCAATTTTTACCTCGACAAGTTTGACTTCCAGGCTTTTGAGGAAACTCTGGAGCAGGAATTGCCCACTCATAAGCAGCAGGCTTTTCTCTTGTCCCTGCCCAACGTCTCCACGGTGATCATCGAGAAGAAGAAGAAGGTCCTTCAGCGGGAGATCTGGAAGGTGGCTTTGATTTCCAGCTTGGTAGCTGCTGTCCCTTTGCCGGGCCTGGCCTTCACCTGTGATGTAACCATTTTGCTCAAGAAGTTGTCCAGTTACCGGCAAGACTTTGGCCTCGACGCCGCCTCTTTATCCCGTCTGGCTGAACGGTCTGGGAAGTCCATGGAGGTCCTGAGAAAAGAAGTACACAGCTGTCTAGGCCGAAGCATCAACAAGGATGTGGTGATCAGTTTGCTGGGAAAGGCCACTGGGACAGGCCTGATGGTGGCCAACTTTTTCCTCCATCGGTTCCCGATTTACGGAGCCCTGGCCTCTGGCGGTATCTCGTTTCATACCACCTACTCCATGTTGGGACAGTGCCTGGAAGAGCTGGCTGCCGACTCCCAACGCGTTCTTATGAAGGCCTGTAAAAGTGACGCCGGATGTGGCTAAGATGGTTCACCCCTCCAACCGCAGTTCCCATCCTTCTCAGCTGGTCCAGCTTTTGGTTGCAGTGGGAGGACTTCCCTTGTTCTCATTTCTGATCCTCCCTGGATCTTGTCACGGAGGCTTCCGTCCCTTAGCTTCTATCACTACAACAAGCTACTTTCAGCATTGCAGCCTGTAAAATCTTGAGGACTAGGAACAAGCGTTTTGCTTTGGCTTTGATGTTCTGGAGACAAGATTTAGATGCACCACTTTGCCTGAAAATCAGCCCGACGGTTATTTATCATTTGAAATGTATTGTCCCTCTCTCTTCTGGCATGGACATACTGAACTTGAATGAAATTTAAGGTTTTTGTGGCAAATTTCTTCCCTAGCCCTAGGGTGACTAATCAAAAATGGGGAAGGAGGAGCGTAATATCCAATCATATTTTCCAGAGATAGATCTCCAATGGAAAGGCTTGGTTGGAGCACATGGTTGAATTAAAGTTTTCCCCGATGGTGATTTATGGTGGCACTTCCTTGGCAGGCCACTAGAGGGAGGTGCTGTTTATTTATTGGAATAAAAAAAATATATAGGTCATGTGACTGGCTGGGGAATTCTGGGAACTGATGTCCACACTTGAGGTTGCAAAACAGTGATCTAGAAGACACATTGAATTGCAACTGGTGCGTGTCAGTGGAGGTGTGTGTCTGTGCATCAAATGTATATAAAACTGCATGCTGTGCAAAGGATCAAACAAGACTTTTCCCTCTCTGTTTCTTCCCAGGCTGTAGAAGTATTCCCCAAAGGCCATTAATAAAAAGATCTTAGAGAAATCAAATTATGTCTCCATTCTTTGAAGTGCCATCCCACGTGGACATCATTGGAGCAGTTTAGTCATGCCTCCTAGAGCAGGGGTCTCCAACCTTGGCAACTTTTAAGACTTGTGGATTTCAACTTCCAAAATTCTGGGAGTTGAAGTCCACGGGTCTTAAAGTTGCCAAAGTTGGAGAGCCCTGTCCTAGGTGGTAAACCTATCAGGGACTGAACGCACTCACTTTACTGCTTCCTTGTAGGGTGAGGGTTAGGAGAAGTATGAAAAATTACACAGCTGCAGCTTGAAGGCGGGATTTTGGCAATGCAACCCTGGGGGAATTAGTTAGGGGACCCCATAAACAGGCTGTTGGTTAAAGCTCAACTGAGCAGTTACTCTTGCCCGTCTTAAATCAGATTTATATCTGCTCCTAAGCCAAAGAAAAATAAAAAAAAACATCTTTCTAAAGCAAATCCCGGTCCCAGAAGGATGGTGTTATTTTGAAGAGTGGCTGCCAAGAGTTGGGGTCGGTTTGATTTCTGATCAGGTAGAATATGCTTCTTGGAAGCACCCAGGCAATGTTTGTAACTGCACAGTGTTGCCAACTCACCTTAAGCCTCGGAGGAGAAAAGCAGATTGTCAGATTATTAAACTGAGACAAAAATAGAGCAGGGATGTCAGAAGGGAGGAGTACCTGATCTCTACATTATATAAGAGCACAGATTTTAGAGCCAAAATGGAAACCTTCCTAGGCCTTGCACAATTTATGAGTCAAAAATATTTCCTGGGCCTGGGACAGGGGTGAGCTACTACCGGTTCACCCCAGTTCAGGCGAACCAGTAGCTAATTTTATGGATGGTTCATCGAACTTATAAATCCCACCCCTGGCTGGCCCTAACTGCCCCTCCCCTCCCCTCCCAGGAGTCTCCACGTGGACCATTTTGCATGCCAGGTAAGTCCAGGGCCCAAGTGGAGGCTTGGGACGGTGACAAACGGGCCTCCCAGAAGCTCCAGAAGGCCAGAAATGGGCTTATTTCCAGCCTCCAGAGAACCTCTGGAGCCCAGTAAGGCCTTTTCACCCTTCCGAAGGCTCAAGGAAAGCCTCCGGAGCCCGGGGAGGGTGAAGATGCCTCCCCCTCGTGGTGCAGGATGCCGATTAGATCCTGCCCACCATGGCACTACCCGCCCAGCAACTGGGCAGAGAACCGGTTGCTAAATTTTTTGAAGCCCACCCCTGGCCTGGGATATGCATCACACTAAACCATTGCATGACAACAGGGTTCCAATTTCCTCGGGTTATGCCACCATCCATGGTTTACAGGCCACGGGAGTTGTGTTCATTCAAGGCCCCCAAACTAAACATGTCACATGGTGGTTTAGCGCAATAATGTGATGTATACATTCAGAGGATTGCTAACTGCCATGAATTTGGTAAATTACTAGCGGCACAAGGCCCTGATCCAGAGCTGTCAGGATTACAACAACTTGTTCTTCGTGCAGGAGAGAGACGCTTACTTTCCAACCATAGCATGACTCAAAGCAGGCAATAGTTCAGAGAATTCATTGTGACCTTAACTTGTGGAAGTTGCTTAGACTGGAACCCGAGACTTGTAATGACATCCTAATACATAAGATTCTTCAATTTGGTGGCGTTATGGACCCAACTTCAGTCACTTCACATTTCGAGATGGAATTCTGACCAACCATAATGATCTTGGGATCTGGTGGGATTGGAGAAGACTCCCAGGTAGACCCTCTGGCTGGATTCACACAACCTATTTAACCTTATGCTCCAGAGAAGAAAGTGTACTTGTTTTCACCTAATATGCTGTGGTCAAGCAAAGCCATAGGACGGTTTAAATGTAATACCTGGTTTATTTATTTACAACTATTTGAACTGTAATGTTTCTTACTCACTAGATTCTAAGTCACTCTGCTTCACTAAATGACACCAGACTGGTGCTTAAGACAAGCACGTAGCTTCTTGGGCCAAGCTGAATCACAAATGACTCACCATCAACCGTTTTAACCCCAGTTGAGATACGTGGTCTGAACCTCAACCTCCTTGCGTTAAAATTTCAAGCAACTAGTTAAAAGTTAGGTTGCGAGATAACATGCTCTCAAATTGAAATTGAAGACTTCTAGGAGTTATTCTGGAGAAGATTTGAACCTCAATAGAGAAGTTGAAGGGGCCAAGATTGATGGGCTTTTTACAAGATTTCTTGCTTGCTTGTTGGCCAAACGGTTGAGGGTGTCGCAATTTAACTGCCTGGGTGTCTGAAAATACGGTGTCCTGTGGTCTAACTGAACATGAAGGTTGACTCAGCTTTCCATCCTCCTGAGGTTGGTAAAATGAGGATACCGACTATAGGGGCGAGGGGAGTCATTGGTGCGCTCTGATTTTGCTTGTTTTCTTGCCGATGTTGCATTACCCTAGCTAGGTAACGTTATCAGTGCTAGTTAAGGAGTGGGGTTTGCTGTCAGTTTATATTCTGGTGGCTTACCTGTCTGTGTTGGTGGGCTTGGTCTTAGAGGTTCTTTGGGTGAGGCTGTTTACTGTTGGCTTGCTAGCATTTTCTTAATTGGGATATTATTTATTAGATTGTTAGATCTGATCTTAACCTTGGAGTTAATCTATGCTGATTACTGGTGGAGAGATGCTGGAATCTTTTTGTTCTCTTTTGGGCTCATTGATAGTCTCTTTTGCACTGTATGTAAATGTTATTTATATTTATGTGTCTATTGATGGCTGATTTGTCAAGAGTGCCAAGTTTCTACAAATCCCCTGGCATTTCTGGACTTGGCCTAGTTTAGAATTGCCACATTTTTCCAATTGAAACGAGGGTTAACTCTGTCTCTATGTTATGAAATTAAAGATTTTTCACCGTGTCCTCTGATGGCCAGTTGGTGTTCATGGATGCGTTTTGCTGGTCTTCTGCCTGTTTGTCCTATGTTGTGGTTGTTGCAGTCCTGAAATTGTATGTTGTAGATGACTCCTGAATTTTTTTTTTCTTCTTCTGGGGTTTTGGGGTCTTTTGGTTTCCTTAGGATGTTTTGAAGGGCTTTTGTTGGCTAGGATGCTACGCTGATTGGTTGTTGTGGGCTGTAGGCTGAAATTGTAAGAGAGTGCTGTAAAGCACTTGAGGGGAGGTTATATATAAGTCCCAAGTGCTAGTTCTATAATCTCTCTCTCTATATATAAAAGTGAAATACCACTCACCCATCATCACAAAACCGTAAAACCTACAAACTTGAAATTTGGCAGTATGTTCCTCTTGGCATCTAGGTGCTTACTGAGACAGGGTTTTTTGAAATGACCATCAGAGCATCAGTATTTTGTATATTATTATTCACACGTTCTGATGCTAAGGAGGTCTACTCCCCGAAAAGATATCTGTTCCAAATGCACAGCACAAGCAGAGGAGAGGAGTTTCAGCTTCAGTTTTATTTTCACAGCAGCAACCTGCTTTAGTACAGAACAGTTGAGCTAAGCCATGCCTGGGCTCCTTGCTGTCTCCTTGCTCCCACAGCAAATACTGTTTCAGTTTCCAAACAGCCCTCAACTCTCTCACACACTGACAGGATGCTAGTTAGATGAACACCAATGGATGCTGGTAGGCAGAGGCAGAATTTATTTTCCTCCCCAAAAACTAAGCATGACCACATAGTTTCGTAGTGAAGCACAGGTATCGAGCTAGTAAAATGTATACTCCTTGGTCAAGGGAAGGCAGAGAATGGAAGAGACGGGATTGAGCTATGAGTGGAGTTTCACCCAAATCGAGAGGGCTCTTTTGAAAGGGTATTTTAAAAAATAGGAACAAATTATTGCGGCATTGAATTTGGATTATTCACTGAACACCGGGGAAGCAGGAAGCCCCACCCTTCTGCCTATCCCTTCGAAGGAGGGACAATCCAACCGTCCTCCTTGGCTTGGCCCTATTTCAGTAGGGATGCATTCCAGGAGATCTTTTTGCCTCATCCAGATCATCAGCTGCTGGTAAGACAATACAAACAGGTGGATTTCCAAATCACTTTCTGTAGTTTCTTCTTTCAAGCAACCTGAAATGCTTTCTGGTTTCAAGCCTTTGAATGTCTTTTCTTAGAGGTTGTTTGGATGTACTTGATCCTGTTTTTTTTATAAGGAATGGTGGATAGATGGAAATGAAGGAAGTTAAGGGTGGTTTGTCTCCCAGCAGAAAAGTAATGAGGTCAGTTTTGAAACTCTTAACGTCTTCCTCCTCACTCTTCATGGACAATTAATTTGCTATAGATCAGGAGTCTCCAAACCTAGCAACTTTAAGACTTGCGGACTTCAACTCCCAGAATTCCACAGCCAGCTGGCTGGGGAACTCTGGGTGTTGAAGTCCCCAAGTCTTAAAGTTTGGAAACTCTTGATATAGCTCTTACTGTCAAGATCCTGGGGCAGAATATGGCCCCATCCAGTAGATACTCATTCTGGAAATCGATTATGGACAAATTCCTTGTCCCTGAAGCACATTATAATTTGCTACGTTTCCCTCTTCTCTGATAGTGTGACTGTGATGGATAAAGGGTCTATTACAATCTTCATTTTTTGTCTTGGGATGGGTAAGTGCAAATTATTGCTCTCTCTCTTCTTATTTTTAACTAAAGTTGTCTGGATGGTTTATAAAATAAAGGTGAAGATGAAGTCTTCATGTTGAGATTGCGTTCTGGGGACGTCATGGTATGGAAGAAATTTCCAGGTGCCTCCTTCCGTCAGGAAGTCCCAAAGGTGATTTTTTCAAAAAGCAACTTGGACTTTTGCTTTTCCTTGAAGACGTTTTGCTTCTCATCCAAGAAGCTTTTTCAGTTCTTTTTTTTTTTTTGAAAAAGTTTTATTATTTTTAGACAGACAAACACAACATAAAAACATCAAGCCATCTTCCACATATGTACATACGGTGTGTCGGTTGGTTTACAAATTGTTTTGTGGATCCACTTCCTAGTCATCACTTACAATTAAACAAGCTTTTTCAGTTCTGACTTCCGACAAAACCGAAGAAGCTTCTTAGATGAGAAGCAAAATGTCTTCAAGGAAAAGCAAAATCCAGTTGAAAAAAAGCATCTTTGGAACAACCATGACTGAGAATCTCCGTAGATATTCCATTAGGAAGGTTTCTGCAACCAACCAGACCTTAAATCAAGGGTCTTCAAACTTGGCAAGTTTAAGACTTGTGGACTTCAAATCCCAGAATTCTTGACCTAACATGACGGGAGGAGGAATTCTGGGAGTTGAAGTCCACCAGTCTTAAAGTTGTAAAGTTTGAAGACCCCTGCCTTAATCATTCAGTGAGATGCTCCATATATACAAAGCAGGATTTTCTGTATCAAGTTCAATATAAGAACACAGGAAACATAATTCATATTATTCAAGTAAACACTCTGCTGGTTTATGGATTATTGTAATGCACAAACCGGAAAAAAATGATTATTTCAATGGTTAGCTGAACTTTATTTGTGCTGAAAAGCAAAAAAATCATATTACAATAGGGTAGAATTGCGAACAAGGGGGAAAAAACTAGGCGATTAACAAATTGAAAATATTTTAAAACAAAAATTTCATTCAGAGGACAAAACATAGAGCAGATCTAAGACATTAGATCTATTAATGCAATCAGGGAACCATTGAAGAGTATTAAAAAAGAAACACAAATCAACTTGGGGAAAATGAATTAATTAATGGCCAGATAATGGTCTTCCAGCAATAGCTATGCTTCTTGTCATTTCAGTAAACCACAAGCCTAGGAGGTATTTCTATCAGTTGGCGTAGCTCACTTCCCCATGGAAATTATTGTGTGAACCAAACCAAACCACTTTCTCCTCAGAGGATGAGAAAATAATGTCCTAAAACAGTGTTTCTCAATCTTGGCAAATTTAAGAAGTATGGACTTTAACTCCCAGAATTCTTTGTGCTGGCTGGGGAATTCTGGGAGTCAAAGTCCACATGATTGAGAAATACTGTCCTAAAATGTTAGACGTAGATATTTCTGGATACAATAGATCTCATGAGAAAGCCTGCACGACAGCTTATTTATTTGTATTTATCTATTTATAAAATTGATTTGCCACCCACCTCTTAACCAACGACTCTGAGAAGCTAGATGCACAATTTTGCAACACGTCCTCTGAATTTTATCACCGCTTTAAGATGGCTGTTGCAGTCTTCCAAATTTGGTGTGGTAGGAAAGTATGGGGAACTGTCATTCCTAAAATTCTGAGTTTGGAAAGACTCGGGATTACCCGGGGCAGATAATGAAGAACCGAGCCAGGAATTCTTGCAAGTCCAGTCCTTTGGAAAGATAGTGAAATTCCCTTGTTCGGTGGAATGTCGATTCTTTTTCTTCAGCTAATAGCTTGGAGTGCCATAAGTGCTTAATTAACGAAGGGAACTGCTCCCAGGCTCCAGTGGAAGTTTGCAGACCCAACCAAGATGCCTGTTTCACAGTGATCAAGAAGTACCATGGATGTAAGTCTTGTTCTTCAAAGGGTTGTGTCTCTGTGTGGGGAACTCTAAAGTCGGTTTTGTGACTCCTGGGGTCTCCCTGAGGAGATTTCAGATCTTCCTCCTATGGCTGAGAGAAAAAGATTAGTTTAGGGTCATCCAGCTGTCTTCATGACAGAGTAGAACTCAATCCATCAAAACAGCTGGAAGGAATTTTGGAGGAAGTCCAACCTCCTGCTCAAATAGGACCCTGTATGTACCATTTCTTTTTTTAAAAAGGTTTTTTTTTTAATATTTACAACAAATCCATCTTTCATTTAAACAGTTGTGGCGACTGGGTACATGTATCTTGTGCTAACAATTATAATTAATATACTTTCCTTACCAAAATAACACTTTTTCTTTATATGCCATTATCACTTACATATTTTATCTTTATAACAATCTTAAACTTATTTCTCCATATATTCATCTTCTCACTTTTAGCTTATTACTTTATTTTCCAACCATTGATAAAACAGACCCCATACCATATAGTATTCAGTTTCTTCTTTTTCTTTAATTGCCAATGTTAATCTATTCATCTCTGCACATTCTAATATTTTCTCAATCATCTTTTTCCTCTCTTGGATTTTTTTCACTTTTCCAATTCTGAGCAAATACTATTCTAGCTGGGGACTCTATACTTTTTCAGATAGGTGGCTGTCCAGTTTTTTCTTAAAAACCTCCAGTGATGAAGCACCCACAACTTCTGAAGGCAAGTTATTCCACTGGCTAATTGTTCTATTAGGAAGTTTCTCCTTAATTCCAAAGGTTGCTTGTCTTCTTGACTGGTTTCCATCCATGATTTCTTGTCCTGCCCTCTGGTGCTTTAGAAAATAAGTTGACCCCTTCTTCCTTGTGGCAGCCCCTCAAATATTGGGATACTGCTATCATGTCGCCCCTAGTCATTCTTTTATCTAGACTGGCCATACCCAATTCTTGCAACCGGTTTTCAGGCTCTTAATCATCTTAGTTGCTCTTCTCTGCACTCCCCCCCCCGCCCCCCAAAGTCTCAACATGTAACAAGGTGGCCAAAACTGGATGGAGTCTTCCAGGTGTGGTCATACTAAGGCCACACCTTAGTAAGTAACTCATCATCTGGTTTCTGGCCGGGTACCTTAAGCACAACACCAAAACCAGCTCTTCGTTGAAGATTATACAGAGCTCAAAAATACGTTTATGGATATTTGGCTGCACTTTTGATCTGACCCTTATCTAGTCTGTGGCTCTTCCTTCTGTCTCTTGAAGACATCCCCATATACTGTTACAAAGAGTCCTTGATTTACAACATTCATTTAGTGACTGTTCAAAGTTACAATGCTGAAAAAAGTGATTATGACTAGGGGTGGGCTTCAAAAATTTCAGCAACCGGTTCTCTGCCCGGTTGCTGGGTGGGGGGAGGCCAGGAGGAGGCGTTTTTGCCCTTTCCGGGCTCCGGAGGCTTTCCTGGAACCTCTGGTAGGGCGAAAATGGCCTCCCTGGGCTCCGGAGGCCTGTTTCCAGCCTTCCAGAACTTCCTGGAGGCCCGTTTTTCACCCTCCCCAAGCCTTCATGCTGGCCGTGTACTTACCTGGCATTCAAAATGGGTTGCATGGAGAATCCTGGGAAGGGGAGGGCAGGATGGGTGGGGCCAGCCAGGGGTGGGATTTACCAGTTCGCTGAACCGGTAATTAAAAATGATAAATTAGCTGCCGGTTCATCCAAACCAGGGCGAACCAGTAGCAGCCCACCCCCCGCTTAGGACTGTTTCTCTCACCTATGACCATTGAAGCCTCCCCATGGTCACATCATCAAAATTTAGATGTTTGTCAACTGGCATGTATTTATGATGGTTGATGTGTCCTGAGATCATCTGATCCCCTTTTGTGACCTTTTAAGAAGCAAATTCACTTACCAGCCCTCTTATTAACTTAACAGCTGCAGCGATTCACTTAACAACTGTGGCACGAAAGGTCATAAAATGGGGCAAACGTCCCTTTACAACTGTCTTGCTTAGCAGTGGAAACTTTGGGGTCAATTCTGGGGTCATAAGTCGAGGCCCACCTATACGACCCAGTAAATCGTGCCATAGATGGCCACCAAGTGTGCAAGATAATTGCGCAACACCAAATAGACTCTTCAGGCAACATTTCCACCCGATGGTAAGTAACCCCGTTCATTTTATTATCTTCCTCGTAGTGAGCGCAGATACCGCAAAGCAAGGCTGTGGATCCTCAAATAATTGCCGAAGGTACCCCATGGGCCTGATGGGTTCCTTGTTCAGAACAATGTGGTGTTGTTCTTCAAATCTTTGCCAACCCATCCATTTGTCTGGTACGTAAAAACAAGGAGAGCCACAGAAGCGTGTCTGGAACCCAGAATGCAACAAATCCTGGGTCAGCCCTGAAGCCATTTTAGGAACATCTTCAGGGCTGACACAGTGAGGCTGGTTGGCACTTTGGAACGTGAGGGGGGAGATAGAGATAGCTGGGGGGGCGGTGGGGGGAATGTGTAGCCAAATAATTCTTTCCCGTGGGAACCAGGTGGCTGGAAGGCGTGGACCATAAGTCGAGGATTTACCTGTACACCATGTGAAACAAATTTGTGGGGTTTCTATCCCTTTCTATTACTTTTTTCTGCGTCATGAAAAGAGTCGGGAAAATATTTACAGATTCATTTTTGGGTAGGTTCTAGTAACTTCGCCCGTATTTTTTGGGTGTGTGTGTGTGTGTGTGTGTGTGTGTCTGGATTGCTCCCACCGATGGAATCGGACGAGGGAATTGAGTGAGTTCTCTCCTTGCTTGTCATTTCAAACAGTCAAACAAGATGGATTGCAAAACGGGCTGGTGTGCCAAAGCTGCATTGGGGACACAACTGAATGCAGCCTGGCGGCCCCTTTGCGGCAATGCTACGGGAGTGAAGATCGGTGTGTGCAAATTTCCCAGCGTTTCCTTCCAGGTACAAGCGGGTGTCGATGTGAGATAACTTGGCAGGGTTGTGTGACAAAATACACCACCTTCTCCCTTCCTTTGGGTGGTTTATTCATGGTTTCTCTTTTGTCGCTTGGAATTTTCTGTCATCGTGAAAAATAACTACTTTCTTACTGAGGAAAGAAAATGGGAGAATTAAAAGAAATCTCTCCCCTTAAGGCAGGGGTGTCAAACTCAATTTCATTGAGGGCCACATCAGGGTTGTGTTTGACCTTGGAGGGAGGGGGGATGATGTGGGGGCGTGGCCTGGGTGGGTGTGGTCAACTTGACGTCACTCCTGTTGGGGGCACTTGTAGCGACCTAAGCGCTCTGCCAACAAAAACAGGCTCCCAAACTCCATTTCTGGCTGAGGCAGCCACCTGCAATTCTCTGCCAGTGAAAACGGAGTTTGGGAGGGCTGCCGCGGCCTTTGCGAGCTCCGTTTTTGGCTGCAGTGGCTGCCTGATAACAGATAATCAGTGTTGGAAGGGACCTTGTAGGTCATCTAGTCCAACCCCCCACCCAAGCAAGAGACCCTACACCATTTCTGTGAGAGACCCTACACCATTTCTGACAAATGGAAGTCCAGTCTCTTCTTGAAAGTCTCAAGTGATGGCGCTACCACAACTTCCAAGAGCAACTTCTGTTCCATGGGTTGATTGTTCTCACTGTCAGAAAGTTTCTCCTTGTTTCCAGGTTAAATCTCTCCTTGTTCAGTTTCCCTCCGTTATTCCTTGTCTGGCCTTCGGGTGCTTTAGAAAATAGCTTGACCCCTTCCTCCTCCCTGTAGCAGCCCCTCAAATATTGGAAGACCGCTATCCTGTCTCCCCTAATCCTTCTCTGCAACTGTCTGCCGGTGAAAATAAAACGCGGCCCTCCTGACCTCTGTTTTTGCTGGCAGAGGCACCCCAGCTGGTCCTTTGCTGTTTCCAGGGTGGCCCTGTCAGCCAGATCTAAGCATCCCCTGGGCTGGATCTGGTATGCGGGCCTTGAGTTTGTCTTAAGGTTCCACAATTTGTTACATAAATGTAGCTCATAAGCAGCTCAACCCAGAGGTGATATTCAGATGGTTCTGACCAGTTCCGGAGAACTGGTAGCATAAATTTTGAATAGTTTGGAGAACCGACAAATCCCACCTCTGACTGGCCCTGCCCCCATCTATTCTCCGCCTCCCATTGAGTCCCAGCTGATCAGCTGGGTCTTCTTTGGTTGCCCTGCACAGGAGAACAGAGCTGGAAAGCAGGTTAGTGGGGTGGGGAGGGAATAGGGATTTTGCAGTATCCTTCCCCTGCCACGCCCACCAAGCCACGCCCACAGAAACGGTAGCAGAAAAATTTATATCCCACCACTGGTTCAATCCCTTAGCCACACTGAAAAAAAAAAGTAGCACAAATTCAGCAGGAAGCTTTTAATTAAAAGTACAAGAACTCAAAGTTTTATTTTATTTAACTGGCCAACCTGTGAATTTACTTCTGAACCTGTGTGTTGAGTGTTTTGTGTGTGTGTGCATGTAAGTAAAATCACAGGTTGGCCAGTTAAATATAAAAAATAGAAGGATAGATGGAATTATTTTTAGTAGAATGGTTATGGAAATCTTCCCAAATTAAAGCGGACTTCTTGTATCATAGAACTCTAGGAACTATTAGGGAGGTGCCGTCTTCACCCGCTTTTTCTCATGCCAACTGTTTTCTCTTGCTCCTCTGGAATGCAGCCCCTCCCTCCTGGGAATCCAGACTACATTCCATCCCATTCTGTCACACCATAAGTGGAATGATTGAGGGAATTAGGTATGTGCAGTCTAATGAAAAGAAGGACTATGGGACGACATAATAATAGTCTTGCAGTACTTGAAGGTATGTCGTGGGAAAGAGGGAGTTGGAGTATTTTTGAAAGCATTAGAGGGTAGCAGAAGAAGCAATGGGTGGAAACTTGTCAACCTAGAAATAAGGAGAAATTTCCTGACAGTGAGAAAAATTAATCAGTGGAATGGATTATCTCCAGAAGTTGTAAGTGCTCCGTCACTGGAGGTTTGAAGAAGATACTGGACAACTCTTCATCCAGAATGATATTATAGGGTCTCCTTTCTGAGCAGGGGGATGAACTAGAACCGGGGTCACCAACCTTTTGGCCTTCACGGACCATCTAACTCATAATTTTAAATCCCGCAGACCAGAGACCCTGGGAAAATCCCCAAAAAGTCTGCAGGAAAATTCCCCACCCTGTTTTCCTAACGATCAATCATTCTTTATTTGGGATCGCAGGATACCGTCTCTAGGTCCGTTCTCAGGGGGAAAGAGAGACTTTTGGCTTCATGCAAGGAAAGCAGCAGAAGCAGCAGGAGTCTTTCTTTCTCTCCCCCAAACTCCGCCAGAAATGAGTCTTTGTGAGACTTGTCGCGCTGGCGCAGCCTCTTGGAGCAGGAGGCCTTGCAGGGTCCCAAAGACTCATTTCTGGTGGAGTTTGGGGGAGAGAAAGAAAGACTTTTGGTGCTTTCCTTGTGTGCAGCCAAAAGCAGAAGAAGGAAGAAGCGGAAAGAAGCAGCCCGGTGGACAGGCGAGGTGTGTGGGGCAAGTGGGGCAAGTTCCCCCCTCTGCCCTTCTCCCCCCTCCCCCAATTACCTCGTGTTGTTTGCAATGCAAGCGACACAACCCTCGTGTTCCCATGGGCCATGTGGGCGGCGCAGTCTTGTGTTCCCGCGCAGCTTGGATTAATTGCTTTGGGGGTGGCATTTCTCTGTGTGGACCACCAACATTTTCTCACGGGCCACCAGTGATCTCCGGCCCACTGGTTGGCGACCACTGGACTAGAAGACCTGTATTAAGATCCCTTCCAATCCTATTATTCTAACTTCTACAAGTACTGCGAAAGCACTTTGAATAGACTATGATCAACTGTGATCCTGGCGCATAAGAGTCATTGAATGATTGTCCTCTTCAGGAGAACAGCTAGAACCCATCGTAAAGGGATGTGGAAATAATAGCTCTTTCGAAGAACTGCAGGTGCTTTACCAGATTGGAAGAGACTTTGCTTTCTTTGACCAAAAAGTCTGTGACCAATCCAACTGCAATAATAGAAGTTTTCCAGGTAAGTCCAACAAAGTCATTGTCCTTCTTTTTTTCATCTTCTTCTGTTACATTTTCAAGCGCCCTGAATCTTTTGAACTGGAGTGATATAGAAATACAGAGGCATTAAATAAATGTAAATATAAATAGCTACCCCTCCTATCCAGTCCACCATTAGATGGCAGAAAAGAGGTATGGAAATATAATGAATTAATAAAGTAATCCAGTGTGTCTCAACCATGGACTTCAACTCCCAGAATTCCATGTTGGCTGGAGAATTCTGGGAGTTGAAGTCCACACATTTTCAAATTGCCCAGATTGAGAATCACAGATTTCATCTACTCTGCCCGGAATTGTTATTAAAGTCAGATGGAGTAACGATTGTGTAATCTCACCAATGATTCTGTAAATAATGTCTTTTTGGAAAAATGTGCCTTTGTTTTGAATAAAAAAAGGATTATAGTAAGACATAATCCTTGTAAAGGAAGAGGGAAATAAATATCTCTTTTATATATCTGTATGTTATGGCATCTGTATATGCTGTGTGATTGGTGAAATAATTTTTTTTTAATGGAAAAGAAATAAAAATAGAGGCAGATAAACCGTTCAAGTCCACAGAGTTTAAGGAAATGCCAGTTCTGGATGAAAAAAACCATTGTCAATCACTGTGGATTGACCCAAAATGTGGGCGATACCCCAAATACAGTCACATGACCTCAGGGATGTGACTTGGCCCATAGAAATAAATACAATTAGTATAATTAATCAGTGGAATGACTTGCCTCCAGAAGTTAAAAACTAAACTCTGACTAATGAACGGAAGCAGATCCTGAGGGTGACACATTTAGAATAGAATATGGAATAGAGCTGGAAGGGACCTTAGAGATCTTCTAGTCCAACCCCATGCTCAAGCAGGACACCCTACACCAGTGATGGCCTCACCTTTTTGGTACCGAATGCCCAAAGTGCGTTTATGTACGCGCATCCCCAAAATGCAGTGCGTGTACCACCCATGCATGCATGTGAATCCCCTGTGCGTGCACCCCCTTGTGCATGCGCTCCACTCCCTGCATGTGCCCTGCACATGTATAGCAGAGACCCAAAGGCCAGCAGGAGGCATGCGCCTATGCACGGCGGAGCTGAGCTGGGACAACGGCTTGCGTGCCCACAGAGGGGGCTCTACATGCCATTTCTGGCACGCGTGACATAGGTTTGCCATCATGGCCTTATACAATTCCAGACAAGCTGTCCAGTCTCTTTTCTTAAAAACCTCCAGTAATGAAACACATACAACTATGGAGAAAAGCTGTTCCACTGGTTAATTGTCCTAACTATTAGGAAATTTCTCCTTAATTCCAGGTTGCTTCTCTCCTGGATTGGTTTCCATCCGTTGCTTCTTGTCCTGACTTCTTTGGTGCTTTGGAGAATAGCTCGACCCCCTTTTCTTTGGGGCAGCCCCTCAAATACTGGCAGACTGCTATCCTGTCACTCCCTAGTCCTATATTTTTTCTAGACTGTCCATACCCAATTCTTGCAGCCGTTCTTCACATGTTTTAGTCTCCAGGCCTTTGATCATCTTAGTTGCTCTTCTCAGGACTTTTTCCAAAGTCTCAACATCTTTTTTGTAGTATGGTGGCCAAAATTGGTTGCAGCATTCCAGTTTCCGCTTGTCATTGGTAGAAACCATGATCAGCTCCTTTATTATTTTCCCCCCTGCCTACAGAGATCCTCCCAGGAGAGCCCAATGGGCTACAGTGCTATACTTGTCGTGATTCGGGCCATGAAGAGTGCGCTGTCCAGAAACGGCAGGTTTTGAGGTGCACCGGAGCCATGAACCGGTGTGTCCATATCATCAGAGCAGGTAAAGAGAAGGCTTACAAACTGAGCTGATACAAAAGACAGAGAAAGAGAGGAGGGGAAAAAAAAACATCTCAATACAGGTAGTCCTCAACTTATCACCGTTTGTTTAGGGATTGTTTTACTTTACAACAGCACTGAAAATGTGATTTATGTCCAGTCCTCACACTTATGCAGGATCTCTATCACATGATTACAATTTGGTTGCTTGGTAACTGGCATATATTTATCATAGTTGCAATGTTCCCCCTATCTACCCCAGCCAGACAGTCAGACACTCCTTCCATGCACCCCATTCATCCGTCCATCCATCCATCCATCCATCCATCCATCCATCCATCCATCCATCCATCCATGCAGTTTGGAGAACCCCCCAAATCCCACTCCTGGCTGGCCCGGCCCACCCTGTCCCGCCCTCCCAGGAGTTTCCACATGGCCCATTTTTTAAGTGCAGGGCGTACGCAGAGGCTCGGAAGGACGAAAAACGGGCCTCCTGGAAGTTCAGGAAAGCTGGAAATGGGCCCATTTCCGGCTTCCAGAGAGCCGCTGGAGCCCGGGGAGGCTGTTTTCGCCCTCCTGGAGCCTCCGGGGAGGGCAAAAACGCCACCACCACTCCGCCGTGGTGCAGGAGGCCGACTAGGCCATGCCCACCATGGCCACACCCACCCAGCAACTGGGCAGCGAACCCTTCGCTAAAATATTTGAAGCCCACCCCTGGGATTTTAGTGACCATCTAGGTTCTCCTGGGTGGTTCCATCAGAAAATTACATTAAAAAAAAGTAAATGTGACCCCTACTACATACACTTTTGTTATTGTTTTCCAGAAAATGAAAGCACAGCCGTGACCATCCAGAAGGGCTGCGCCACGGAGTCCATGTGCAGGAGAGACACGGATATATATCTTAGACTGAAGAGAGGAAATACTCATGCCGAATGTTGTAAAAGGAATCTTTGCAACAAAGCCCACAGTCCCACCGGCCCACAACTGGCGGCAATTCTTAGCTTATGGTTGGTGTTGAAGGTCTATCAATAACCGCCCCTGTTTCATCAGTGACAAGGAAATAAATTTGGAACATTCTGGTCATGAGGTGTTTTTTTGCTTCTGCTGTTCCAATGCATAAACTTTGTTGCTTTTCTAAAAAAAAAGTTGCTTTTCTTTCTCTTATTTTGCACACTGGACTTTCTTGTTTTTTCTTTTGAAGACATTTTGCTTCTCCTCTAAGAAGCTTCTTGGAGGAGAAAGAAAAAAATGTCTTCAAAAGAAAAAACTCTGACAGGAAAGTGGGGGAATGGAAGGATTTATATTCCTTGCAGACGGCTGGTCATTTGCATCCCTTTGGAGGGTCGTTGAGACCACTTGTAGGTTTATCTGTGTCCTCAGGGTCACCTGGTTCCTGGTTCCCATAGCCTGCAATTTTTTTTACTCTGGAAATCCATTCCTCCTCCCACACCATTCCAAGGATGTTCATCCCAAATTGTGTAGCTAAAAGTCTGTAGAGATTCTCAGTCATCCTCAGGTCGTGGTTGTCTCAAAGGTGCTTTTTTATTTTTCAGGAGACAACTGGATTTCCTTGATTTTTTTTTTCTTTTGAAGACATTTTGCTTCTCATCCAAGAAGCTTCTTCAGCTCTGACAGGATAGTGTGGAATGGAAGGAACAGTACAATTTCTGGACAACAGTACAGAAGTAGGTTGAATGTGTCTTTCTCCAAGATGTACTGGAGTTACAACAGTTCATTTAGTGACCGTTCAAAGTTACCACGGCTCTGAAAAAAGTGACTTGCGATGTTCTTCACACGACGGTTGCAGCATTCCCGTGGCCATGCGATCAAAATTCAGATAGAATAGAATAGAATACCTTTGAAATTTGAAAGCTACTCCAGCACAGTGCCCCAAGCACCACATCACAATCACACTACAGAGTTTTAAAAATTAAAATAACAACCATAATAATAGGACTACATCACAAATGCACTGTTTGATTCAAAACAATTACTGCCTTGGAAAAGAAACTGTTTCTCAATCTATTAGTCCTCATTTTAAGACACCTATAACGCCTCCCTGATGGTAACAGATCGAAATATGAATGACCAGGATGAGAACGGTCTGTGGAGATTTTTTAGTGCTCTAGAGAGGAGTCTGGTCTTTGCAATCTCTTCCAAAGAGGAAAGAGAGCAACCAAGGATTTTTTGTGCTGTGTTTATAACTCTCAGGGGTCGCCAACCTTTTGGACCTCAGGGACCACCAAACTTATAATTTTAAATCTCAGGGACCACTAACTGGTTCTGTGGGTGTGGCCTAATTTGTGGGTTTGGCTTGGTGGTCATGTGACTGGCTGGGCATGTAAATATTATAAATATTTATATAAATATTGAATTTTTTATAATAAAATAGAGCAAGTTTTACACAAAATCAGGCAAAGCAGACAGGCAGATTGAGTTGCTCACAGAATCACAGATTCATTCAAAAATCTATCTGCCATTGGCTAGCTCAGTCTGTCACATAAAATTTGCTTGCAAGCAAACTCACAAAATTAACTCACAACACACCATGTATGTAAATATTGAATTTTTTATAATAAAAAAAGAGCAACTTTTACCCAAAATCAGGCAAAGCAGGCAGGCAGATTGAGTTGCTCACAGAATCATTCAGTGATCTATCTATCTGCCATCAGCAAGCTCAGTCTCTCAAATTTGCTTGCCATGAGTCTGCACTGAATAATAGAACCTTCAGTCCTAAGGGAGGTTCAGCTGTGCTTAAAAGCAAAACCTAAGATCTAAAGACTTGCTAGAAAGCAAGAAATCCAACATTTCCTGCTTCCTAGCTAATCTAAATCTCCCAAGGCAGCAAAACAGCTGATAGTCAGAAAAAGGAAAAATAGCAATTTAGCAGGAAAGTTGGCTGGGTAAGGAGTGGGTGGGGAGGGTTCCTGCTGGCCATGTGGGTGGCGCAGCCTTGTGTTTCTACGCAGCCTGGATTAATTGCTTTGGGGGGGTGCTCTGGGGGCGAGATTTCTCTGCGGCCCACCAAAATTTTCTCGCGGCCCACCACTTGGCGACTGCTGCTCTGGAGCATCTTCTTATCCACTGCAGAGCATCCAAGCATATCACACCGTTACACACTATGCCAAAATGCTCTTGATGGTGGACTGGTAAAAAGTAACCAGCAACTGGCTTGGCAACTGGCTTATATTTATGGATGTCGCAGCGTCTGGGGGTCATGTAATCCCCTTTGGCTACCTTCTGACAAGCAAAGTCAATGGGTGGCAAGAAAAGTTGTGGGGCAAAACTCACTTAACAAATGTCTCCCTTAGCAACATATTGTGGTTGTAAGTCGAGGACTACCTGTATTCTCAGCTTTCCAGCTGAAACGAAAAACAATTGGGTCTCCATTCAAATACTAACCAGACACTGAGCACTGAAGTAAAACTACAGAGCATTAAAACTATTGTGCTTCGCAGAAAAATGAAATTTCCCTCATACACAAAGGCAAAGGACTTTGATCACATGACCGCAGGCACCATCTTGACTTTTCTGACCTCCTCCCCATGGATGCCTCAGGTCTTGTTTATATTTTTTGTCTATAGGCTCCTAAAACTGTGTTCAACTGTTTGTGACCTTCAATTGGGCCAAACAGTGCATCGTAGGGCAACAGTTTTTTGAACAGTTTTTGAATTTCAAATCAGGGGACTTAAAGAGTGTGCTCCAAATCTGGGACTCATTACCCCGATTGAACCGAAATTTGGCAAAATCGTGGCTGCTTCAGTGCTGCTACCCATGCTGCCTGGCCACTGTGCATGTGCCATCACATGATTGTCACTTCCAAGGTTGCTGCCAGCTTTTCAAAAGGAAAGTCAGTGGGGAAACCGGCAGGAAGTCGGAAGTTGTTTCCGCTTCCGCTGGTTTTTTTTGGTCGCCAGTGGTCATTCTATTTCTCTATTTAAATATGAAAATATCTCTGAAACAATGCCCAAGTGGTCACTGTGATAGGCTCCAAAACACAAAATGATGAGTGTTTTTTTTTAAACAAGCAAGTTTGTTTATTGTTCCTTACCTACAGACAGAAATCTTGTGAAACTAAAGCAAAGTATAATTGCACAATTAAAAGTATACTCTGAGTACATCTAGGTAGGAGCTTTCTTGACTCTTTTCCTCTCAAATGAACTATCTAAGCTTCACTGTCTCTTGGTCCTCTGGAATGCGGTCCCTCCCTCCTGGGAATCCTGACTACATTCCACCACATACAGGTTTTCTAGTAATCTATATATATGTTTGTCTAGCTCAGAGATAGTATCCAGCAGGTTCTGACTAGTTCTGGAGAACTGGTTGTGGAAATTTTGAGTAGTTCGGAGAACTGGCAAATATCACCTCTGACTGGCCCCACCAACCCCATCTATTCTCTGCCTCCTGAGTCCCAGCTGATTAGCTGGGTCTTCTTTGGTTGCCCTGCATAGGAGAAGGGAGCTGGAAAGCAGGTCAATGGGGTGGGGAGGGAATGGGGATTTTGCAGTATCCTTCCCCTGCCATGCCCACCAAGCCATGCCACCAAGACACACCACGCCCACCGAGACACGACACGCCCACCAAGACACACCACGCCCACCGAGACACGCCACACCCACCGAGACACGCCACGCCCACCGAGACACGCCACGCCCACCGAGACACGCCACGCCCACCGAGACACGCCACGCCCGAGACACGCCATGCCCACCGAGACACGCCACGCCCACTGAGACACACCACGTCCACCAAGACATGCCACGCCCACTGAGACACACCACGTCCACCGAGACATGCCACACCCACCGAGACACGCCACGCCCACAGAACCGGTAGTAAAAAAAATTGAATCCCACCACTGATGCAGCTATATTTTTATGTACAAATATGCACCGTGTGTAGCACACACAGCCAATAATCTCCTGTCTGTGTGATTACATGAATGGTATTAGTCCACGAAAGATTATAGAACAATAAAGGTGTTTATCTCACCAGTGCCAAAAAGTCTTTCCTTCCCTCCCCCTCCCCGGCCTCCTGCTGCAACTCTGAGCGGAAGAGAATCCTTGTTTGGGAACAGCTGCAACCAGATGTCCTGGTTCATAAAGAGGCAGGGTAATTACAATAATGAAGGAGGTGCAGTCAACTCAGGGAGGGGCCTTTGATTTGCAGAAGGCAAGTAACAACTGGAAATCCTGCTAAATGTTCAGCGGGCAGGTTGTATTCACAGGTGAAGTTCTCTTTGCCTCCATACCAACCATGGGAGCCCAGTTTGGGATTTCAAGGAAGGCATGAAAGGAAAGTCCCTACGGAATGGTCAACTGGCTGCCAGTAGAAGAAAAGGGATTCTTGCAGGGACCCTGCCTCTCAACCTGCGTCCAAGGTAAGGTTTCTTAGATTGATACCTGAGCTGTTGCAATGGGCAGAAACATCTACAGGAGACATTTTGATGTAATCTCAGCCAACTTTATTTCCTGTATTTAATCAAGGAAGTGCCCCAAAACTTTTGAGGAGCAGGATAGACCACGTTCTGTAGAGGTCCACCTTGGAATTTCTCCTCTCTCCATATATGGTGGGTGATTCCAAGAGGACTTGAGGTCTCACTTCCTTGAATTGAGATGGGACCTCAACATATGCTCTGGGCTATCCTCAGTTGCACTCTTCAGGGGAAAATAGATACCCTTCAGAGAAGTTGGTTTGCCATCACTGATCTTATTGAGGTCCTCCTGAGGAGTTTTTTTCTAGAAGCCACACTTGGAAAATGATGATTTTGTTGGCTTCAACCTGCCTCATAAAGTCCGTTTTTAAATCATTGAACGTTTGCTCCTTATAATATTAATTCTTCTTTCTCTCTTCCAGCTTTTCTCTTCTTTATTCTTGCTTTGTATTCATACATTGATGTAACCCCAAAGAATTGAGAGCATGTAGCTTTACATATATCAAATTTTTAATTTAATCATCAGAATAAATCAGTGAAACAGTCAAATCTCACCTCACCAATGGTTAGTTCAGCTTGCATCGCTGTTCTCAGCTAAGATTATTTCTCCTTTCTTGCTGAGAGGCAGGGAGGGAGGGAGGGAGAGAGAGAGAGAGAGAGATAACAATTAATCATAATGTGCCAGTATAAGAAGGTAGTAGGAAAGATGAGCAGTGGGAAAGATAAGAAGATGGCATAGATCAGAGGTCCCCAAACTTGGCAACTTTAAGACTTGTGGACTTCAACTCCAAGAATTCTCCAACCAGTTATGCTATGGGAGTTGAAGTCCACAAGTCTTAAAGTTGCCAAGTTTGGGGACCCCTGGCATAGAAGGTAACTCTCATCCCCCTCAACTATTCTGGGGAGTCTTGAGCCACCCTGTGCAATGAGAAAATCTTGGCCTGGGATACCATCCTTCAACTGTTGTCAGAAACAAAGAAATGCACGTCACTCCAGGATCCCTTGTTTTACGTTAGTTGTCGCAGGCTGGAACCTCAAACAGAGAGGAACTTTTAAGTATCAGAGAGAGCATGGATAGTACAACAGCAACTAAATTGTTTGGGGGCTGTCTTGTGCTTCACGGGTCACAAATTATTCAGGCATATTAATTTGGTGTTCAGCCAGGGCTACTCTCAAGTCAAATCTTTGCATTTTTAAAACATTCCATTGCTCACCTTGACTAAGTCGTTTGCCTCTGGGCAAAGGTAACCGGGTGCAAATTTAAGAGCTTCCACCCTTGGATTTAATATTGTTATTTGTTGCTTCTGTGTTTTATGTGTATGTTTGTTTAAAATAGTAGATTTCCATGCTGCCAGGAATCAAAAGCTGTACCTGGGCAGGGTGAGCTGTTATCTCCATCTCTTGCACTATCCTCAGCCTGGTACAATAGTGATATAGGCACCTTGGGTGCGATCCCAAACATCTGGAGCACCACTGGAACACTATCGGCATTGGCAAAAATCACTATCAGTCAATGGCAAAAGACAGCTTTGCCTTCATCCTGTGAGGGTATCTTCAACATTATTAAACAGGAGCATCTGCCTATCCCAGCTGCTTCAGAAGGACTCAAAACAAGGGATACAAATGCCAGATCCAGTCTAAACATCTGGCTGATGGCACAATGAACTATAAATCATAATTATTCCCAAGATGGACTGCCAACTTTTCAGCTGACTCAGAAGTGATGCCTTTTAAGAGCTGGTGATATATGAAAGCTAGTAGCCGATAATGTTAGCTAGTCTTCACCGCTGATTTCTGCAGAGCGAGTCACTTCTAAAGAATTTGGTGATTTCCTTAGCAACTCTCTTCTCAGACTACCTACTGTATAGCTCGTGTGTCTTCCAGGCTCAGTACAAATTTGCTCCAGGTCGGTCCCCTTTTCTCGAGTCCCAGGTGTTTGTTATCAATGAGGCCTGAAACAGCCGAATACAAAATTAAAAAGAGTGTTACTGCAGACACTAACCAAACCCCTTTCAAAGGAAAATTGATTTATCCAGAGCATGACAGGGAACAGATCCATTTGCTTGCTTGTAGAATTTTCTCCTTGTTTAAAGGGAGAGAAACTTTTCCTAAACTGGGATATACTTACCACCGATTAAGCATTGTGTGATGCAAATGGTAAATCTGAGATGCTCCATGCTGAATTCCATGTTGCAGGAAAGCAAAACCATCGTTAAGCAAAGCCAACTCATTTATCCCTGGACCATCCCTTGGTTTACGGTTGGAGAAAAGAATAGGAACAGGTCTCACTTATTCTCAAGCAGGTTGACTGGGATTAGTTCAGACGATCTTATGTATTATAAGAGACGGGGTGGCGCAGTGGTTAGAGTGCAGTACTGCAGGCTACTTCTGTTGACTGCTGATTGCCAGCAGTTCAGCAGTTCAAGTCCCACTGGCTCAAGGTTGACTCAGCCTTCCATCTTTCCGAGGTTGGTAAAATGAGGACCCAGATTGTTGGGGGCCAGAGGCTGACTCTGTAAACTGCTTAGGGAGGGCTGTAAAAGCACTGTGAAGCAATATATATGTCTAAGTGCTATTGCTATAAGGAGGGATGATGTAAGATCATCCCTTCTAATAAAGCTGTATGATAATGGTATTGCTGTAAATCCCTGCCTGCACAGCATGGGTGCATATGTATGTGTAAGGTGTAAGGTGTGTAAGGTGTAATGTGTGTAAGGTGCATATTTGTGTGTGTAAGGTATGGGATGTGTAAGGTGTGGGAAGTGTAAGGTGTGCGATAGCAATCACTCTGCTAAACAAATAATTCCCTCAACACTGTCCAACTATTTACAAAATCTGCACTACTATTGCTATTAATCTTCTCATCACTCCTTATCACCCATCCCCTCCCACTTGTGATTGTATGACTGTAACTTTGTTGCTTGTATACTTATGATTTATATGGACTGTTTCCTAGTATGATTTGATTGCTTATTGAACCCTATGACTATTATCAAGTGTTGTACCTGATGATTCTTGACTCTTGATGAATGTATCTTTTCTTTTATGTACACTGAGGGCATTTGCACCAAGACAAATTCCTTGTGTGTCCAACCACACTTGGCCAATAAAGAAGTCTCTTCTCTTCTCTTCTCTTCTCTTCTCTTCTCTTCTCTTCTCTTCTCTTCTCTTCTCTTCTCTTCTCTTCTCTTCTCTTCTCTTCTCTTCATTTCCATCCCATTCCATTCTATTTTCATTCCATATTCTATTCTATTCTATTCTATTCTATTCTATTCTATTCTATTCTATTCTATTCTATTCTATTCTATTCTATTC
>NW_020769385.1:4567960-4585015 GCF_900518735.1 Pseudonaja textilis
TCTATTCTATTCTATTCTATTCTATTCTATTCTATTCTATTCTATTCACATCCTGGACATAATCTGCTTCAACTCCTTCCCTCAAAACGATGCTATAGAGCACTGCACACCAGAACAACTAGACACAAAAACAGTTTTTTCCCCAAAAGCCATCACTCTGCTAAACAAATAATTTCAACACTGTTCAACTATTTGCAAAGCGTACACTACTATTACTGTTAATCTTCTCATCACTCCTTATCACCCATCCTCTCCCACTTGTGACTGCTGTAACTTTGTGGCTTGTATCCTTACAATTTATATTGACTGTTTCCTAGTATGATTTGGTTGTTGATTGTATCCCATGACTATCATTAAGTGTTGTACGTTATGATTCTAGATTCTTAACAAATGTACCTTTTCTTTATGTATACTGAGAGACAAATTTACACCAAGACAAATTCCTTGTGTGTCCAATCACACTTGGCCAATAAAGTATTCTACCCTACTCTACTCTACTCTACTCTACCCTACCCTACCCTACCCTACCCTACCCTACCCTAATCTACTCTACTCTACTCTATTCTATTCTATTCTAGCAAGTGGTGTCAATGGAGGAATTTGCCAAACATGTGTCTCAACGTATCCCTAAGTTTCTTTATATATTTAATTTTTCTTTTTGTATTATGCTAATTGGCTTAAACTGATTTTATCATGGTTTGCCACACACAGTCTCTTGTTTCAGGTCAGTGGCCAATACAGGTAGTCCTCGACTTACAGCTCACAACTGAGCCCAAAGTTTCTGTGGTTAAGTAAATTTTGCCCCATTGTGCGATCTTTCTTGCCAACAGCAGTTTAATTGAATCACCGCAGCTGATAAGTTAGTAACCTGTTTGTGGAGTGAATCTGGCTTCCCCCTTGACTTTGTTTGTCAGAAGGTCACAGAAGGGGATCACGTGACCCTCTGGAGACACAACAATGGTCATAAGTATGAGTCAGTTGCCAATAAGTATGATCAAGTTGTCACTTGATCACGGGGATGCTACAAAGGAAGCAAATGTGGGAAAACAGCTCTAAGTCACTTTTTTCCAGTGCCGTTGTAACTTTGAACAGTTGCTAAATGTACGCCGAGGACCACCGTTACAATTTGAAAGAATAAAGAAAGACACAAATGTCAAAGGCTGGAGCTGTTGCTTGGAGCATCTGGCAGGTTTCTATCTAGAGACCAGGGGGTGGGGAGGCATCAAAGCGGACAAATTTATGTTGTCAAAAACTGGCATGCATAGCTCTGTTTCTAATCCAGCAGGGGAATAGCGTACCGTCCTTAAGAAAAGAAGAACTGGCACAGGAGGTAATAGTGCCTGCTTTAAGATGAGGAAAAGGTTAGAGCGGGGGTGTTAAACTCGATTTCATCGAGGGCAGCATCAGGGTTGTGTCTGACCTTGGGGGGGGGGTGAGGTGGGTGTGGCCAGGGTGGGCACAGTGATGGCATTCAGCCAGTTCGCACCAGTCTGGGAGAACCGGTTGTTAACTTTCTGAGTAGTTTGGTGAACTGGTTGTTGGAAGAACTCATTAGGGCAGAGAACTGCTTGTTAAATTATTGGAATCCTACCACTGGGTGGGTGTGGCCAGCTCGACCTCACTCCTTTTTTTTAAAAAAAAATTTAAAAATAAAAATACAAATCTCTATTCACATTAACAGTGTTTGTGTCCTTATTAATACATACCTCTCCTTTTATGCATAAACATCAACTCTTATTTCTATCCTCCACCCATTTGTACCACCTATCCCAAACTGCATAACCGAGTCATCTTTGCCTCTTAATTCCATTGTGAATTTATCCAGTTCTGCACAATCCATTATTTTTTGTGTCAAGTCTTCTTCAGATGGTATCTTTTCCTTCTTCCATCCTTGTGCGAAGGCTGTTCTCGCCGCAGTTATGATATGTATAATGACGTATTGGATGACCTTGCTCAATTTCCCCTCAATTATTCCTAATAAGAATATTTCCAGTTTGAGTTCTAATTTGTGCTCTGTAATTTGTAATAACCATCTTTGTACCCTCATCCAATATTTTTTAACTTCTGGACACTGCCACCATATATGGAAGAATGTTCTTTCTTTGTGTTTACATTTCCAACATTCTGCTTTTGTGTTTGGATACATTTTGGCCTGTCTTGCCGGGGCTGGGTGCCATCTACAACCTGTCGGGGGCACCTATGGTGGTTTGAGCTCTCTGCCAGTGAAAATGGGCTCCCGAGCTCCATTTTTGGCTAGAGCAGCCTCCTTCAGAGCTCTGTTTTCACTGGCAGAGGCTTGCAGGAGGCTGTGGTAGCCGAAAACAGAGCTCAGGAGCCCATTTTCACTGACACAGAGCTCAGGGCGGTCCTTCTCTATTTCCAGGGCAGCCCCTTGGGCCAGATCTGTCCCATGGGCCTTGAGTTTGACATCCCTGGGTTAGATTAATGCGTGCCATGAGCTGGAAATAGAGTCAAAACCTCCTGCTCTAGATGCAAAGGGGAGCATCTCCTTTGATCTTGGCAGAGAAGAGAGAATTTGGCCAAATGGATTTTCCCCCCTCCGCCGTGCACCAGAGTGACAGGGCGAGCTAACCCCTGCTGAAATTGCACCTCCTCCATATTTAGAAGTTCTGCCTCTATTGCATCTGATCTCCCTACCCTGGGAGCTGGACATCAGAACAACCCATCCTGGCAGAAAGGATAAAATATTATTTACTGCAGCAAGGAGTTCCTCTGGCAACAACCCATCTGTGGCCAAGGAGGCACATAGGAGGGTGGTGATGAGCTCTGGAGTTGCTTTTGTTGTCTTGTTTCTCACTTCTCCAGTCAGTCCCGTTCTCCGGCGTGGCTTGGTACATTGTGCACTCCTAGTTCTTTGAGTCTCGGTCGCATCGGATTTAGGCAGCCAGCTTGGTCTAAAACCTGCTTGGCAGCTCCAGGAGGAGAGCAGCAGGTGATGCAACCAACCTATCCATTACTAAGGTGGTGCCCGAGACCAAAATCGGTTACCCTTCGTCACTGATTGCTTTGGAGAAGAATTTTGAGGACTGATAGTGACTGGGAACCGAGGTAATAGAGGCAGAATAAGATTCAGGCACAGCGGGAGTGAACACCTTTCATACTGTAGGATTCCTGAAAACTAGCCTGCGCACGGCAGGGAACAGATGTAATTAATTAATCAGAATAGAGATGAAAGGGACCTTAGAGGTCTTCTAGTCCAACTCCCAGCCATTTGAGGTAAATGGCCATCCAGTCTCTTCTGGAAAGCATCCAGTGATGAAGCACCCACATATTCTGAAGGCAAATCCGATTAATTGTCCTCCCTGTTTCTGCTTCATTCCAGGTTGCGTCTCTCCTTGAGTAGTTTCTATCCATTGTTTCTTGTCCTGCCTTCTGGTGCTTTGGAAAATACTATAAGTTGATCCTGTCTGTTTTGTGGTCCACGTCTTTGACCCACTTGAAGGACAGAACGATTCGGCACAAAAGGCTGGTATTAAACCTGGTAAGCTGAGTCGTTCAGTGGCTATTTGCAGAATTTACACATTGCATTTTCAGAATTCCTATTTTTGGGTGGTACAAACAGGTAGCGAGTCAGTTTGGTGTGGTGGTTGAGGTGCTGCTGGCCTAGAACCAGGAGACTTTTGAGTTCTAGTGCTGCCTCAGTCATGGAAGATGGCTGGAGGACTTTGGGTTAATCACCTGGAGACAGTGAATTCTAGTCCCACCATAGGCATAAAAGTCAACTGTGAGTGACTTTGGGCCAGTCATTCTCTCTCAGCCCAACCTACCTCACGGGGTTGTTGTTGTGGGGGAAAATAGGAGGAGGAAGGAGTACTAGCTATGTTTGCTGCCTTATTTATGAAGGCAGAATAAAATAATATAATAAATGCAACCACGGTATCATCTTTCAGAAAACACTTTGGAAGCAGGTGCATAAATTTGCAGAGTGGAAAAATTTGTTTGCCAAAAGTTAGAGAAAGCACGCCTTGAAGGGGTTCAGCCTCTGGTTTATTTTTATGACCCACAACTTTAGAAATATCTTTCTGGTATCCGAGGTCATGTTTTGCTTCGTTGCTCATGAGGCTTTTCCATTACTAACAAAGTTTCCTTCCCTTACATAGCATTGCCCAATTTCTCCCGGTTGTAAAGAATGTCAGGTAGCACCTTGGAGAATATATTATGTTAATGAAATGTCAATGACAGCCAAGCATCTTAATTTTTTTTTTCAACTGCACAATTGCAGAGCTACTTAGAGTAAGTATTCATCCAGTGGTTAGAATGCAGTATTGCAGGCTAATTCTGCCAACTGCCAGGAGTTCGATCCTGACTGGCTCAAACTTTGACTAAGCCTTTCATCCCTCTGAGGTCGGTAAAATGAGGACCCAGATTGTTTGGGGACAAGATGCTGACTCTGTAAACTGCTTAGAGAAGGCTGTAAAGCACTGTGAAGTGGTATATAAGACTAAGTGCTATTGCCTATTGCTATTTTTACTCCCTGAAATGGAAATCTTTGCAGCTGGAGGAAGTTACAAACCATCATTTTCAAAGCAAAATGAAAAATATCTGGAAGATATTTTTTTTCCAGAGATATGGAAGTGCCACTGGTTTGATGTGGCATTCTCTTGATCAATGAAAATTCTAGTCCCGGTGACTGATACAAATTCGATTTTGCATCATTATCCTGGGACACGTATATTTGCCTTCCTTCGTAATGAAAATTCTTGTTTTCTTTACAGGTGATTGATGGTTACTCCAGAGGTGGAAGGAAAACTGCCCTGAGCATATTTCTAGAATCTGAACTCTGCATTGCAAAAATCAAAACATACCACAAATAAGCCCTAAATCGTCACCGTCAACAAAATTGCACATATGCTGTCAGTTGGTTAATATTGCTACTGTTGACCAACTCAACCCCACTGAATGCTGTCAAACTTCTCAAGAAGAACAGAGAACATTTTTTTTCCATCCTTTTTTTTTCAGCCAAACATGGCATCTGTGGATAGTAGATTGCCTCATTTTTCTCTTGCCTGTTGAGCAAGTTTTTAAATCAAATCTTGCCCGATTGTTTATTCTACCAACTCTTACTACAAGGTGTCCAACATATGAGGAAGATGGCAGGGTGGGAAGAATACTTCAGGACCCTGCTGCTGACTGTCACATTTGGCTTTTGTCTGTTGGGTGCAGGTAAGAATGAACCGGTCGGGATGGGTGAGTTTCTTAGTGGGATGAAAGAGAACCATGTACTATTCAGGGAAAAGGTTCTGTTGATGTCCTTCAAGATCAGAGGTCTCCAAACTTGGCAACTTTAAGACTTGTGGACTTCAACTCTCAGAATTCTCCAGCTATGCTGGCTGGAGAATTCTGGGAGCTGAAGTCCACAAGTCTTAAAGTTAGATAGATGGAATGATAGAATGATAGATAGATAGATAGATAGATAGATAGATAGATAGATAGATAGATAGATAGATAGATAGATAGAATTCTTTATTGGCCAAGTTGCCAAGTTTGGGGACTCCAAGATTTAGACTAGAAGGAAATGGACACAGGGAAAAATATTGGCTTTCTCCTGATTTCCTCTTTATGGGTCTACATAATGTAAATATTTAGCAGAAGCAGCTACATAAATAATCCCCATTAAACCCAGAAGGACAAAAGTGAGAAAACTGTGAACCTCGAAGATTGATGAAACTCCAGAGTAGCAAGCATAGCTCCAGTTATGTTTAAACTGTCTTTTGGTGGGGAGTAGCTTAGTAAGTAGTTTGTATGAATCAACTACTTACCAGCCAGTAAATAAGTGTCATTCAATCTCTTAACTGTGCAACTCTAAAACAACAACAAAAATGACCCCACCACCAGTTAATTTTGTAATCAGCTTAAAGTCTGTTGTGTCAGCATAGCCAGCTAGTTCTAATTATCTCCCCTTGAAATGAATGAGATATAAATTAACCACAGTGAGTGGTTGATTGATTTGAGAGGTGTTTCTCCTAATTAAGTTGGAAGGTCATGACAAACAATTATGAAATGCAATTTAAAAAAGAAAACAGGTAATGGGAAATTCTCAATCATGCGATATAGGTGACAGGTTAAATTGAAATGGCTTTTAGTACGTAAAAATTCAAATTAAGAAAAAAAACCCCACACATACAAGATGCATTTCATGTTTACCTGAGGAAGAGCTTTGTGTGTGTTAGGCAGTGGCCAAAACACTTGACAGGTGGCTTTCAAAATGTTACTTTCAGATGCAAGAAACCACTTGTGAATAACGAAACTCAGTAACTTTACCATCTACCAGCTACGTTACAAGAATCTTATCAGACTGCTTGTCTTACCCTGGGAATAACTAGATAAGGTTTCAGAGGTCTTGAGGGAAATCAGGCTTATGTTGCTTGTTATGGCACAAGGATTCCAAGCTAGGCCCTCGCTTGACTCCTCCTTCCAGGTTGGCTGACAATTTATTGACAGTTATTTCCATTTGCATATTGTTTTCCTTCTCTATAGTGCATGGCCTGCGGTGCTATCAGTGTGTGGGGATGTTCCATGAATGTGTCCAATCAGAGCAATTGTGTACACCAAGGGATCGTTCCTGCTTCTCATCTACCATCAAACTTTTCTGTAAGGAGATTCCCCCAATTTTATGTACCTACTATGATACTTATTTACTTCAATTATATCCACCTTTCCATTCAAAATGGACCGTTTTTGTCTATTTGCAAGAAGTACAGGCTAATGGCCCAATGCTTTCCACAGAGAGGGGGTGGACCTAAAATTTGTTAGCAGTTAATGAACAATTTTTTAAAAATATTAGAAAACAAACATAATGTCTCCCAGAGCTCTAAAACTGCCAAAGGTTGCTTTCTTGCAAGGAGTCATGTCTGGAACACTTGTGGGTGATCTCAAGACCTCTCCTTGACCATAGAGGTTTCAAAGAACCAGTCTAATCACTGGGTCTTCTGTCCACTGCTGGACTGCACGGAGACACCTTCAGTCTATCATTTTGTCTTTCAGAAGTCCTCACCCTGGTTTCTTCTAAATACTTCTCTGATGCAGAGTCTCCTCAAACTGATGGAAGTTGTATATTCCTTTTTTGGTCAATCCCTGGAAACTGGCAAAACTTTAGTGCATTTTTCCTGAAGAGATGAAGAATAGGGTGGCTTTTCTTGTCAACAGTGATTGCTTTTGGAGATGGTTTGGCTTTTGAAAGCAAATTATTTAATGGACCCTTCTCCAAGAAGCAAAATGGCTGGAGGATTCAGGGCCTCTTATAGCCAGGGATTCCCTCCAGCCTAATACGGCTGTTTTACCATCCCATGGGAGGGCTAGTCAGGTATTATATAACCAAGGGATGGGGTACCTATAGCTTTCTACATGCATTTAATTTGATCCCTAATATTCTTAGTCACTAGCAGCAATGATTGATTGGATCTGAGAGCCAAACAACACCTGGAGAACTGCAGTTTCCCCAATCTGGTATCTTTCCCATATGTTGATTCCTAGAATTTTTAGCTCAACTTGGTCAATTTGGGAATATTTACAATATCTGAATTCTGAGTATGACAAACTCCTGCATCCATCACTGACCTTTTGGTCTCATTCTTTTCCAGATTCAAACAACTATACAGGAGTATTTTTGCTTCCAGGTAAGTTGGATGGCAATTATTAGTTTTTTTTTTTTGGATCCAGAAAAACAAGTTTGAACCTGAACCAGGAAATTTTTAATTTTAAAAACACCAATCCGTACGTTGATTGATTGTGACTATTTAACCATGAGGCTGGAGTCCCCTCTACCCATGCTCACAAGCAACTTTCTTAATTTATTTCATATGAGAGGAAGATGGGCTAGAACCAAAAATAACCCCATTCAAGGACAAAAGAAAACTGACTGAATTTCTATGAAGCCACATAAAACTTCAATGATTTGGTTAAATATGTATGAAAATAGTAATTGTTGTGCTTTATTTATAAGTAATAAATATCTAGAGAATAATAAAATTTAGAGAAAAGTGAATGTATTTTGAGGCAGAAAAATCAAAGTTAGTGGCATCAATTCTACAGAAATTATATGTGGCTGACTTTAGCTCATCTTCTGCTATCTCTGCCTTCAATGTTCAGCTTGGATTTTTAGGATTATGGTTTGTTAATCAAATTATATTGGACCAATTCACATAACTCTAAGCCTGTACAATGGAATGGCTTCAACTGAGTTTCTTTGACTACTTAAGCCCATGTATTTCCAAACCCCAGATTTAGAAATCGCTGAGTATGTGATGAAAGGCTGTTCAGGGAAAGGCGTATCCAATCGCACAGCTAACATCTATTCAGAAGACGATCATGAAGTACACAACACATATTACTGTGACTCTAACCTCTGCAACATCCGATTCACAGGTGGTAAGTACAGAATTTAGAACATCAACCTGTTGAGCAAGTGAGAACTGTAAGAAACAACAAGAACCACTGTGATGTAATATTTAAGGTGTTGGACTAGGGAACCAATCCAATGCCCCTTCCAACTTTGCTATTCTATGATTATAGGACTTGGGTTGTCTTAAATATTAGTCTACTCTCAGCCATGGAAGCTCAGTAAGTGTTTTTGGGCCGATGGCTCAGCCCAGTCTATCTCACAGTATTATTGTGGAGGAAAATGGGGGCAGGAGGAGAAGGTGCCCTCCCAATTCCCAACTCTTTGAAGCAAGGAAGAGAATATAGCGTTACTGAAGCTTGGTTCTGCCTGATAGAAATGCATTGAAGCTGAAGAGTTTTAGCTTTTCTGAAGCGCAAAGTGATTTTTGGATACTTCGCTGGTTAGCAAAAGGCTTCCAAAACCAAATCAAAGGGCTGGCTCTATCTTGTAAAACTCTGCAGGCTGAAGTTCTACGATAGCTTAAAACAAACTTCTTGCAGATGAATTCCATTCATCTTATGTGATCCCTAGGGAGGAGATGCTTAAAGTTCTGGTCCTTCAAGAGGTGAAGAAAACATGGACATGAAGGCGGATTTTCTGTGTGGTGCAGTTGTGATGTCTGTGGAGATTCTCAGTCCTCCAGGTCATGGTTGTCCCCCAAATGCTTTTTCAGAAGGCAACTGGACTTTCTTGATTTTCTTTGAAGACGTTTCACTTCTCATCCAAGAAGCTTTTTCAACTCTGACTGGATGGTGGGGAATGGAAGGATTTATATTCCTTGCAGACAGCTGGTCATTTGCATCCATTTAGAGGGTCACTGAGGCCATTTGGAGATTTATCTGTGCCCTCAGGGTCACCTGAGGAGTGCCAATGGGTGTGGAGCCTTCTTGACTCCAAAGAAAAGAAAGTCCAGTTGCCTCCTGAAAAAGCCCCTTTGGGACTTAGTGGTGGTGGTCCGCCAATTTTTAATAGAGGTACGATGTTATGAACTGGAATATGTATTTTTAGGCATATTGACAGGTTTTTTTTTTGTATTTTCTGATACCATGTTTGATTTTTGATGTATGTAAAAGTCCTGAAATGTGGGGTAGGCACGTTATGTATGCAAGTGCAATAATGAAAGAAATATATATTTTTTAAGAACCAGCGGCCAAGTGATATCCTTCCCTTCTATTTCCCCAGCTCCAGCCAGCTCTATTCAAGAAGCCAACGGCATGGAGTGCTACAGCTGTTTTGATCGTGGCACAGGAGACTGTGCTGAAGGAAATGCTACTCGGGTCAAATGTTTGGGAGATATGAATCAGTGCATGGATTTTACTGGTAAACCGAGATCTTTCTTGAATACGTTTGGGAATGATGCTAAAGGGATTTGCAGAACTGCTGAGTGCAGATAGAGGAAATATTGTATCTGTGATCTTTCTACACATCTATTTGAAAGGTGAACACAGATTAGCAAGTAAGATTTTCCATGAGCTGGGCGTGAATAAACTAGACAGCACAAGTGCAATTCAGAAGAAGCTGAAGGAACAAAGGTTGGAGAAATAGCAGGAGAGGCAACGAATGGAAATTATAAGAGAGAGAGAGAGAGAGAGAGAGAGAAAGAGAGAGAGAGAGAGAGAGAGGTGCACCAGAGTCAACAGAAGAGTACAAAGCAGCTTTCTCCTGAGACATCCTGAGTACCACCAATGTGGACTTCAACTCCTAAACGTTTCAGTAATGACCAGGCTAACTGGCAAATTCTGGAGATTCCAGAAGTCGAAATCCACATTTCTGGAGGCTACTCAAATTGGGCAAGGCTGGCCTACAGAGTTGCCAAAATCTGAACTCTCCCTCTTGACAAGTTGTCATTAAATGACCCCGTAATCCCTTACGGGGTGGAGTCGGGGCAACTGAATGAAGCCGAGTGTTTACTAGCCGGATGCCTTTCCTGTCACCAATGTGGAGTTTTGTTCAGCAGATATACTCTCCTTGTGCCCAGGGAGAGAAATAATCTGCCTCTACCTAGGATCGAACTCACAGCCTCCCGATTCTGAGGTGAGAGCTCCACCTCTAGGCCACCCCACCACTCGACTCTCTCTCTTGACATGAAATAAAGAAATTATGAATAGGGAACATGTAGGATTCAGGATCTGACTGAACCATAAATTCCAACTTTGCTAATCACCAGGCCAGCCCATCACTTCTGAGAGTTGTAACTCAGGGACAGCCTCATCTCTGAATTAGACAATGTAGATATAAGGTCCCCCTGCCTGCAGCCTGATGCATTGTGTTCCCTCATGTTCTTTGATTCCTAGTGATCAATGGTGCCTGGAAAATGACGTATCGGACATGTGCCCTGGAAACGTTGTGCCGCCGGCAGTATATGCTGCCAGAACTCTCGGGGAGACTGGAAATCAGCTGCTGTTCTACACCTCTCTGTAATGATGGGCGACCTGGCCTTAAAAGCATCTGCAGCCATTTCTCAGAACAAGGTAGCTTTCTTGTTATCCATCAGGAAAAGTACCGTGAGACATGAGTTGGTGTCAAGCAACGGGGAAATCAGGAGATTCAGGCAGTTCAAATGAGTATAAAGATTTACTCAGTTCACTTTCTGAAATGGTGCTAAGGCTGTCAACTCGTAAATCATTCCTATGCTTGTTTCTGAGTTGCCATAAGAAGGAGGGGGGGGGAAGGTCTGAGGGAGCAGTTCGCCAGATGAAGGCCAGAAGCACATTCCACGCTTATCTTGCAGAGGTTGTAGCCTAGGTTACTGGATCTTCTGCCCCGAAAATCCTTCATTGGAGAGTTAAATGATGACACCCAGCCTGCGTTTCCTTGGAGAATCTGATTTATGACACACCCAGGGGGGTGGGGGAAAACAGGGTCATAGGTTACATGTCTCAGGCTTCATATGAGTTAGTGCTGGACATGTTGCTCCTAATAAATCTTTTGGATTTTGAAGCTTGGATGGAGGCTCATGATTTAATTTAGGGCAATCATCGGAACCCTGACAAATGCCTCTACACCAGCACCCCACAACCTTTTGGGCACCAGGGACCGGTTTCGTAGAGAGAAGTTTTTCCACAGATCGGAGGAGCTTTGGTTTTGTGTGCTGCCTGCATCCCATGGATGGGGCTTTGTTTGTTTGTGTGGCCCGGTTTCTGGCATGCCACGGACCGCTGCTGGTTCACGGACCGGGGATTGGGGACCTTTGCTGTACATGATAGATTGACTGATGGATTGATTGACTGACGGATGGATTGCTCTCCAGGAGTCAAGAAGAAGCCTGAGAATGGATTGGAATGTGCCAGTTGCTGTGATTTAGGCCATGGTGAATGTGCCCATGGAAACTGGACTCATGTCAAGTGTGTTGGGGAGCAGATCAAGTGTGTAAATGTCACAGGTAAGTTGGGTGAGCATATATGTAGGTGGGTAATGGGTTAAATTGGAGCTGCGCCCACAATTTTCTTCCCCGAAGGGAAAAATGGGATGCAAAATAACCGTATTTTCTCTATCTCTATCTCTATCCCTCTCTCTGTCTCTATCTCTATTTATTTATTTATTGTTTATTTGTTTGTTTGTCAAACATGTACAGGATAACAAGTATAGGTATGAACATAAACATGAACAAAGGAAGTAAATACAGATAAATGGGGACATTAAGACAGGGACGGTAAGCACGCTGGTGCGCTTGTGCACGCCCCCTTTAAGGACCTCTTAAGAATGGGGTGAGCTCCATGGTAGACAGTTTGAGATCTCTGAAACTGCATCTGTATCTGTATCAGTATCTGTCTATCTTATCTTTTAAAGAAGATATCAGGAATTAATATTTAGAATAAAGATGAAAAAGGGAAAGAGATAAGAAAAAAAAGACAAAGCTAAAATTGCAGAAAGAAGAGAAAGAAAAATAAAGAAAGAAAGAAGTGACTTCTGATTTTCCTCAACAACAGTTATAAGTAAATTAACTTCTTACCAGAGGTGGTATTCAGTAGATTCTGACTGGTTCTGGAGGACCGGTAGCAGAAATTTTGAGTAGTTCAGAGAATTGGCAAATACCGCCTCTGACTGGCTCTGCCAACCCCATCTCTTCTCTGCCTCCGGAGTCCCAGCTGATCAGCTGGGCCTTCTTTGGTTGCCCTGCGCAGGAGAACAGAGCTGGAAAGCTGGTTAGCAGGCTGAGGAGGGAATGGACATTTTGCAGTATCCTTCTCCTGCCACTCCCACCAAGCCCACAGAACTGGTAGTAAAAATTTTTTTGAATCCCGCCATTGCTTCTTACTCTATGATTGGTACAATGTGTAAATACCAAATACTGCTCTTTGAACCAACCATAGCATCTCAATGGTCTTTAAAGGTAACTCTATTAGTGTGTCGCAGTAATCTAGAGAGGTAGTAAGAAGGGCGTGAGTTACTATAGGAAGGTCTCTTCCCCTCCCCCAACATCCAGGTAGGGCTTCAACTGGCTCACCAGCCAAAGTCACTAGTCCCTTTGCATCTTGCTCCCCACTCCTTCTCCTCTCCACCTTCTCACCTTTAGAACAGCTCCACCGTCAGCGATTTCCTCTTGCAGTCACTTCCAGACGTTTGGTGTTACAGCTGTATTTGCTTTCTCTAGAGAAAGGCCATACATTGATGCGTGGCTGTAGCTTGGAGAAGCTTTGCTGGGAGAAACCACAGTTGCTGGGCCTGGACCGAAATTCTTCTATCAACTGCTGCTCCAGTTCTTTCTGCAACAGAAGTAGGACCCCAACTGGAGATGCTGCCTTGGTCCTATTGCTCCTCCTTTTCTGGCTCCTTTGATAAAAAGTCTGGAGTCTTCAAGTTTCAAGGAAGCCAAAGAAAGCTGGAGAACAGAGAGCCCAGCATCACAAGGACTGATGTACTGCGGCCACCTACTGTCCCTCCTGCCTCACAGCATCCAACATGACAAGGGTTGCGCATAAGGTGGTTTTAATTACTCCAGCCTACATGGCAATACTCTCTGTGATTCTCTCCACTGTCTTTAAGTAGGAAGCTTGAAAGAAACAGGTTTAGCGTCCTACGCAAGAAAGAGGGTTCAGTTTATGAGCTAAGGTGAGGGTGGCATTGGGGCAGAAGTTACAGTCTTGAAATATTATCGGCCTCTCCCTGCCTTGCAGTTTCTCGAGGCTAACTCCTGCCAAAGGACTCTTTGCTTCCTTTCCTTCGCAGCGTGAAAAAGGGGTGGTTTTCCTTGCCCCTTTAGCATCAGCTGCAGGGTACGGCACCACGGGTATTAGTTATGCAAGACTTTTAGGTTGGCTCTCATGCCAAAATGGAAATCGATGGTTTGCATAAACCAATAATCTCTAACCGGTATGATTTCCTTGTTGCTAGAGAGAGAGCCAATTTTCACCAGGAGGGTAAGAATCATCTCAAAACATAGCCACTGCAATGTCCCTTGTGCTATTGACTATTTTCTGGAGGACATGGTCCTCCAGCGAGGGGAGTGGTGTGGTGACCTAGAGGTGGAGCTCTTGTCTCACTATCAGGAGGCTGTAAGTTCGATCCTAGGTAGAGGCAGATATCTCTCTCTTTGGGTCCACGCTGAGAATATATCTGCTGAACAAAACTCCTCATTGGTGACAGGAAGAGCATCTGGCCATTCAAATACTCTGCTAGCTCCATTCAGTTGTCCAGACTCCACCCCATAAAGGATTATGGGGTCATTAAATGATAATCGACGATGATGGTCCTCCAGTGAGGAACAAGAGATTGCTCTCCCTGGACTCATGGACTTTATGATCCTTCATCTTCATCCAGAATTGTCCAGTGGAGTTTCCTTCAGGCTTCAAAGACATCAAAGCGGGGAAGGCTGTTCCAAAACATTTTGTGCACGCCGAGCTGATGGTGATTTTAGCCAACCTTGTTGCAAGGAATCAAATCACACACCTTGCATTTTACTGCACAAATACCGATTGGATCTACCTCCTTTCATTCTGCTAAGAAAACTAGAATCAAGGATCGCTATAAGCTGCCCAGAGTCACTTGGATAGCGAGACGGGCAGCGTATAAAACGTAATAAACAAAAATATGTAAAGATGGCTCAATCAATGCATAGCCATGGCAGAATCTGTTCTTTGACTTGTAGAGGCTGACTAATGGTTGTGGGTTTTGTCTTTTTTTCCTTCGGTGTAGAAACCTGCCAATGTCCTTGAATTCCTAGCCTGCAAAAGGACATTCGGGAACCTTCAATATGAGGGATGCAGGAGAAACAAAGGATAATTCAAAAGGCATGTTATCAAATTAAAGAAAACACAGTTTGCAGGGCTGTTGTGTTCTGAGGTGTGAGTCTTTCTGTAAAATGGCATTTTGGAGAATTCCACAGCTTTGGTACCTTTTGCAGGAAATCGTTTTGCGGGAGACAAAGGCACCCATGAGTCCATCTCTGCCCAAGACTTTCCCCCCAATGCTCCAGATTCTGGAACTAGCATAAGGATATTGTATCCTAAGAAGTGTAATCTGAGTATCAAGAAATGCATGAGGTCCTCAAAAGTCTTGGATGGGCCTCTTAAGAGACAGTCAAAAGTTGCGGTTAGCTATGCTCCGTACCCTGACAGAAGGGAACAATTAATAAACACATGACCAAGGAGTAATCATATGAATTAATGTGAATGAAAGCCACATACAAATGAATTGAAATCATGTTTAATTTTGATTCTCCGTTATTTTGAGAAGGGCAGTTCCTAGGATGCTGCAACTGAATGGAATTCTCATTCCATAAGAAATTTTAGGTTCTTGTTTTGTGGAAGGCAGGTGTGGGAAGGAAAAATGACTGTCCCTGGGAACAAAACAGTAATCTTTATGAGACACCCAAGCTCAGAGTGCACCAAGGACCCCTCGTTTCAACCCGAGCTACAAATATTCTCCTTTATTGCCAATTTCTGTTTCATTTAGGCACTAAATAACAGTTTGCCTGGTCTATTCAAATCCTATTTCGCTCCATTAGCTGAGTTCAGAGAACAAATTTAACCTGTTCCCCATTAATTTAGCCAAAGTTTCTGAACATTGATCTGACTGGTAGCACACAATCTGACTACAGATAAGGATAGCAGTTATATAGAAGTACGCTGGAAATAGTTGACAGATTAGGAGCAGGTAGCCAATCTTGGTAGAACATCACTGCTCTCTTGTGGTAAATGAAAGGAATTGTGACGAGAAGACAACCAACTATTATTTTTCTTTCTTTCTTTCAATAGCATTTTGACATCTACAACTATTATTATCTTATAAGTCTTGATATATTTAATACACATTCACCAATAACTGTTATCTCTATCTATAGTTAGTTCTATCCTGTATACTTATATATTTTATATATCCACACATCATTTCCTTAAGGTCTCTTACAGTTAATCTCCTCTTCTTGTTTCTTATAACTATTCTCTTAACTATTCATACCATTTGTGCCAGATTGAATAGTACTCAGAGTCTTCCTTCCATTTACACACACACTCACCACCCCTCTAGGAAGCATAGCAGATTGACTGGATTTTGGTCTTCGGCTTGCAGATATGACCTTAATTTTCCCAGGTGGCCCAGGATAATCTTTCTGGATGGACCCGTCCATCCACATTCTCTATGTCACTCGATTATATGGGATGGGGTGTTTCCCTTTGGCGCTGGGCAGCAGGTGGAGGTGAAAAAGGCCTGCAGTTTAATCCTCTGAAATCAGGAGCCGGCTTTTGCTGATGGAAAAATGTCTTTGGTTGGGCTATTCCGCAGGGCCAGCTTTCTCACTTGAGAACAGGTATATCGAAGTGTTAGGTGGGAAGGCATTGTTCAAGAGGCAATTGATCTTTGCTCCAAGAAGTTGTGTGTGTGTGTGTGTGTGTGTGTATGCAGGGGCGCACGTGTGTAGCCTGGAGGAACCGCACAACGTTAAGTGAATGAGGGATGCAATTTATAGCTTTGTCACTGGCAGCTAAACATCTTGGGATATTTTGCTTGGATGTTTGTCCTTTCTATGTATATCCCAGTTTAGTTTAGCCAAACTCTGTTTTTCTACCACTGGCTTAAAAGAGCCTTTTAATGAGGTTCCAGTTTGAAGGATCTTTTCTTGGGAAGTGTCATAAAGAGACGTTCTGGATTAGGCCACCTGGAATGTGAAGCTGGGCTCATGTAGAAGAGAGTCCTTTTTTAAGCAAAAATTAGCCATGGGAGAAGAAACTCAATGGCTTAATATTTAATTTTTTAAACAGTGACAGGAACTGCATTACATACAGAAATAAAGATTCAACCTATATGTTTTGTGTGAATTTGATCATTTGAAATGACCGATAGGGCTTGGTTCCCAGTCATTATTTTTCAGCTTTGTCTTAATTTTGTATTGCAGAGAATGTTGAATGACGGTTATTAAAATGAATGAAAATGACTAAGATTGTCTTATGATTTGAGCTGTGCCACTCAGGAGATAAAATTAGGCAGGTTGTAGATTGTAGATCAATTGTAGATCTTGATTCAAATACTAAATTAGGCCCATTACATTTCTCCATGAACGTGAACATCACGTTATAGAGGGGAAATATAGTATTCAACCTTTTTTTTTTGGTCGCCACGATGTAAACAAGATGTTAAGACTCTAGAAAAAGTGCAGAGAAGAGCAACAAAGATGATTAGGGGACTGGAGGCTAAAACAAACGAAGAACGGTTGCAGG
>NW_020769385.1:4591835-4651684 GCF_900518735.1 Pseudonaja textilis
GGGGGGGGGGGAGGAAATCCAGCCATGGGGAAGTTTGCAGGAGCTTCAAATGCAAGTCCGTTTACCTGCAAATATTCTCTAATGCTGGATTCACGTCCCCTTGTGAGTAAGTGCCTGGAGCGAGAGGGAATGAAGGCTGACAGGTCTGTGTGTGTGTGTGTGAGAGAGAGAGAGAGAGAGAGAGGGAGAAGAAAGGAAGGAAGGAAGGAAGGAAGGAAGGAAGGAAGGAAAGAAAGAAAGAAAGAAAGAAAGAAAGAAAGAAAGAAAGAAAGAATAAGAAATAGGGAGGGAGAGAGAGAGTGTGTGGTGTGTGTGAGAGAGAAAAAGAAAGGAAGGGAGAGAAAGACAGAAAGAAAGAAAGAAAGAAAGAAAGAAAGAAAGAAAGAAAGAAAGAAAGAAAGAAAGAAAGAAAGAAAGAAAGAAAGAAAAAGAAATAGGAAGGGAGAGAGAGAGAGACAGAGAAAACTCTGTGCTATTATTTTTAATTGTTCCATTATTTATCATGTGTTAATATTTTACACTGTCCTTACACCTAGAATGATTCCACTGCCTTTCTTTTGCCCAGGGCTACCACATATTTTTCAGGGTTTACATGCATTCAATGTCCAGAGCATAAATACATGTGTGTTTAACAGAGTTGAAAGGGAATTTGGAGGTCTTCTAGTCCAACCCCCAGCTCAGGCAGGAAAACTGAGGATGCCAAACTCTGAGTAGAGATCCTGGGAAAGGTATCAGAATAATACTTAGAAGGAACTTTTGGGAGAACCCTATACCATTTCAGAGAAATGGCTGTCCAGTCTTTTAAAAATTTCCAGTGATTGAGCACCCAGAACTTCTGGGGACAAGCAGGTCCACTGGTTAATTGTTCCTACTATCAGAAAGTTTCTCCTTAGTTTTAGGTTGCTTCTCTCTTTGTTCAGTTTCCATCCATTGCTTCTTGTTTGCCTCCTGGTGCTTTGGAAAATACATTCCCCCCGCCCTCCTTTCTTTGTGGCAGCCCCTTAAAAGCCTGTTGCCTATATCACACTCTTGAGTAAAGCATGTGAGCCATTTCCTCCTTTCAGTGGTCCATGAAAGTACATCTATAGTATGCAGATAATAAAGTCAAAAAAGGTGAACAACATTTTTACAGAACTATAGATAAGTTGAGACTGGGTGACAAGGAATGGCTGGGAGGGGAGGGGCCAGGTGAGGCACCCCTTGATGTGAGTGACATTGAGTTGGCCACGCCCACCCAGTCACATGACCGCCAAGCCACACTCACCCTATCACATGACCACCAAGCCACACACCCACCAAATAAGCCACGCCCACAGAACCAGTAGTAAAAAAATTTGAATTCCACCACTGGTTGGTCTGCTTTCATCTCCCCTCTCAGACAAGTTGTCCCGAAGGTGCTTTTTCAGGAGGCAACTGGACTTTCTTGTTTTTTCTTTTGAAGACGTTTTGCTTCTTATCCAAGAAGCTTCTTCAGCTCTGACAGGATAGTGAGGGATGGAAGGATTATCCTGTCAGAGCTGAAGAAGCTTCTTGGATGAGAAGCAAAATGTCTTCAAAAGAGAAAATAAGAAAGTCCAGTTGCCTCTTGAAAAAAAACCTTTGGCACAACCATGACCTGGATGGCAGAGAATTTTTACAGACTCTCAGGCAAGTTGTTGTAACTTTGATTTACCAAAGAACTGAGAAAGGCTGGAAAACTCTTCTCTCTAGTAGTAGTTACCAGTGGCTAGACACCCACCTGAAACCTGAAGGAAGGTGTTGGACATGGAATCAAATTGCACACCCAGTTTCTCTTTCTTCAGTCTTGGTCAGTGGGAGAAGTTTCCTGCCCTGTGAAGGGTCCACAAACTCATTTCTTCCAGAACAGACAGATTGGCCAAGTGTGAGTAGAGGAAGCCAAGGGTGGTTTTACTGGATTTGAACATCGTTGGCAAGCTTTTCCTGTATTTAAGTATGAAATATAAATATAGGAGCAATTTGAGTATTTTGATACCTGCACCTTAGCCCCACTCATGTTTTGCACTCTAGCCCTCAGCCAGCCACTCAAGAAATTCTACCCTCCTGTTTAATGGATAAAGAATTGGAATTGGACCAGGTTCAACTCTTTACCTAGCTATGAGAAACAGAAGCTGTATTTACACACAACATGGTCATTCAATTTGCTTTGTTTGCACAACTGCAATATTGGCCAATCAGATGGAATCGTGCAATATGGTAGGCCACCAAGTCACAATTATCCAATGTTGAAACTAACCAACAGGTGACATAGTTAAACCTCCTACATGAAAACATCCACCGGATCATCATCTCCTCCTCTTCCTCCTCCTCCTCCTCCTCCTCCTCCTCCCCCCACCTTGACCCAGAGTTATTCCTTGCAGCTTTTGTTCTCTTCTTTTTCTGTAGGGCAACCAACAAAGCTATTTTTCCTGCCCTGTGATGCATCATATTTTGCTTAGAGCCCAGATACTTAGTGTGTCTCATTGGTTCAGAGTTTCTCAACCTTCGCGTTTTTAAGAGATTCTCTTAAAACAACTTTAAGTGTTGTTAAACAGCAACTTCAAGTGTTTTTCACACCTCAGCATGCCAGCTGGGGAGCTGTGGGAGTCGGTCCGCACACTCTAAAGTTGTGGAGGCTGAGAAATGTTGCACTGGGACAAGGAGTGTCAAACTTGATTTCACAGAGGGCCACATCGGGGTTGTGTTTGACATCAGAGGGGGCTAGGGTGGGCATGGTGAGTGTGGCCAGGTCAACGTCACTTGTGCCGGGGCGCCTGCGGTGGCCTGAGAGCTCTGCTAGCAAAAACAGGCTCCCAAGCTCTGTTTTCGGCTACAACGGCCTCCTGAAATCCTCTGCCAGCAATCGAGTGCCATTTTCACTGTCAGGCTGGTCCGTCATTGTTTCTTGGGCGTCCCCGCATACCAGATCTAAACACTTGACCCGCTGCCTTGAGTTTGATACCCCTGCACTACATGGTAGCCCCTGTCTATTCTTGGTGATGTTGGGATAGGACTAGCTGTGGAAAACTATTGCAGAATTCCAGAGGGGATGTTTAGGCTAGGACCTAGCCATATTTAAATACCAATTACACAAATGAGAATGCTGATTTAAATTTGTAACTGACCTGATTAAGCCTGTTGTGTGAATGACGCCACTGGACATTTCAAAGGAGAAGGGATAGAGGAAGAAGATGGTGTCAAAGGAAACTCAGTAATGATTGCCCCTAAGTCTCACCTCACCTCACCCCTCTTTTTTGTGGTTGTAAGAAAATAAGCTTTAAAAGGTTTTGCCACTGCTGTTCAGGCAATTTTTATTCACTTCTGCCTTCCTTTCAATATTTATTTTGTTCAATTATTTTATACTGCTTTTAGAACACCTCAAAGATGTTTACAATAATAAAAAAAACCCAGCAATAAAAAATAATTTGCAACAGTGGTCTCTGCGACATTTCTTCTTCTTCTCCATTTTTAGCCAATCGAGCTGCTGATTCTTGACTTGGGGTTGATTATTGCTCTTTGGATCAGTGCAAAATGGGACCTGCCTTCCATTGAGGACCTGTATACTGCACGAGTCAAAAAGAGGGCTGTGAAAATATCGACAGACCCCTCATATCCTGGACATAAATTGTTTCAACTCCTACCTTCAAAACAGTGCTATCGGGCACTGCACACCAGAACAACTAGACACAAGGACAGTTTTCCCCAAATGCCATCACTCTGCTAAACAACTAATTCCCACAACACTGTCAAACTATTTACAAAGACTGTATTACTATTATTCTTGTCATTCTTCCTAGTACCTATCTCTTCCCTTTATGACTATAACTGTGTTGCTTTTATCTTTACAGCTTGCTTTATTTGTTTCCTAGTATGATTTCATTGCTTATTAGTAACCTATGACTAAGTGTTGTATCTTATGATTCTTGATAAACATATTTTTATTTTCCCTTTTATGTACACTGAGAGCATATGCACCAAAGACAAATTCCTTGTGTGTCCAATCACACTTGGCCAAATAAAACTAAGCTATTCTGTCCTATTCTGTTCTATTCTGTTCCGTTCCACTCCACTCCACTCCACTGGGAGATTGTGAATTCTAGTCCTGCCTTAGGCATGAAAGCTGACTTTGGGCCAGTCCCTCTTTCTCAGCCCACCTCACATAGTGGTTGTTGTGAGGAAAATAGGAGGAGAAAGAAGTATTATATATTTACAAAAATAATACAGATGAGGCAAAAAGCTACTAAAATAAATAACTCCTGCAACTTGTCCAACCACGTGAATAATTACACAAGACTCAATTATTTGCATTCTTAGTTTATTTTGATTATAGCTTAATGACCATTGAAAGTTAAGAAAGAACCCCAGAGTGAGCTAGAATATCAAAGCGTAGCAGTCGAAACCCATCACCCATCACCAACTCAAATCACCAACTTTAATCTCGAACTTGAGTATCTTTGATCTCAGATTCGTACTGCTCTTTGGATGGAGCCCTTTATTCCATCAGTACCCAAATGTTTTTGAAAAGCCATTCCATCCTTCCAGTGTCAGAGGATCCCAGCATTCTAGTTTTTCAATATTGAAATGAAGTAATCCTTTCCCTTGTTCTGAATTTCCTACTGGGTAGGTACAGGTTTTCTTGGTTGTACATCCCTGGGCAGACACGCTTGAATGGTATATTGATACTGGGGAAGAAAAGAGGGAGAAGGAAGCATTTAGGAAACCTTTCTTAGTTCCCCCCAGCTTTCACTTTTAATGGTGTAGGACTGAGATACATTAATGAACGTAATGTATCTGTCCGGTCATCTAGACAAGGCCTATTGAGCCTTCCCCTTCCTTGTGAGGTAAATAAGGAGTGAATGAGATGTTTGGTAGCCCATAATCTTGGACAGCCTCTCTCCTGAGGCGTGTCCTACCCGCCCCTCCACTCTGTCAACCACCCTCAAAATTACTAAAAAATTGTTTTAAATCCAGCAGTGATTGGGCCCCCGTTGATTGACTGAGAAGGATCGATCTGAAGTTTTGAACTGAAAGCAGAGGTGGTATTCAGCCGGTTCTGACAGGTTCTGGAGAACCGGTAGCAGAAATTTTGCATAGTTTGGAGAACCGGCAGATCCCACCTCTGACTGGCCCCGCCCCCATCTCTTCTCTGCCTCCCGAGTCCCAGCTGATCGGCTGGGTCTCCTTTTGTTGCCCTGCACAGGAGAACGGAGCTGGAAAGCAGGTTAGTGGGGTGGGGAGGGAATGGGGATTTTGCAGTATCCTTCCCCTGCCACGCCCACTAAGCCACACAAACCAAGCCACGCCCTCAGAACTGGTAATAAAAATATTTGAATACCACCACTGATCGAAAGGTTTTCTTGTTGTTTTCTTCTTAAAAAACAAAACAAAAACAGAACTGAACGTTGGCAAAGACCGAAATATTGGTCTTCCTTTGTGCTGTTTATGTTTCTCTTTCATTTCCTGTATGCTTATTTTTATTTGTTTCTAAAATGTTCCTCCCCAGACTGATAAAGAATGAGGTTGCTCACGTGCGCTTGTTTTGATTTCTCCACTGAAACACTGATCTTCATCACCGAGACAAAGGACGAATCCACTTTCTTCAGAATAACCATTTTCTTTATAATAGCCTTGACAGAAGAACCCATTGGGTTTAAGGAGGTCACGCCCTGGTACTGCAGAGAGGAAGCTTCAGCGTTAGCAAATACTTTTAACAACCACAATACTGAGTATGTCTGTTTTGATGAAAAGAAGGACTAGGGGAGACATGATAGCAGTGTTCCAATATCTCAGGGGCTGCCCCAAGGAAGAGGGAGTCAAGCTATTCTCCAAAGCACTTGGAGGGCAGGACAAGGAGCAATGGGTGGAAACTAATCAAGGAGAGAAGCAACTTAGAACTAAGGAGAAATTTGCTGACAGTCAGAACAATTAATCAGTGGAATAACTTGTCTCCAGAAGTTGTGAATGCTCCAACACTGGGGTTTTTAAAAAAGATGTTGGATAACCATTTGTCTGAAGTAGTGTAGGGTTTCCTGCCTAAGTAGGGGGTTGGACTAGAAGACCTCCAAGGTCCATTCCAATTCTATTATTTTATTCTATTCTATTCTTTCAGTCGGAGAGTCTGCTGGTTGTTAGAATGGGCATTTTAATCACAGGTTACTTACTAGGAAGAGGTGCTGTATTACAGCCATCGGTGTCACAACATGCTATTCTCATCTGCTGGTATTTCTTGGTTAGCGATGTGATGCCATAATCACCTTCAGAACATTGGTTAGCTGTTGCACATCCCTTGGTAGTAAAGGAGACCGATTGAGGGACTGCAAAAATTAATCAGAAAACAAAACCAAACCCCAATGTGGCAGATAACAGAGAAATAAAAACATCGACCCTTCCAATTTAAAGGTTTAAATTCAGATGCTTCTGTTGATCAGTTCTAACTAGTGGAGAGGGTTTCAGTTGAGGATACACATCTTGTGTTGTTCCCCCCAGATATCCTGAGATGAAATGGAAATAATGAAGAGGTGCCATAAAGAGCCGCAGTGGCGCAGTGGTTAGAGTGTAGTACTGCAGGCTACTTCTGCTGACTTCTGGCTGCCAGCAGTTCAGCAGACCGAATTTCACCAGGCTCAAAGTTGGCTCAGCCTTCCATCCTTCTGATGTCAGTAAAATGAGGAGCCAGATTGTTGGGGGCAATATGCTGAGCCTGTAAAACACTTAGAGAGGGTTGTAAAAGCACTATGAAGGGGTATATAAGTCGAAGTGCTGTTGCTATTGCTATTGGAGAGCATTCTAACACTTTTGACTTCACCAGGGAAAAAGGGAATGTTTTTATTCTTTTGAGCTGAATGAGGTGTGGCATGATGAGATTAACAGATGCCATTCTATTCTTGGATTGAGGGCATAGGAAACAGCCCAGGTATGATGAAATGTCTGTTGTGATTCCCACCAACACCTAAAAGTTATCCCTTGAGGCTCTGGGGACCAAGAAATGAACATGGCAAACATCATTAAAACTGCAAGTGCATGTCACTCACACATAGTGCCGCTATAGGAAAGTGTAAAACAATATATTTCATCTGGTGCACATTCCACCAACTCCATGTTCTCGTTTTTGCATTCTTCCTTGCTAGAAAAACAGGTCTGGCATTTCAAAGATGCCTCTGCAGATAGAAGAAGAAAAAGAGGAAGGAAGGAAATTTCTAATCAGTTATGCTGTAGTTCTAGCAATGTTCAAGATCTGTAATGAGATAATTATCAGGTAGTCATCAACTCATGATGATCACTCGACATACAGAGATCCCCGGAGAGAACCCACAATTAAAGTTCCTCCCCTACTTTAGATAAATCGTTAACCACAATTTAATCAAAATTCTTCCAGATTTTTCTTCCCTCCCTTGTGTTACTTACCTGTTGAGATGATGGAAGAGAGGAGGCACAGGACAAAGATTCTACCAGACATTATGACAACAGTGTGAATTGACTGTGTTTAGTGAAGGCAGTGTGAGGCATTTATAGTTCCTGGTGTATGCCTACCTTGGAGGTTGAGTTTGAAGAAATCTGCTGAGGATATGGAAGGGGAGTTGAGGGTGACAATCAAATCCCACACAGAGTAGAGCAACATCAACTTACACAAGAAGTTGGGGAAAGGGAATACTTGTACAGAATCCATCAAGATGAGTAAGACAGTTTGTCATATTAATGGTGAAGAAAAACTTGATCTGTGCTCTTCCAGTTCATGACGTGGGCCCCACTTTTAGCAGAAGTTTTGCCAGTCAGTAATGCCAATCTATTAAGGGGTGGGGGGCAAGAAAGGAAGTTGGGTTGAGATCATTTTGGTAACGTTTCAGGAGGAAACCATACATGTGATTTGGCAGCATAGAAGCACCTGGCTCAATAGTAGGAACTGGGAGAAGGATCTTGGAGGCCTAGTGGACAATCACTTAAATATAAGCCAACGGTGTGCTGCAGCTGCCCAAAAAGCCAACACAGTTCTAGGCTGCATTAACAGAGGGATAGAATTAAGATAACGTGAAGTGTTAGTACCGCTTTATAATGCCTTAGTAAGATCACACTTGGACTATTGCATCCAGTTTTGGTCACCACGATGTAAAAAAGATGTTGAAACTCCAGAAAGAGTGCAAGAGAAGAGACCAACAAAGATGATTAGGGGACTGGAGGATAAATCATATGAAGAATGGTTGCATATGTCTAGTTTAATGAAAAGAAGGACTAGAGGTGACATGATAGCAGTCTTCCAATATCTAAGGGGTTGTCACAAAGAAGAGGGAGTCAATCTAGTCTCCAAAACATCAGAAGGCAGGATAAGAAGCAATGGATGGAAACTAATCAATGAAAGAAGTAACCTAGAACTAGGGAGGAATTTCCTGACAGTTAGAACAATTAATCAGTGGAACAACTTGCCTCCAGAAATTGTGGCTGTTCTGACAGTGGAAGTTTTAAAGAAGAGATTGGACAACTTTTATCTGAAATGGTACAGAGATTGGACAACCATCAGGTTTCCTACCTGATCAGGGAGTTGGACTAGAAGACCTCCAAGGTCCCTTCCAACTCTGTTATTCACCAGGAAGTTGGGATGAAAGAAGAATGTTCTCAAGGTTCTTCTCTCTAGCACAGGGGACTTCAAACTTCACAGCTTTAAGACTTGTGGACTTCAACTCCCAGAATTCCTCCCCCAGTCATGTTAGCTCAGGAATTCTGGGAGTTGAAGTCCACAAGTCATGCCAAGTTTGAAGACCCTTGCTCCAGCATCTCTTTCTATGGGCTGAAACATTACTGACACTCCTAGGTTGAACATGTCTACTGTCAGCCTTCAAGACTCCTTTCTTTCGCTATCTTTTTGGCTGCCATAGCAATGGGGTGGGGGGAGGGTGAATCAATTGGGCTTTGTGGGGTGGCAAATGGGCTGAGACAATGTTGACATGGTTAATTAATTGTATAACTTGGGGAAAACTTCATTGTTTATGCTTACTTGCTTGCTTACTGCGCAACTGCAGCTCTTTATCAAACTAGGCCAAGGTCAATGGCCAGATATCTGCATCATCAACTGAAGATGCCCCACATGACATTATACACATCCTCGTTTGAACTATGGTGGGTGGGAACATTGCTATCTCTTTGTATATGTGATTTCTGCACGTAAATTCTCAGGTCTAGTTCTTTCGATGCTACCACTTGATTTCCAGTAAAAGTTTCTTTTCTCTATAACAATGGAGTCTAAGAGTGTCTTTCTTGGACTTTGAATGGAGCTCCATCTGACATCTATTTTGTCCAGAGGGGCCAGTTTGCCAGGCTTACAGATACAAGATCCAGGATATACTCAAAGAACCACCTATTCCTAGAAAGTGTTGATTATAAATCACCCTGAGTTCAATATGGTCACGTCCCATTCGTGTTGCACAGGATTGCAGCACAACACTTGCAAGGATTCACATAAATTAAGCTCTGCAACTTTTTGGACCATTCCAAAAGAAAGTCCAGAATTATGAGCTGCGTGTGGGAGAGAAAGGACGATGGATTGATGTGAGAAAGAGTAGCTGGTTGAATGAGGAAATAATTGAACCTGGTCCCTCTAGGCTTGGCGCCAGCTCCCTTGTGCCTCCAGCTTTATGGTAAAACTGATTTGCAAAAACAGCAGGAAGATGCTTTTGGAAAAGAGAGGCAACAATTTATCTTCTGACTTGTGGGAATCTATCATGTGGGCAACATGAGGCAAGACATCAGCATGCAACTAGAACAAATGGCATGATTGCATCTTGATTTCTCCAAAGCCATCCATTCTGTCCGGTAATAACCTGACTAATGTAATTGAGCCGAGAAATATTTTGGAGCACATCAAGATTGTTGAAGTGAGGAAGGGTTGTTTTTCTTTTTCGGTTTAACATTTTTATTGAGTTATAAAGTATTATAAAATACAACATACAAAAGTAAATACAGGAGCAGTGAGAGTGGGGGAGGGGAAAGGGGGAAGAGAAGGGAGGAAAGATAAAAGGGGGAAAAGGAAAAAGAAGCATTGACTTCCGACTCTCTCCGTTGCAATAGAATAAGGCATTAGCATCAAATCGCAGCTTTTTGCTTTTCCATAATAGTACGAACCAGTCATTTCTGTAAATGTCGATCAGTCTAATCTGTAAAACCCAAAGTCAGAATTTCATCCTTTTTCCACATCAAGCACGAAGTTCAGAAGCGGTTTCCATGTGGAAGAAAAAATACTTATGTTTTTTTCTTTGAATCGAAGTGGTCAGTTTTGCCATTTCTGCCAATTCCATCAACTTCTGCAACCATTCTTCCGTGGTAGGAATCATAGTGTCAGTAATGCCAATCTATTAATGAGGGGGGGGGGGCGGGGGAAGAAAGGAGGTTCAAAATGACCATTGGGTCGAGATCATTGTGGTAACATTTTAGGAGAAATGGATCAGCCAGCGCTGAAGCACCAGGAAGCTGTCACAAAAGAGGAATGGCCTCAGGTTCCTTCTCTTTAGCATCCCTATCTATGGGCTGAGACAATGTTGACATGGTTAACCACCCTCTTCTTTACCATAGAGAGCCACAGTGGTGCAGTGGTTGGAATGCAGTACTGCAGGCTACTTCTGCTGCCTGCTGGCTGCCTGCAATTTGGCAGGTCAAATCCCGCCAGGTTCAAGGTTGACTCAGCCTTCCATCCTTCCAAGGTTGGTAAAAGGAGAAGCCAGACTGTTGGGGGCACTATGGTGACTCTGTAAACCACTTAGAGAGCACTGTAAAACACCGTGAAGCGGTATATAAGTCTAAGTGCTATTGCTATGACTCCGTAGGTGAGTACGTTACTCCATGAGGTCAGTTTGCCACAGTCCAAGATAGGATAGAGTTGATGGAATTAAAGAACTACTAGTTTCTCTGCTTTGAATTAGGAACTATTTGTTTGAAATCACCCTGAACTTAAAGCGGTCAAGATCCATTAGTATTGCACTGGATTGCAGCACAATACTTGCGAGAATTCTCATAAATTAGCTTTGCAACTTTCTGGATTATTTCACAAAAACGATTCCAGAATTATGTACTGCATGTGGGAGGGAAAGAATGATGGATAGATTTGACAAAGAGTAGTCTGTTGATTGAGAAAGGATGTGAACCTGGTCCCTTTTGGCTTTGTGTTTGCTCCTTTGGCTTCCAGCCTTAGCTAAACTGCTTTGGAGAAAGCGGAGAATAGAATAGAATAGAATAGAATAGAATAGAATAGAATAGAATAGAATAGAATAGAATAGAATAGAATAGAATAACTGTCACTTTGACTGTAAGCTAATTGGCATATATTAAAATGAAATTTCATTGCAGACAGCTCTCAATGCGCCACCACCTCCAATATACACTATATAAACATGACAAAATAAATAAATATGGATACACCCATATATATTATGTGATAAGGAGAAACAACACAGTCTAGTTTGGATGTATACATGTACATGGCTAGAAAAATGAACCTTGCGAGTTTACCAGATAGGTGGCCTAGGGAACAAAGCTGTTACAGAATCTGGAAGTCCTGCTAGAAATACTTTGAAACCTCCTCCCAGAGGGGAGCAACAGAAACACCATGAAGTGGGTGTGTGGAGTCTCCAATAAAGCTTTGAGCTCTAAGCACAAAGTGCTTATAAGCAGTATCCTGAATAAAAGGAAGTGAGCTTCCTATAATCATCTTGGCTGTCCTCACCACTCTCTGTAGGGACTTTCTATCTGAGAAGCTGCCGCCACCAAACCAAACAGGGATGCATTTTGTTAAGATGCCCTCAATCCTGCCTCTGTAAAACATGGCCAGGACAGAAGGAGGAAGATGTGGTCTCCTCATCCAATGCAGGAAATGCAAATGCTGGTTTGCATGCTTCACTAAGGATGATGTGTGGAGAGACCAGTTTAGATCGTTAGTTATTTGCACCCCCAGATACTTAGTGCTGTTGACCTCTATACCTGCATCCTTGATACTGAATGGAGTATGACCATGCTGGCTCTTTCTAAAATGTACGATGATCTCCTTTGTTTTATCAACATTTGGAACCAGGTTACCTTTATTGCATGGTCCACCAGAGCTTTCACCTCTTCCCTATAAACATCTTCACTGTCATCCCGGATAAGACCCACCACTCGGGTGGGATTCAAATTTCTTAACAACCAGTTCTGTGGGTGTGGCCTAATTTGTGGGTGTGGCTTGGTGGTCATGTGACTGGGTTGGCATGGCTTGTATGTAATTATTATAAATATATAATAATAAGCATGTAATTATTGTATGTAATTATTATAAATATATAATAATAAGCTCAGTGCCCTAAGCTTTCCTTAACTACGGTATTCTTATATAGGTTTTGGAATATTTACAAATATTGCAGCAATGCTAGAGTTAGTTTGAATGAAGAGGGTTTGGGCGAGGATCTGAAATCAGATGAAATCCCACAACCTTGTAGCTAGAACAGTAAACAGAATTACTTTACTGATTTATCTGTCGTTCATTCAATGGGAAACAATGGGCCATTTGCTACAAATTTGATTTTTTCAGAAAAAAAGAAAAAAGGTAGAAAGTCATTGGGGCAAGATAATTAGAGATTAGAGCGAAGGGTTTTAGAATAAATAACAGATAATCAGAGTTGGAAAGGACCTTGTAGATAAACCTCTGTTAAAAGTCTAAGTCTCCGTGCGCTATGTTTTGCTCCTGGTTATCTCATAATGGCAGCCATGCTGCAAACGCTCTGACAGACACCCCTCTCATAGAGCAATTAGTGAGGCAGGCAGTGGTTGGCCATTCTGATGACAGGCCCCATCTGCCACATCTGAGCTGTGACAATCAAGGAATCAATGCTAGTGAACTTCATCTGATCCAAGATTGGAGGTATAACCTTGCCAACAAATGTCACAGACAGAACGGAAAACGCATTGTGAAATTTCTCTATTTGTTGGATGTCCAGAGTCCAGGACTCCTATCCCTTTAGGAGAGAAGAGATAACCACCGATCTATAGACTTTCATCTTTGTGGAGATATGGATGTTGTGTTGATTGAGCACTCTAGTACACAAACAACCCAGCACATGGTTGAACTTGCTGACCATGGAGTCAATTTCTTTGTCCAAAAACCCATCATGATGTTTCCAAAGTATTTGAAGCTGTTGACATGGGTGTCATCAACAGTGATTTTTGGTGCAACAAAAGTACTTCCTAACGGCAAGCCCCCCCCCCATTCCCCCCCATTTCGCATGTTTTAATATGCCTTAATTTGGGGGAAGGGGCTTAATTTCATTTCATGCCTATAAAACATGCTGGGACTTCCTATTGGGGGAGGCCGTATTGTTGGAGAAGCAGGGCATAAGAAAAATAAAAAGAAACAATAGGACAGGGACGGTAGGCACTTTGGTGCGCTTATGCGAACCAATACATGTCAGTTGCCAAACATCCAAATTTTGAATGCATGATTAAGGGGATACTGGGAAAGGTCATAAGACATATGAATTAGTAATCTATAAACTTCAGGCAAAAGGACATTGTAGGACTCGATGAGAAAGATTCCAAGTGAAAATGCATAAAATGATAATTATAATTTCTTAAGTATGGAAGACAGGAGGGATCAGAAGGAGCTATTTTATTCAGAACACCTATGTTTGTATAAATTCTAAAGAAAAAGATACTGAATGCAGATTCCTTTGTCTTAGCAGTTTATTTTTATGATGGTTTTGTGGACTTTCAGGATCGAAAACACATCTTTTATTGATCTGTGGTCTCAAAGCATGATATTTTTTGCCCCAAATTTCCAGCTTTCCCCTACTGACTCAGGTAAGAATCAAAAGCATCTTTGACTCCAATCTCTACTTATCTCATTATTAAATCTCCAACTTCCTAATTTTTTTACAAATTTCCCAATAACTGCAAAGAAGCTTCGGCTCTTCCCAACTATAACTGAAGATCTGGTTCAGAAGAAGATGCATTTCTGCATTCCAGAGTGGTGACATTGAACCGAATCAGCCCACCGGCCATCTCAGAAACTCCTAGAGGGAAAGAACATGAGTTCTGTGTCGTACATCCTTGGTAAGTGGACTTTTCAGTGAAATTTCCAACTGGAGATGAGAAAAAGACAGAAAAGGTGCATATGAGACTCTACAGAATAGATATTATAAAGCAATGCAGATTGTTTCTTTATTATTTATATTCTGGCCTTGATGTTCTTGTGGCCTTTATGGAAACATAAAGGTCTTTGAAAAACATGATACAGATCTGGTTACCATATATTAACTGTTTGATAAAGTTTCTCCAAATAGATCATCTTCCTTTATTTAAAAAATGGAAGGGAAGGAAGGGAAAGGAAGGAAAGGGGAAGGAAGTGAGGAAGGGAAGGAAGGAAGGAAGGAAGGGAAGGAAGGGAAGGAAGGAAGGGAAGGGAAGGAAGGAAGGAAGGAAATATCTACTCACAAGCTTCTGTGGAACTAGCTATGGTAAGACACTGATCCTCTTTGCCAACACAGACTACAGATTGATTGGCTTTACAATGATCCTCATCTAGTGCAAAGCAGCCTGGGCACTGTAATCCATTTGGTTGAAACGCTTCATACTTTTCCACTGGAGGAAGCAAATATTCCAGTTAGCAAAGTTTCATAATAACCACTAACCCTTTTAATGTCTATCACAGCCTCCTCCAACTTGACTTTCTTTTCACATATTTGAGTTCAATTCCAGCTCAGATGGAATCAAAGAACCCAAGATTCTTTGCGAAAAGCAAGATTTTTTTTTTTTTGAAAAAGCTAGAGTTTGAAAAAGAATGTATTCAGTTGTAGATACTTACACAGAAGCGGTTCTGCATTGCAGACATCAGTGTCACAACAGGTAGCTCTTGCTACTTCAAATCTACCATCTACTATTGTGGTGCTGAAGAGGCCCTCAAAACAGCCCTCACGTGTTGAGCATTCCTTGACAATTAAGATCGTGGCAAGATTGGCTGCAGAAGGGAATTAAAAAAAAATGGAACACAGCAGGAAATGAAGAAATGCATATCAAACCTGTTCATTTGGCTGTTGTATTTTGGAAGAAATCTCTAAATACCTTTGTTTATTTCACTTTATAAACTGTATGTCCTTTTTGTTTAGGAGCTCATAGCCTTTCTCCCCTTGTTACTTTTCTCTATAAAACTACTAAGGTTAGTTGGGCTGTGAAAGTTTGACCCACCCAAACTATTGAGTAAACTTCCATGGCTAAGTCTTCCTACTTCCAACCCAGCACATATCCCACTATACTCGTTCTTGGACCTGCAGAAAATAACAGGCCAGCCAAACTTCTCCAACTGAGATTCCTAATCCTAACCTGAATTACTAAACCACATTGGCTTTCATGTAGATGTTGGCACCTTAGAAGATTTATTTATTCCCAAGAAACATTTTAGCACAGGTAATTGCAGAATCTTTTTACAGAACGATGAACCTTGCATTGTGAGAAGGTAATGTAAGCTCCTTCTGTTTAGCTTGCAATGTGTGATACACATTCAAAAGGGCAAAGTGTAGATTGCTACATCAGGGTGTGTGTTTCATCACTTGTCCACTCTTGTCCCTGTGTATCATATCATGCACGTACGTTTAAAAAAAATTACATCCGGCAAATAACGTTGGACTATTGTCCCTCAATGAACCCCGAAGAGAAGTCATTGAAGGAGACTCCCCAACCCAATCATGTTTTAGCACAACTTAGATACAAAATTTTAGCATTTTATTGTTGCTTGACAGTGAAAAACACAGTTGAGAAAGTCCAGAAATATTTCACGAGAAGAATTCTCTACTCCTTCACTCGTTGCAGAATACTTTATGCCACCAGACTCGAAATTCTAGACCTAGACAACCTAGAACTACACTGCCTTCGGTCTGATCTAAGTATAGTATATAAAAATATATATTGCAATGTCCTACCTGTCAATGAATACTTCAGCTTCAATCATAACAACACAGGAGCAAACAATAGATACAATCTCAAGGTTAATCGCACCAAACTTGATTGAAGGAAATACAACTTCAGCAACAGAGTGGTCAATGTCTGGAATACTCTACTTGACTCTGTGGTTTCTTCCCCAAACCCCAAAAACTTTAACCTTAGACTTTCCACTGTTGACCTCACCCCTTTCCTAAGAGGTCTGTAGGGACGTGCATAAGTGCACCAATGTGCCTACCGTCCCTGTCCTATTGTTTCTTTTATTTTTCTTATATGTATCCATGTATTCACAACTATGTTTTTGCTTATACCTATTATCTTGTAAGCAATTGACAAACCAAATAAAATAAAAATAAATAAATAAAATGGGTGACATATGTTGTCAAAGATGTTAAGACTCTGGAAATAATGCAGGGAAGAGCAAAACAAAGATGATTGGGGACTGGAGGCTAAAACCTGTGAAGAATTCAATATGTCCACTCAAGTAAGAAAGAAGGACTAGGGGTGACATGATAGCAGTGTTCCCTTTGTGGAGCTGCCACAAAGACGAGGGAGCCATCTTATTCTCAAATCATCTGAAGGCGGGACGAGAAGCAACGGATGGAAGCCAACCAAGGAGAGAAGCAACCTGAAACTGAGGAGACATTTCCTGACAATGAGAACAATCCGTGGAATGGCTTCCCTCCAGACCTTGTGGGTGCTCCAACCCTGAAGGCTTTCAAGAAGAGCCTGGACAGTCATTGGTTTGAAATGGTGTCGTGTCTCCTGCTTGAGCAGGCAGTTGGACTAGAAGACTTCCAAGGTTCCTTCTAACTCTGGTGGTCTATGTTCTAATCTAGTGGTCCCCAACCTTTTTTGTGCTGCGGCCCGGTACCGGCATCAAAAAATCATCTGCAGCCCAGTACCGGCATCAGCATGCATGGCAAGGCGAGCTGAGCGACTGGCCAGCCAGCTGTCCCCTGCTTCTCCCCGCCACTTTCAACTCCTCCTTTGTACCTGTGTCGATGGGCTTCGCGACGGCTTCGGGACGGTCGCTCGGCTTGCCTTGCCATGCGTGCTGAAAGAATCCTCATGCCTTAGTTTTGTTCGAAGCCACACACCCCACACACACACCCCCGTCAATGAAACTAAGGCACAAGGATTCTTTCAGCACCCAAACGCCGCTTTCTACCCGGAAAAGCTCACCGGAAGCACTTTTTCATCAAAACAAGATGGAGGCGCCCAGCAAACCGGCGGCCCGGTAGAAATTGTTCCACGGACCGGTCCCGGTCCCCGGACCGGTGGTTGGGGACCCCTGTTCTAATCAATATATACATATTATACAAAAAATGAAACCAAGTAATGGACATACTTGAGAACAAACTCAATTTTCACTTACTTAGAGTAGTATTAACAACTACAGTAGAACAAAATTCATCTTCTTTGCACTCCACCACCTTCACAGCCTCTCCTTCACATTCAACTCCAAGGGCAACACATGCCTGACACTTTATAGATGTCACTACAAATAAAAGACAAAGTTATACCAATGATCAGTGTCACCTTTATATGTTCTGCTATCCTAGCATTTACGTTTAAGGCTCCTGTTATAATCTGGTTTACAAAGCAGGCCTCCCCTGTTGTTGTTTTTTTCTACTGGGAACCTGGGCAAGGGTGGGAAGTGAGATCAACTTGTGGAAATGGAAGGCAAATTGAGACTAAGGGAGAGATTAACCCTCTCATATCTCTCACATATTAATATGAAACTGGATCTTCTCCTCTTCTGGTATTTATGCCATAGAAGAGATTTGTAAAGAAGCCATGTGGATGCTGGCTGAGGCCATATTTCTGCAAGAACCTGAATAATTTTTGATATCTGCGTTGGTGATGCAGGATTTGGGCACATTCTAGATGTGGTCTGCCTATACCTTCTTGCTAGGGTGGAGAGAGAGTCACTTGCCTAGTTTTTGGCCCAATGGTCCAATGTCACTTGCCTAGTTTTTGTTCTTCATAAATGACTAGACTCATATTACCCATTCCTACTCCAAAACCTTCAGCCACTGCACCAAATTGGCTCTCATGATACTCTGAAGAGATGATCATGAATCCTGCATCGACTACAGATAGACCTTGACATAGGATCGCAATTAGGACTGGAGCTTTTATCACTAAGTAATATTATTAAGTGATTTGTGCCCAGTTTTATAACCTTTTTGTGGTAGTTAATATCTGCAGTCATTAAGTGAATCACATGGCTGTTGAGCAAATCTGCTTTCCCCCATTGATGCTTTTTGTTAAAAGCTGTTTGGAGAAGTCAACGATGATCATATGTCCCAGGACACTGCAACTGTTGTAAACACACGCCAGCTGCCAAATGCCCAAATTTTGATATGAAGTGGTGGGAATTGTTGAAAGCGTTAGGACCATTTGTAAGTGATTTTTTTTCAGGGCTGTTTTAAATTCAGATGGCCAGTGAACAAATGGACGCATGGTAGAACGATTTCCCAGAAACTTCCTCAGGCTGCCTATTCTCCATCCCTTTCCTAAAGTCACCCAAAGTTTCTATACCTGTTTTAAGGAAATCAAATTCTTTACCTGTTGACAAGTTGGAGCAGAAGAGACAAAAGACAAGAAGAATTCCAGCTGCCCTCATGTTGGTAGAAGTCAACTCCTCTGCCTTTTCTGAATCCACCTACTGCTCAGTTTTGCAACTGGGAAAATGTTTTTAAAGAATTAGCTGGAGGAGGTTGAATATAGGGACTCAAATGATTGGCTAGCTGAGATAGAAAACTCAGGGAGGGCAGAAGCCAAATTCCATTGGAAAAGATAGTGGTGTTTTTTGTTTTTTTTTAGAAAATATACACAAAATAAACTTTGCTTGGCAGTGAAATTGTGATGTGAATTCTTGCTTTTCTTAGTGGCTTAGTCTAGCTTCTAGAGCTGATTTTATATCCTCCTATAATTCTCCATCTCTGATTTGTATCCTTTGCCCCTCTTGACTGTGTTTCACCTTAATTCCTACATTCATTTATTTGGATTGTTTTGGACCTTTTCCTGTGCATAATATAACAGCTAGTACTTTGTTATATATTAGTGATAAATCTCTGAACATACCATTATTATATTCTTATTTTTGTAGGCAGCTTTTAGTTACTGGCCCTTCGTTTCAATTATGTATTATTATATTTACTGACCTCCCATTTTATCTATAAGAAATAAAGATTAAAGTATAGTTATAATTTAAGATTACATGAAATGATACTTTGCTTCTTATGTTATAATTGTGATTATAATTTTTCCTATCCTGGATTCAGAGGTGCTATGTAATGAACTGACCAATCCCTATTCTTCCTTTTCTAGTAAAGATTATTGAGATGTTGGTGATGAGGGACAAAATTAGAGCAGGGGCGTCAAACTCAGTTTCATTGAGGACTGCATCAGGGCTGTGGTGGAGCTCAGGGGGCTGGGGTGGTAGTGGCTGACTGGGTGGGTGTGGCCGACTAGGTGGTCATGGCCAGGTTGATGCCACTCCCCAAACTGCTGACATGTTTCCTCTTTGCATTGAGTAGACCAGGCCAAAGTCATGTTGGCCTAATTGGGTAGACCGGGCTGAAGCTATATTGGCCTGATCTTTCCTCTCCGTACCAGGTAGACCGGGCTGGGAGGGGTGGGGTGAACCACAATGTGGGTCCCCGCATTGTGATTACACCAGTTCACTGAACTGCACACAAAGTTAACAACCAGTTTGAATGAACTGGTGTGAATCAGCTGAATCCCACCACTGGTCATCAGTCTTGAGTCCCTTTGTACTCTTTCATAACTATGTTTATCCTTATACCTATTATCTTGTAAGCGATCGACAAATCAAATAAATAAAATAAATAAATAAACAATGTATTATAAAGCAGTACAACCACTTCACAAGATTTTATCCTTGATTTTATCCCTGTGTTATTGCAGCCTAGAACTGCACTGGCTTTTTTTGGCAGCTGCAGCACACGGTTGGCTCATATTTAAGTGACTGTCCACTAGGACTCTAAGATTTCTCTTGCAGTTGCTACATTACAACTCTCTTATAATGTGACAAGAGAGGATGATAGGAAGTACCCCAAAAGAAAAACGGCTAAAAGTATAGCTGAACTGAGTCAAGAATGGGTGACATAGAAGAGGGAATACCAGTTCATCAAAGCTACCTTTTCCTGTGTGTTCAAACACTCCTTAAAAAAAATACACAGACACAAATGCTTTCAACACCTCAATTTATTTTCATTATAATTTAGTGCAAATGGAATGTTTAGAGAAAAACCATATTCCCCTCAGCTAGTAGCCCCAAACACAGCATTTCAACCCTCTCAGGTCTGTTCCTCCATATTCTAAATTACTACCAAGAATGCTTAATCCCAAACCACTGTTACTCTTACTACTGAAGCTCCAATCTCCTTCTCACTTTTATAAATCCTGAAAGACAAAGGAAGAAGGCTATGTTCTGATTACTTGGGCAGAAAATCTCTATTGAGGGACAGTGGAACAGTGTTACACTCCTTCATGGTGCTCAACATTACAAGGTTATTGCCCATCCGCACCTCTCCATCAGGATAGGAACATACATTTGGGGTTGCACATCCTTGGAACGAACCCCCCTCTTGTATAGCTCCAACTGTGGAGGAAAAAGGAAAAATAAGAATCTCTGAGACTTTATTGCAAGGATATTAGAAAACAAAGATAATTTTCCTCTTGACAAACTCCTGAGCATAGCCACTCTTTGGGAAATCCTTTGCACTATGTTGACAATTAAGCCTTTATATCAGTCATGAGCACTAGTGCCCGCCCGTCGACCCTTCAAAGAGGCCAAATTAAGAACATAGTCATGCATGTTATACTATAGGTCAGGGGTCTTCAAGCCTGATAGCTTTAAGGCTTGTGGACTTCAACTCCCAGAATTCCTCCTCCCATCATGTTAGCTCAGGAATTCTGGGAGTTGAAGTCCATAAATCTTAAACCTGCCAAATCTGAAGACCCTTGCTATAGGTTGTCCTCAACTTACGACCACTATGGAGCCCAAAATGTATGTTGCTAAGTGAAACATTTGTGAAGTAATTTTCAGTCATAAAATTACTGCCCACTTCTCAACCCTTCAAGATGACCAGAATAAGAAGTCAAACTCATGCATGTTATATACCACAGTACTGTTATTGTTGAAAGATTACAGTATAGTGGTACCTTGGTACTCAACTGCTTCCCAACTTGTCAAATTTGGTACTTGAAGCATTTTGACATGAAAATGCTGTTGCAATGCTTGGGGTATGCTTACAGAGGTGGTATTCAGCAGGTTCTGACCAGTTCTGGAGAACCGGTAGCGGAAATTTTGAGTAGTTCGGAGAACTGCCTCTGACTGGCCCCGCCCCCATCTATTCTCCGCCTCCCAAGCCCCAGCTGATTGGCTGGGTATTCTTTGGTTGCCCTGCACAGGAGAACAGAGCTGGAAAGCAGGTTAATGGGGTGGGGAGGGAACGGGCTTTTTGCAGTATATTCTTCCCCTGTCATGCCCACCAAGCCACACCCACAGAACCAGTAGTAAAAATTTTTGAATCCCACCACTGTATGTTTAGTATTCGATGTGCTGCAATAGAAAAAGTGGGACAATTGGGGGGAATGCACAGGAATTTGGCCATGCTGGGAAGATCTCGGCAAAAGGAGGGGGGTGACTAATGGATGCTGAGGGTGAATAGGAAGTCGTGTTGTTAGGAAGTTCATTGACGTAGGCAAAGGGATAGACAGAAAGTTGCACCCAAAAGGCATTGAAAATGTCTACGGATTAGGGAGAGAAATATATGGAAAACTGTAGTAATATTCCTGCAGGTTCCTTCCCCCATCCTCACTCTATATTGCAATTATCTGATCAGAATCATATGAATAAAGTGGATTTCCACAATCATGATGTGTTAGTCTGCAGGCAAAATAATAATTAGTCCTTTAATTTTAGCAGCATGGGAATGGATGCTCTTTTGATGTTTTTGAGCCATCCGACAGTCAGTCTGCCTCCCCCTCTCCCAATTTTTTTAAAAAACCTCTCCAATTTTTCATATTTTAATTATTTATTTTTAGTTACCTGGCATTTTGTTTTGTTTTGTTTTCTCTTTCTATTGTTTCTTTGATTAAAAAAAAAAAGATTGCACTCACATGTATTCATGGTAAAATTAAAGTTGACACAATGTGTCTCTCGGCCAAGGCAAAGAATTGGTTGAGCTGATTGGAGGGAATCTCCATGTCTTGTGTATGATCCAGAGCATACGAATCCGTTGGGTTTGAGTTCCTCACGGAGGGGCACTGTAAGAATCAACCCAAGGTTAGCAAACATTTTCATGGCCACCATCCCATATTAAGTCCCAAGCGTTTTCACATTCTGGCACTTGTGGCCCACCAGTGGCCAGCGGAGCTGGTGGCAGACTTGGACAGTGAGGAGGTTGGGGAGGAACATGGGCCAGTCCTGGAGTCTGGGGAAGGCTGTTGACAAGTGCTCTAGGTGTCAGAGGCAGAGATGGGGCCAGGGCCGTCTGACAGTTATCAGCTGCCCTTGAAATCAGAGATCAGTGGGGAAGAAGAACAGCTGGAGCCTGTTCCCAATGTGTGTGCATGCACAGAGCTGCCAGGAGAAGGGCACAGTTAAGGAACAGTCAACTCAGGGGTAAAGGCACAGATGGATAGTGAATGGCCCTCCCCATAGGGAATAAAGAGGAGTGAAAGGGGTGTGGGATTTGCAGGAGACAATTAGTTCGTTTAATTAGGGTGAAGATCTGTTCGTGATTCCTTGCTAAGTATTTTCTGGCACAGCACATTGTGCTTGGAAGCTATCGGCCTGGCAACTCTGCAAGCCTGATAAGGTCTGTGGTTGTAAATCACTCTTGAAAGACTGTTTGCCGGGACTTTGCTGGATGTGAATGATAGGAATTCACATTAGCCTAATAAAAGGGGATTTTGTCGGGATGAGGAGCCTGCTTTGTGATTTTTGTGAAGCCTAGGTCAAAACACTGGCTTCCAGGGTTCCCAGCCAGGACACGATTTGTAATCCACGCATCTGAAGGCAAAGCTGGACCAAGAATGGGGATGGCATCTCATTCCACCTGCTCCATCAATTCCATCACAAATGTATGCACGTTCTGAGGTTCCCCTTCAAAATAGATCTTTTTTTCCCCCTTATAAGCCCTTTTGAGAAGACAGCCTGCAGTTCTCTCTTGCCCTTATGACAATCCCAGCTCTGACTGGTAACTTTAAGGATGGAAGCCCAGAGGGGGTATTCAGCAGGGTTAGGGTTAGGATTAGGGTGCCCTGCACAGGAGAACAGAGCTGGAAAGCAGGTTAGTGGGGTGGGGAGAGAATGGGGATTTTGGAGTAACCTTCCCCCAGGAGTGGGGAGGGAATGAGGATCTGACAGTATCCTTCCCCTGCCATGCCCACCAAGCCACGCCCACAGAACCAGTAGTAAAAAATATTGAATCATACCACTGAAGCCCTCCTCCTTCAATAGCTGATTGCAACCCTGGGCAGCCATTCCAACCTGGGTTGCTGGATTGCCATGTTCTCCACTTACACATAGTTGCTATTTTTAAAAAATCTTATACAGGTAGTCCTCGACTTACAACAGTTATTTAGTGACCGTTCAAAATTACAATGGCCCTGAAAAAAGTGACTTTTATGACCATTTTTCACCCCTTATGACTGCAGCATCTTCATGGTCGCGTGATTGTCCCTGGGATGCTTGACAATTGACTCACATTTATGACAGTCCAGGGGTCGTGTGGTCCCCATTTGCAACCTTCTGACAAGCAAGGTCCATGGGGAAGACCAGGTTCACTTAACAAACTGTGTTACTAATTCCACAAGTGCAGCGATTCCCTTAGCAAATGTGGCAAGAGAAGTCGTAAAATGCGACAAAATCCAGCTCGCAATTTTTTTAACTTAGCAGTGGAAATTTGGGGTTCAGTTGTGGTCATAAGTTGAGGACTACCTGTGGTTGACTCAACAATGGCTTGCTCAACTAATGAACTTCCATTAGTTCATTAATAAATTTATATTTATTTATTCATTATTATTATTTATAAACATAAATGAAACCATTAGTCATCGGTTTTTAATAAAGAGATTGGATAACCCTTTGTCTGAAATGGTATAGGGCTTCCTGCTTCAGCAGGGGGTTGGACTAGAAGACCTCCAAGATCCCTTCCAACTCTTCCTCAACTCTCTCCATTGAAGTTTGCTGCTCCATTGAAACCCTACATCTCTTTTGAGGCAAACATGGTGGTGCTGTTGCTTTCCACTTAAGCTGGGTTGAAATTTGCTCCCTAGCCAGTGGTGCGATTCAACGGGTGTAACAACTGGTTCAGTGATTGTGCGCTTTGCACAATTTTAAAAAGCTCGTTTTCAGCTATAATACCTTCTATTGCAGCTGAGTTGAGTAAAACAGCTGAGGCGCGGGAAAACCACCCTGCCGCATGAATCAGCTGTCCTCCAAAACAAGGAAATAAAAAACAGGAAAGAGCAGAATCGGGTAGGCAGGGCCGAAATGATCACTGGAACTACCGGTTCACCCGAACTGGTCCAAACTGGTAGAATCCCACCCCTGTCCGTAGCTTTCTCACTCCCCCGCCGACAATACTGCCCAAAGTTTAATTTTCTCTGCCTTATGCAAAGAAACATCGAGTTGAACTACTTACACAGAAGAGGCAGGGCGTTGCACCCGTCTGTCTGGCAACAGAAAAGGTTCACTTGAGAATATTTTCCCTGTGTGGAGGTGATACTGTAAAAACCGTCGATGCATTCCTCAGCTTTTGCACAAGTCTTAGCCGTGTAACTGAGTGGAGGACTGGCTGTGAAACAGAGAGGAAATGTTGGGATTTACAAAAGAGGAAATAAAGGAAATGTTCAAAAAGCACTGTGCTCAATTAAATATTCTGTTTGAGATCCCTTGTATTATGTTGGTTGGTGGAGTAGATGATAAGGTTTTCTTTAATAGGAGAAAGAGAACCAAATTACCCCATGCATGATTTGAGATGGTTTCCTCCGTTTATCTCAGGTAAGGAGGAAGAGTTAATTTGGACAGGTGGAACCTCTGGAAACTATTTTGTACAGTTAAACAAACAGTGCATCCCTTTTGTTCTCTTACCACTCTTCTCCCAGTGTTACCCATGTATGATGGAGCAACAGAAAGTAATATTTTTGCCAACATAACATTTCTAGTAAACAGAACACACTGAAATTGGCAGAATATGGTGACATTAGTCAATGATGAAATCCACCCTCAAGAAAACTGAATTATTCCTTCTTGATGCCTGAGATACTAAGTGATGGTAATATTGACTGTCAGCTAAATTGAAAGGATATTTCACTCACTCAAAGTAAGAGACATAGTCAAGGAAAGGCAATGAGTTTGGTCTTGTTCACACTCCACCATTGTCATGTCCTCATTTCTACATTCTCCTCTAGTGACCAAACATTTGTTGCATTTTAGAGATGTGACTGCAGAGGAGAGAAGCAAAATAGTTATACAGGCAGTGAGCCGACCAGGTTATGTGATAGTTATTTAAAAACCCTCTGTAGATTTCAAAAATAATAACCATTTGCCCTAGGGGTGTATCCGAAGCCATTTCTAGCAAACATTTGAAGCTTAGAAGGTTAGAGATCAGAAAAATACGGATATCAGAAATTAGCTCAGCTTTTAAATAGGGCAAACGATGTTTCATTCAGTTCTTTAGATAAGATGCTCTTCCAGACACTTGTTTCTATTATTGATTGAGACCAGCCTTCTAAACAAGCTGAATGGAATGGGTGCCAGCATATTAACAATCAATACAGAGCATCCTGAGACTATGAAGAATTCATGGTTTATAATCTATGACATTCATTTTAGTGTTTTTAGTGTCGAACACATTGAATTAGGAGGTGGGAAACTGTGCATTCTAGTTTTGCTTTAGGCACAAATGTCAGCTTGGGGACTTTGGAACAGCCACTCCTTAGCGTAAGAAGAAAGTACAGCATGTCCAAAATATGCCCAAGAAAATAGCTGACCTCTTACTGATGGCACCAGGGGTGAAGGCTGACTCCAAAGACCAACTCTTAGCCTCCTGCCCATCCCATAGCTATCTGGTTGCTGATTCACCCCCTCATCCATTTATTGAGAGTCTGCTTTTAAAAAGCTAAAACGAGCAGAGAGCTGAAGATGCCCGTCCATCCATATGTCTTCATCCATGTAAGAAATCTCCCTCTACCAACTCTCCAGAATCTCAGTGTTGAATAGCAATACTCACCACCTGTCAATAAGAATGAGGAGATGAGAAAGAAGAAGACAACAAGACCAGCAGCCATTGTATCTGCAGAGTGACTCCAGTGCTGTCCTGAAACCAATACAAGAATGCGCTGAATTTTATAGTTATTGGAGCGTGGCTCCCCTGTAGGATGCTTTGGAGTCTTCCAGTGGGTGGAAGACATGAGTGATCACCAAATCCCACACAAAGTAGAGCAATAACAACTTGCACAATGAAATGGGGAAAGGGGCAACGGCAGTGGAGAACCAACAAGTTGGTTGAGGCTTGTTGGGATCATCCAGTAACTTGGTGGTGTGTTTCAAAATTGCCTACCACCGGTTGGGTGGGCATGGCTTGGTGGGTGCGCTTTGCGTGCGCATGCGCACCAAACACGCACTTTGAGCAGGCACAGAGGCGTTCCAACTCAGCTCCTGCAAGGCTGCACTCTCCTGGCCACTTCAGCAGCTGCTGCAGGACACTCTGCTGTGCCGTGCAAAGTAGCTGCGCTCCAGAAGCAGGAAATAAAGATGACTATGGGAGTCCCGGCGGGCAGGTGGGCCCAACAGCAGAGTGGCGGAGAGAACCAATTCAGTCTCTCCTGCTCATCACCACTACCGGCTCAGCAGAACCAACCCGAACCGATAGAATACCACCACTGATGGGTTCTATAGGCTAAGCAAAGAGTGATTCCAATCATAAATAGGGGACTGAAGAAGAAATATCTCCTTTCTCTTTTATTTATTTTTTCTTTCAGAAAGGAGAGGAAGAGGATGCTTGCTACAGTATTTGCCAACATGTCCAAAGTGAGTCGGTGGCGACGATGAAGGATATGATTTTGTTTTTATTCATTGAGAAACAGCATAGTACCATAACCACTACTCAACTATTCAGTGGAGGGCTTGTCCGACACAGCTCCTTTTATTGGAAGAGAAAGAAGGAGGTTGCTGTGGGATGTTGGACTTGATCAGGGATGGAGATTTGTGCGTGTTAAATGTGTATGGTGTTTTTGCAATTGTTTAATAGGGATATCTGTGGGTCAAGAATTGACGGATTCCTAAAGGAAATCAACCCTATCCTTGAAAGGACAGATACTGAAGCTTGAATTCTTTGGCCACCAAATGAGAAGAGAGGACTCACTGAATGATTTGGGGAAAGTTGTGTCAGGCTTACTAGGTACATCAGATAGGAACACAATTTGATGAACTAATTCTGCTTTATTGTAAAGCTACAATACCAGAATCTTGCAGGTCTGAAAGTACAATATCCTCAAGAGACTAAGGAGGTCTCTTCTGACTTCCTTGTCTTGGCCACTATCTATTTGCAGACTATGCTGTGTCTTGTCTGACCCATCCCTTGGTAGAGTCTCTTCACCCAGTCTCCCTTTCCCATATAAATTACAAGAAGACATCTTAACAAACACTACACAAAAAAAGTGATGGAATGTGCACCTGTAGGAGCAATGGGGGAGACTTTTGGCAACACAAAGCTTTCCCACAAAAGGCCCAGCTTAAGAGACTGTGCAGTCCCAAGCTCGATGGGGAGGAGGGAGGAGATTCATGGTAATCACGCCCTAGAATATCTCAAGATGCATCTAGTAGGCAAGCAATTTACAACTTTAGTTTGGCAAGATTCTGTCAACTAGGTGTAAATAAATAAAGTATCAGACTTGACTGGATTTTATTGTCTCGTCCTTGCCTTGGGCTTGACAGAAGCTACTGTATGGACATGTCTTCTCATACCTAGTCCTGTACAAAGAGTGCTCCTTATTTTGGTCACTCTCCTTATTTGGTCACAATAAAAACATTGTTTTTACTGTGCAACGAATCTCTGGGACAGGGAAGCCCAATATTAGCATTAGCACACAGGTGGGGCAGAGTGTATTGGTGTGGGCAGCTTTTGGTAGCCCAGGAAATGGCCCATGTTACACCACTGCACCTGGAAAGGATCTTGGAGGAATTCTAATCCAACCCCCTGCTCAAGAAGGCCACCCTATACCATTTCACACAAGTAGCTGTCCGGTCTCTTCTTCAGAACTTCTGAAGCACCCACAACTTCTGATGGCGAGTTGTTCCACTGGTTAATTGTCCTCACTGTTAAGAAGTTTCTCCTTAGTTCTAAGTTGCTTCTCTCCTTAATTAATTTCCATCTATTGTTGCTTGTCCGGCCTTCACGTGCTTTGGAAAATAAGTTAACCCCCTCTTCTTTGTGGCAGCCCCTCAAATACTGGAATACTGCTATCATGTCACCCCTAGTTCTTCTTTTCTCTACCCTAGCCATACCCTAGCCATACTAGCGATAGACTAGCTATACACATACTCCTTGGCATCTGGTATACCCAACCTGAACTCCTAGGGCATTAGACCCAGAAGCCCTTCCCAACATTTATGAAGTACTCCTAGATACTGTATCTTGTTAGACTCATTACCTTTGAAGAGAAGGGTGTGACAAAAGAGAATGGTAGGAGATATTCCAAAAGAAAAGTGGCTAAGAGTATAGCTGTATTTAGTCAAAAATGGATGGCACCAGAGAAGGAAATGACCAGGTTATCAAATCTATCTTCTCGTGCGTTTTCAAACCCTCCTTAGAAAAATACTCAGACACGAATACTTTTCATCCCCACAATTTATTTTCATTAGGATGTAGTGAAAATGGATTGTTTAGAGAAAAACCATGTCCCTCAGCTAGTAGCCCCAGACACAGCATTTCAATCGTGTCAGGTCTGGTCCTCCATATTTTAAAGTATTGCCAAATTACAAGTAGATTGCTTGTTATTCACTTAACAAATGTTTCATTTAGCCACAGAAACTTTGGGCCTAATCGTGGTCGTAAGCTGAGGACTACAACACCCTGCCCTGCCCCCTTTCCTGTACTGTGTGTGCCTCCCAGCTGATTTTTGGCCTGTTTGAGGCTATTTTCGCCCTCCCAAGGCTCAAGGGAAGTCTCTGCAGCCTCAGGAGGCCGAAAAACAGGCCTTCTGAAAATACTGGAAGTTCCCTGTTTTCAGCCTCCAGACAGTCTCTGGAGCTCAGGGAGGCCGTTTTTGCCCTCCTGGAGGCTCAAAGGAAACCTCTGGACCCTCGGAAGGCTGAAAACAGGCCTGTTTCAGCACTTCTGGTATTTTCAGAAAGCCTGTTTTTCGGCCTCCCGAGGCTGCAGAGGATTCCCTCGAACCTCAGGAGGACGAAAATGGCCTCAAACAGGCTGAAAATTGGCTGGGAGGTGCACACGTGCACAGTGCAGGTAAGTTTCACTGGGGCTCATGTGCCTGCACAAATGGCTGTGTGTGCCACTGGTGGCATGCCAACATGGCCGTATAGCCTTTCACATACCTATTTTTTTAAAATCTCCCCTGCATTTCTACCCCTCCTTTTTTGTCTTCCCACTATTTGTCTTCCCACTATTTACTTATTCTATGTTTTTTACACACCTTTTCATTTTCTGCTGTATATCTCTGATATCATCAATAGCTCATTATAACTTTCCACTTTATAAAACTTTTTATATTTCTTTTTAATGACTCTATACAAGCCCTTATGTTGGCCTACCCCTGTAATGATGATGATTCATTTGATTTGTTATCCAAAACAAACTCAAAGGTCCTGCTCAACAATAGAGCTCAGGTGTGTTTCCAAAATTAGAAGCTGTATTTGCATTAACATGACAAATGTGACTAGAGCTACTGTTGACTTTAGGGATTTTTTTTTTAGTTGTGATAAATGAACTGAGCATTATTCAGCATGCAAAGAAAATGGGATTACAGATGTCCTAAACTTAGGACTACAATGGAGCCCAAAACGTCCATTGCTAAGCGAGACATTTGTTAAATCAGTTGTGATGACCCGGAGTGTAATACAAATATAACAAAATCCAAACCATAAATAAATGTCCTTCAATGCCTCCAACTTGGCCCCACTGTCCAATAATTCTCAGTTGGAGATAAAACTTTTTCAAAAATAGTCTTCAAAAGAAAGCAATACAGTCCAAACTTAATGAGCAGATAGAGGCGAAATAAAAAACTAAAGCAAACTACAATGGAATTTCCACAACGGACCAGGATAAGTAATTACCAACTTCAAGGAGATAACAAGGCACAGTCTGTTGGAAGGACACCAACCAAGATAACTTCAGCCCAAAATAACACACACTTTGCAATGCTGTGTTTTAACCATCTCTCTTATATACTATTCTCCCCAGCTGCAACCAATGAGGGGGATCATGGCCGCTTCTTCTCTCGTAAGCCAAGTTGTTGCCTTCTCCGTTCCTCCCTGCCTGTCCTAGGATAAAGAGGGGATGGGCCTGGTTCTTCCTCTGACTGCCCAGCAGGCCTCTGCCCTTCCCCAGCCTCCTCCACAACCTCTGGAGCCACACCTCCACACCATGTGGGTTGTTCCTCCTCTCCCTCACTTATTCTGACCAGTTCTGCATGACCAAACTGTCTACTGCCTCATCTTGATTATATTGCTGGGCTTACCTATAGCTACTATATGGAGAAAGAGGTTTCATGATAGCAAAAAAGTATATCTTTAAGCCAAGGAGAAATGTTCCAACCACAGGGTGGTTTCTGGGGGTCTTCAAACTGAAGTGACAAAGATGTTATCGCCACAACTTAAACTGAGTTAGCACTGATGATGTTACCTAGATGGGTAATGAAACATTTGCAAGGAAACAACTAAGAGAGCACCACATAATCTGAGCTGTTCAAATTTTAGATCTATAGGAATAGAGATAAGTGAATTTCTGTGTGCAGTTCATCAAAGTGAATAGGTTAGGCTCTCGGTCACTAACTGCACATCTCTGAACCACGATGGTGTAGTGGTTAGAATGCAGGCTAACTCTGCTGACTGCCAGCAGATCGATCGATCCTGGCCAGCTCCAGGTTGGACTCAGCCTTCTATCGTTCAGAGGTCAATAAAATGAGGACCCAGATTGTTGGGGGCAATGTGCTGACTCTGTAAACCACTTGAGAGTGCTGTAAAGCTCTGTGAAGCAGTATATAAGTCTAAGTGCTATTGTTATTGCTAATTAATTTCAAACAATAGTTGCATAAACAGCATGCAAAGTGAATATTTATTTATTAAGAACATTTATATAACTGTCCAACTCATTCACTGTGACTCCTGGCAGGTTACAAGGATTAAGCCCCACTACCATATCATCAAAATATGAGAGGGGTGTTGAGAGAGAAATTGAGTCTGATTGAATTAAATATATCTAAAAAAAATCATGGCAACCTTGCCACATTTCTTGGCAAGGTTTTTTAGCGGTGGTTTGTTATTGTTTTCTTTGTCTGAAGTGGTGTAGGGTTTCCTATTTAGGCAGGGGGTTGGACTAGAAGACCTCCAAGTTCCCTTCCAACTCTGTTATTCTAAATTCTACATTCAAAATTCTTCCTAGGACTTAGAGAAAGGGATTGGCCCAAGGTTGCCCCATTGGTTTTGGGCCTAAGGTGGGTTCTTGGTTTGTAACTTGATGCCTTAACCACTACACCAAACTGGCTTTCTCTAAAAATAGATTTAGCTAAATCAACCAAAGCTAAAAATGAGTGCATCCTTGGACAACCTGAAAGACCAGATTGGAGACAATTTGTTGTGGAGAAAAATCTATTTGTGAGGCTGCTAAAAGTTGGCAACAACATGATGACACATAATCAAATTTAACCACAAGATACATAAGGAATGATTATTTACCATCTTTAAATTACCTCCTTTCAATACACACAACATTATAATTCTTGAAACTTTCTCCAACATTTTCTGGTTTTTTTTTTAATAATATTTTTTGATCAAGCAGTAATTCTGCTTCAGGTCAGAGTGTCTTTGGACATGTATGCCCTTTGGCTACAGACATTTGTTATTTCTGTGTGGAGTCATGCTTCTCTGGGCAAATCTTGGTTCAGATTCCTCAGGCTTCACAGTTTCTCCTTGAACCAGTCAAAGAAACTGGGCCTTCTCCAACATGGGTCTACGACAATTCGCCACAGCTAACTTGTTGCGGCCAACTTACTGTAGCCAACTCACCACGGAACAATTCACCAGGGCCAACTTGCCACAGGACAAAAATTGAAGAAATAGTGGAATAGAATCATCTTTCAAAGCTCTTGGACGAAAGACAATCTATTAAGCTAACAAATCATAGATTTTCCTGCAATGTTTATGAGTAGAATAGTGACATCCGAGTGCATTCAACATCTGTCCAACAAATGTTGGAAATGTAATCAAATACCGGGCACATATTATCACATGTGGTGGACATGTCCAAAAGCAAAAACATTTTGGATGAAAGTGCATATGTAGTTATCAAAAAAATGTTAAGGCACCATATAAATTATAAGTCAGAACTATTTTTATTAGGCATAATACCAGAAAAATATGACAAAGGGAATGTATATTTAATATTGCACATTTTGACAGCAGCAAGAATTGTATTTGCACAATAAAATGAGGAAACACCGACAGAAGAAGATATAATTTAAAAAATATTAGACTGGGCAGAAATGGATAGACTAACACTGAAGATAAAAGTATTATTGTACGTAAAGAGAAAATACGTATATAAATAAATTGGGGGAAAAACTATCTCTCTTGGGTTCCTTCATGAACTTAATCACTCCATTATATTTTTCTTACTCAGAAAAAGTATTTTCCCCCAAAGCTGCAGGTTGCCTTCTCTAGTTTATAGAGGTGGGGCAGCTCATTTTAATTCCCAGCAATTGTACCTAAAGCCTAAGTGAACAGAAATAAAAGGTTAAACACATCCGGAATGTGCCAGTCCATAAAATATCCATTATGTTGCAACATTATAAAGGCTGGTTCAGTTGGAAGTTCTGTTTAGAATAGATGGAACAATAAACATAACACCCAGGTGTGCAAATTTGGCTTGAAGGTGGAGTCTTTATTTCATGTTTCTTTGGATGACAAACAAAGTCAATAATACACACACACACACACACACACAAGATGATTCCCAATAAAGAGCTAATAGAGAGAAAAAAGTAAAGCCTTTTTAATTCTTAGTGACTCCACAGACATATTGATATATCTTTTATAGAAACGGAACAGAATAATTTTTACCAAGAAGTACTTTTCAATTGAGATTATCTCCAGAGGTTTCTGGTGATTTCTTATCCAGTGTGGTTTGTTAGATTTTTGAGATCATGCATGTGGGTGTTGGTGTACTGTACACATGTACATATTTACTTCTGGCAAAGTGTGAATGGATCGGGAGCTGTTCGCAAACATTGACACAAAAGTGACGCCAGAAAACATGATTAGCTACATTAAACTCACTAAAAGCTGCTACCATAAAAGAGAGGATGGGCTGTAATTAAATTCTCATTTAACTTTGTGTGTTTGCAAAAGACTGCAAACAAGACAAAATTTGTAGTAATTTTTGAAAGTAGATGACTTGGTCTCCCCTACCAGCAGGCCACCGAGAAGCAAATCCTTCTTATCCTGGTGTTTCATTTTTACAAATATGTTAGATTTGGTTTATTCAATTTGAAGATTTTTGTTGTTGTTGTTGTTGTTGCTGATTCCACTTTTAAAAAATGAGCTTTAGGCCATTCAGACTAGTTTTGTGTATGTGTGTGTGTGTGTATTTATATTTATATATGAATTTTGTTAGTTTGTAATATTGTTTACAGCATCTTAAGATTTTTTTTAATAGGATGGCTTTAATTAATGTTAAGTTTTGTTTGTGAGAGTTAATATGGTTGGGCTTAGGCAGTAATAAAGATGAGTTTGACCTTGTAAAAGTTATATTTTAAATATTGTTCTCTAAATCATGCAGTAATCATTTGTATATCTATATATCTCCATCTCCCACCCTCTCTCTCTCTCTCTCTCATCACTCTCTCATCTCTCCCCCCCCCCATCCATCCGTCTATTTATCTCTTAGGAAACCCCTTTGCTGTTTTGTAAATGTACAAATTATTCATGATTGACAATGAAATGGACTGAGATACCAAAATGTTGCCAGCAGCTATGATGTACTGCCATGTGCTTGCAGATTACATCACTCACCTGTCTTTTCTCATGAAAATGACCTTGTTAGTTTAGCCTCTCCATGTGATGTTTTCCAGATGGTTAGGCTTTAAGCCCCATTATTTTTTGTCAATATGATTGTGATCTGGGCACTTGGCACCCAGCTCATGGCTGTGATGTAAGAGTGAACCACCAAGTTAGCGGAGAAGCTGGCAGGAAGTCGCAAGCTGCAGTCTCGTGAGGTCCTGACTTAGCAATCTGCTTGGTTCTCACAATAACGGCAACCAGGACTGCTGAACTGCCGTTGCTAAGTGATGTGGTCATGTGAACCACTACTTGTCCCAAAGGTGCTTTTTCAAAAGGCGACTGGACTTTCTTAGTTTTTCTTTGAACACATTTCCCTTTTCATCCAAGAAGCTTCTTCAGTTCTGACTGAATGGTGGACGATGGAAGGATTTCATCTTCCATTGTTCCATCCTCCATCATTCATTTCCTTCCTTCCTTCCTTCCTTCCTTCCTTCCTTCCTTCCTTCCTTCCTTCCTTCCTTCCTTCCTTCCTTCCTTCCTTCCTTCCATCCCAAAGCATCTTTTGGACAACCATGGCCTGGAAGTCTTAGAAGCTCCATATACAATAAGGACTACTCGAAGTGCTTCTCCTACATTGAGCAATGCTGAAGTCAAAGGCAACTGTCTATCTTTGACTGTTTACTTTTCTAATCATGGCACTGATCAAAGAAAATACAACGTGACAGATTCTCCTCATAATTGATTGCCAAGTGAGAGTTCTCTGAACGATTGCTAATACATTGTGGGCCCAAACTTGCTCAGAAGTGGTGTGGGTTGTCATTTCAATGGCTGTGTTTACCACACACAGAGAGTCAAAACATCACAGCTCAGACTGTCAATCTAGGTCTCGACTCACTGAGACAGAATGTAATTTATTTTAAAAATTTATTCATTGGCCATTGCAATAATTAACCCATACCGGTAGATTCTGGTTAGGGTTTCTGGTTTCACCCATTAACCTTGCTTCATAGTGGTTAACTTCTTTGTATCATCCTCTCATATTGGAAGGGTTGACTATCTATCACGGGCCAGTATCCCTGGTCAACAGGGTTTCACAATCTTAAGAAAGAGGGTGCAAATGCAAGGAAGAAGGACAACAATAACCAAGAGAAAACATGGCTTGTTCCAGGACCAACCCTAACACCGACTCTTTGGAAGGCTTAAGATTCATCTTGATCTAATGTCATCCCGGCACTTAGAAGCTATCAGTAAAATTTGAGTTTACTATAAGCAAACCATGACCAAGGAACAGAAAGAAATAATGGATAGCCTGCAATTGATTCACTGAGGGTGAGACAAGAAGCGGTGGATCGAAACTGATCAAGGAGAGAACCAATCTAAAACTAAGGAGAAACTTTCTGACAGTGAAAGCAATTAGTCCAAGGTCCTTCAAACTTGGCAAGTTTAAGACTTGTGGACTTCAACTCCCAGAATTCCTGAGCTAACATGACTGGAGGAGGAATTCTGGGAGTTGAAGTCCACAAGTCTTAAAGCTGGCAAGTTTGAAGACCCCTGAATTAGTCAATGAAGCAGCCTGCCTTCCAGGGTCGTGGGAGCACAATTGCTGAAGGTTTTCAAGAAAAGATCGGATATCCATGTGTCTGGGATGGAATAAGGACTCCTACCTTGGCCAGGGGGTTAGACTAGAAGACCTCCAAAGTCCCTTACAGCCCTATAATTCTAGGCATATGCTTCATTCTCGACTGCATTCATGTACCCATTTATATGAAAAGAGATCCCATTGATTTAGCAACATTTACTTCTGAACACAGATTGCTTTAAAAAAAATGTTGGACACAATTTGTGTTTTTTTTTTAAAAAAATGCCAGACACATTTATTTTGTGTTGATTTTTTTAAAATAAAAGAAACAATGAAAGATGGCAGGCATTGTCTTACAAGAGGCATTCCATTACATTATCACACACACAGGGTGCCCCTTAGATAGGTATCATACATCAACAGAAAAAAAACACATGTAAAAATATATTTTTGTTCTTCAGTATGATGATTATAGCCTTACCTCAATCGTTGGAAGCTTAATTATTTAAACCAATTAATCTATTCCAATCTTAACTGAGCCTTTTCAAACGGCTATATAAAAAAGCCCATTGAACTCAACAATATCTACACCGTTGTGATTCCTTTATTTGCGGGTCCTTCTCAACACCACCATTTCTATTCTTATTTAAGATATGCATTAGTTAGATACATTAAAATCCCTTTTTACTGAACAAAGAGGAGAGAGAAAGAGGGAGAGGGAGGGAGAGAGAGGGAGGGAAAAGGAGTGAGGGAGGGGGAGAGAGACTCGGAAACCAGCAATTGAGAGACATACTGGGCACCAACAATTGCTGAAACCAACAATTTTTTTTTTATTTACTGTATGGCTTCTTTGGTAGAATTCAATGGGAGACTTTCCCCATTTGAGTAGAGAGGACATTGGCAGGTTGGGGTTAATACAGAGAGCTGTCCAGTAAGAACCATAGGGCACTTGGCAGAAGAATAGCAAAAGATAGGCAGTTGGAAATCCAGCTGGCACCACTTTGGGCTTCCTCAACTTGGACATTTTCAAGTTTGTAAGAGTTATCTCCAAAGGTCAGGGTGGTATTAACTTTTAAGATGGTTTTTGAAGTAGCACATCCCTTCGCGGCGAACTCTTCAGCTGCAGCTGAACCTGTGAAACCAAAGGATAGGGGAGGGACTACAATTAGTATGGGTTTTTCTTCTTCTCATGGGTGATGCTGAATTTGGCTCAACGGTGCCTCCCTTCCATCTCCTGCCATTTTCACTAGAGATGGGCAAATCTGCTTTTTTTTTCTTTTTCTTTTTTCTTTTCTTGGCAGTATTTCCTCAGATCCTGACATGTTTGATTTGGCACATATTTAAATCAATGAATCGATAGTAAAAAAAAACAACAACAAGGAGATATCCACACGTTTTATGTGAGCCGTCGTGGCGGGATGGTTAGAGTGAAGTATTCCTGGGTAATTCTGCTAACGGCCAGTTGCCAGCGATTTTGCAGTTCGATCCTGACCGGCTGAAGGTTGGCTCAGCCTTCCATTTTTCTGAGGTCAGTAAAAGGAGGACCCCGGCTCAAGGTTGACTCGGCCTTCCATCCTTCTGAGTTGGGTAAAATAAGAACCCAGATTGTTGGGGGCCAGACTCTGCAAAACCACTTAGGGAGGGCTGAAATGCAGTATATACTGTTATGTCTCCCCTTTAAATGCAGGAGGGCAAAACGAAACAAGCAGTTTCAAAAAATCACAAACCAAAAACCAAACTCTCACAAGAGGACTGTGGAAGTATTTTCAGTCCTCAGCAATAAATCCAAACTCTGTCCGGCAAACCTGACGTGGCTATAAATCCCAAAGCCTCAAAGAGTTCTCTCCGTGTATTCACTCCCATAAATCACTTTGCTTCTGGCAAAGCTCGCCAGCCAAGCCGTTTCCTTTTATCCTCTATGAGGGCGTGTTAATCTCCTTAATTAGTCACTGGCTCGACGCCTCCTCCCTAATTGAGATTGACGCCTCATCCTTCATCTGTTTCTCACATCTAACCAGGATCTTTCCAAAGACTCCTCCCCACTAGAAAACTCTCGCAAGTGTTCCTGGTTAGCTATTCCCGGCTATTGCTCAGCCAGAGGAGAAGAATCAGAGGAGGTCGAAGGTCCTGATATCTCTATTAAATCAGGTTCGTCTCTCCTAGTTAAATCCATTTCCTCATCCTGACTACAATCCAAATCGCTCAGCAGTGCCGGCTCATAATTCACTGCCATTTCCTCTTCGCTTGAGCTCACATCTGCCAACAGAACAGATTCCAACTCCGGAGTCACAACAATACACTGTAAGTCTGACTGCTATTGCTAAAAATGGGCGTACTTCATTTTAACAACTACCTTGTTTAAGCCACAGAAAGTCTAGTCCCAGCTGTGGTTATATGTCTCAGGTATGTTAGAAGCCAGTACAGCATTTTTGGAAATGAGAGTTTGGATTCAAATGTAAGGAATCCATGTGATGTTTCTGGTTTACCTTTGGTGACTGTCCCACTGACAGTGAAGCATTTGTCCTGGTTTTCCTTGCAGTACATCCGTTCACCCCCACATGTTTTGTTTTTGTAAGCAAAGCATGATGGACAAACCAGCTTTTTGCTGGAAAGAGTCTTGTTAACTTCTGAAAAGCTTGGAAGTTCTAGAAGAGTTAAGATATTCATGGATTAGCACTGAGCTGAACCTTCGGAACTTACCTAAAATTATTCCAGGGGGTGGTATTTGGAAGGGGAAATTTTATCGAGTTCTGGGAGAGACCACTCCCCCAAATCTGTAGAAGTACAGGTAGTCCCAGTTCATTTAGTGGCCGTTCAAAGTCACAACGGCACTGGAAAAAGTGACTTACGACCATTTTTCACAGATATCACCTCTAGCAGCATGCGATCAAAATTCAGGGGCTTGGCCACTGGTTCATACTTATGACCATTGCTGTATCCTGTTCCAAGGTCAGGTGGTCCCCTTTTGTGACCTTCTCTCAAGCGAAGTCATGGGGAAGCCCGTTTCGCTTAACAACCGGGCTGCTAACCTATCAACTGCTGCGATTCCCTTAACAATGTCAAGAAAGGTCGTAAAATCGGGCAAAGCTTGCTTCACAAATGTTTCACTTAACAACAGACATTTTGGGCTCCATTGCGGTTGTAAGACGGGGACTACCTGTACAAATATTCATTCTGAAAATGATGAACGGTGCTGTTCTGAAGCAGCAGCTGGAGGTGCGATCCCTGGTTTGGATTTAATGGACAGTTAGGTCTAATTTCCTGAAGCTTAAAAGACATTAGACATTTTAATGGGCAAATTAAAGCCTCATGTCCTTTCTTGACTTTATGAGTTTACTTGGTGCATTATAAATAGAGTCACCCAACTAGAGGTGGGCTACTACCGGTTTGCACTGGTTCGGATGAACCGGAAGTTAATTTTACATCTTGTTCGCCAAACCAGTAGTTGCAACAACTGGCTGGCACCGCCCACCCCACTCCGCCCCTCCCAGGAATCACCATGTGGCCTATTTTGGAAAACAGGTAAGTGCAGGGCGCACATGGAGACTCAGGGTGGGCAAAACACAGGCCTACCGGAGACTCCTGAAGGCCGGAAATGGGCCTGTTTCTAGCCTCCGGAGAGCCTCTGGAGCCCAGGGAGGCCGTTTTTCCCCTACTGGAGGCTCGAGGAAAGCCTCCGGAGCCCAGGGAGGGCGAAAATGCGCCCCCCACCCACTGTGGTGCAGAAGGCCACACCCACTATGGCCACGCCCATCCAGCAACCGGGCAGAGAACCGCTTGCTACATTTTTTGAAGCTCACCCCTGCACTCAACTGTGCACAGAATAGTAAGAATTCCCTCCAGAGAAATTGCTATTAAAAATGTGCACAGGGTGAAGTGGGAATCAGGGAAAACTGCAAATAAAGGCAGATTTTTTTAAAAACAAACAAACAAAACACGACGATGTCACCTACTTGGAGCATCATTTTGATTACATTGATTTTTGTCTTTACAGCATTTAACGTTGCTCAACAGATAAAAAGCATCCTCAGACAAAATGAACACAAGTCCTTCATTGCAGACATCCCCTTTGATATCCTGGCAGCCTTTACTTGTTGCGTTTACTGTCTTCTCTTTCTCTGCAAACAAATGGGAGGAAGACATCATTAGAAAGAAGCGGAAAAGACGACTGTTGGCATTTTCAGATTTACTTAGAATAACAGAGTTGGAAGGGACCTTGGAGGTCTTCTAGTCCAATCCCCTGCTTAGGGAGGAAACCCTATACCAGAGGTCTCCAAACTTGGCCACTTTAAAGACTTATGGACTTCAACTTCCAGAATTCTCCAGCCAGCCTTTTGGCTGGAGAATTCTGGGAATTGAAGTGCACAAGTCTTAAAGTGGACATGTTTCGGGACCCCTGCTCCATACCACTTCAGACAAATGGTTATCCAATCTCTTCTTAAAAGCTCCCAGCGTTGGAGCATTTACAACTTCTGGAGGCAGGTTGTTCCACTGATTAATTGTTCTCACTGTCGGGAAATTCCTCCTTAGTCCCAAATTGCTTCTCTCCTGGATTCGTTTCCATCCGTTGCTTCTTGTCCTGCCCTCAGGTGCTTTGGAGAATAGCTTGACTCCCTCTTCTTTGTGGCAGACCCTGAGATATTGGAACACTGCTATCATGTCACCCCTTAGTCCTTCTTTTCACCAATTTGTTAAAAAGCACTTCTCCTGAATATCCATCTGAAGGCTGGAGTCAGGATCCTGTGCCTTCACCTTTCAGGTCTATGGAAACCGGGATGAGGTCCCCCAACAATTGGACTCAGTCAAATTTCCACATTGTGGAAGTTCGTTTCAGTCACATTTTTATGGCCATGTTGATTAAGCACAATCTTTATCTTTTGCCTCTGAGGCCGAGACATCTGCTGAGAGCATTTTAAAAGTTACCGGACAACAGAGGTGTGGAAAGCAGAGGTGGTATTGAGCAGGTTCTGACCGGTTCTGGAGAAGTGGTTCTGGAGAACTTCTGACCAGTTCTGGCGAAAATTTTGAGTAGTTCAGAGAACCAGCAAATCCCAACTCTGACTGTCTCCGCCCCATCTATTCTCTGCCTCCCATTGAGTCCCAGCTGATCGGCTGGGTCTTCTTTGGTTGCCCTGCCCAGGAGAACGGAGCTGGAAAGCAGGTCAGTGGGGTGAGGGGAGGGAATGGAGATTTTGCAGTGACCTTCTCCCAGGAGTGGGGAGGGAATGGAAATCTTACAGTATTCTTCCCCTGCCATGCCCATCAAGCCACGCCAACGAAGCCACACCATAACCACAGAGCCAGTAGTAAAAAAATTTGAATCCCGCCACTGGTGGAAAGGATGAGAGCCAGAGGTGGTATTCAGCAGGTTCTGACCAGTTCTGGAGAACCGGTAGCGGCAATTTTGAGTAGTTTGGAGAACAGGCAAATACCACCTCTGACTGGAGATTTTACACCAGTGGCAGTCAACCTGATCCCTACCACCCACTAGTGGACTTTCCAGCTTTCCTGGTGGGTGGTAGGGGTTTTGTCCCCTACTTTATAAATCACCATTACTGTGGAACCGTTGGGCGGTTAGAGAAAATCTTACTACTAATAGAGATACAAAAGTGGGTGGTAGGTATAAAAAGGTTGACTACCCCTGTTTTACACTATCCTTCCCCTGCCACGCCCACAGAACCGGTAGTAAAAAAAATGGCAGAATTCTTGCCTCTTTCCTCATCTTTTTGATTGTAAGAGACAGGTAGCTTAGCTTTTCTGTGAAGGCAGGCAGGGCAGCCTTCTTTTGGTAACAGTTAGCTCTTCTATTAGTGCAAAATCAGACTTTCACCTGCTGAGAGGTGAGGCTAAAATGGATGCTGGAAAATTTGTTTCTCAGAAGTGAGTTGATATTGGGCACCTGATTTTCTCCCCTCCTCCTTCTCTCTTTCTTTTCTTCTCGCTTTGCCTTCTCATCCTTCTTTCTTCTCTGTTTCTCTCCTTTCCTCCTCTCTTCTCTTCTCCTCTCCTCCTTTCCTCCTCTTCTCTCCTCTCCTCCTCTCCCCTCCTCCCTCCCTCCCTCTCTTTCAATCGAGAAATTTCCTAGAAGAAGTCACTCAGAAAAGCAAAGAGGAAGTGTCAGCATTTACCGGTAAAGATTTCCCTCTCAACTGAATAACATTGTCCGTCTTGGATAGTACAAGTATTTTTATCTTTATCGCATGGTGGTCCGGATGTCGGTGTGGAACATTGGCAGGTCAGCTCAGCTGTTGCTATTTGGTGTGGGGATGAGGGAAAAAAAGAGAATAAAATAACAATAACTTTCAATTGAAAAGCAAATTGACAATTTAATTTAATTTAATCTTTCTGCTTAAATAAATTGGCCCAAAGCGCCCTTGGTTTATGCACCAATACACCGCTTGCTCATTATCCAGATAGGTAACTGTCAACATCCGAAACAGCACACTGTTCAAAATGGCCACACACATGCCGGGGGGGCGGTATTTATGGGGCCACAGGTGGGTGTTGGGTGATGGGACTCATGCTGGGAGCGGAGCCAGGAAGGCAAACCAGCTGCGGTCAGTTTAGAAGTCAACCAGGCCTGAAAGTACTTGCCACCAGGAACCAGAGGGTGGAGCGTGCTGAGTCTGTAAAGCCAGTTGCAATGGTGGGCTGTTGGATGGTTGGCGAGGTTCAGGTGAGCCCCTGGCTGTGATCTCTGGCTGGGCCTTCCCAGCCGCCCTTGTGCTATGCTTTCCAGAGGTGGTATTCAGCCAGTTCTAACTAGTTCTGGAGAACCGGTAGTAAAAATTTTGAGTAGTTCGAAGAACCGGCAAATACCACCTCTGACCGGCCCTGCCAACCCCATCTATTCTGTGCCTCCCATTGAGTTCCAGCTGATCAGTTGGCTCTCCTTTGGTTGCCCTGCACAGGACAACGGAGCTGGAAAGCAGGTTAGTGGGGTGGGGAGCAGAGGTGGTATTCAGCCAATTCTGACCAGTTCTGGAGAACCAGTACTGGAAATTTTGAGTAGTTCGGAGAACCGGCAAATAACACCTCTGACTGGCCCTGCCCCTGTCTATTCTCTGCCTCCTGAGTCCAAGCTGATCGGCTGGGTCTCCTTTGGTTGCCCTGCACAGGAGAACGGAGCTGGAAAGCAGGTGAGTGGGGTGGGGAGGGAAGGGGGATTTTGCAGTATCCTTCCCCTGCCACGCCCACAAAGCCACGCCCACAAAGCCACACCGACAAAGCCACGCCAAACCCACCAAACCACGCCCACAGAACCGGAAGTAAAAAAAAATTGAATCCCACCACTGATTCTTTCCCTAAATAACTAACATTCCCCCTCCCCCGGCTGCCCAGGTGAATTCCGCAACGGCCTGCTGTACTCATCGTAGCTGCCTGTTTGAAACTGCGTTTCAGCCCCAAAGTGGCAAAGTGCATGGCCAGCGAGCCCCTTGTCAACAAAAGTGCAGCCCACCTCTGGCCAGCTGGCTAGCAGAAGCCAGGAATGCTGGCTAGAAACTCTTGCACTTATATTGTTCCCCACGTGCCAAGCTGACTCCAGTAAAGACACCCTTTCTGCTCATAGTGTGGTCTCTTCTTTTGCTGGCTTGGTTGGAACTGCGACAGTAACATCAGCAGGCACTTCACAGCAACCAAGCTGAGAGAGCACCAAGGACCCCACACAAATATATATTTTAATATTAATCAATCAGTAATCTCCAAATACAATGGATTACAAGGTCATCATCACTCTTCGCCTTTCTGCTCACTCAGCCCAGAGAGTCTATGTTCCAAGTATTTATTGGCCTTACCTGTAGCTATCAAAGCAGCGAAGAAAAGAAGATACTTCATTTTTTTTTTTCTGGGAATGGAAAACTTTTGGTTTGCACAGGGATAAATGTTCCAGCAACGAATTCCATCAGGTTAGAAATGGGTGAGAAGAAAGAGCAAGAGAGAATAAATATGGCAAATGAACAACGGGGAACTTGGAGGCAAGGTCATGAAACCCATGACATCATGAGTTGGATAAGGTTGGGGTCTTTTTTAAATACGATCTCTAAAATTCTCTATTTGGGAGAAACACAGCTTCAAAGGTGTAAAATTACAGTGGAGGAAATAGAAATTACCTTCTATTCATGACAGCTTAGAAATTTCCCAATTCTTCATGACCTAGTCTTCCCCACCCTAAATGACGAATTCCCTCTGTCATTGGGCACTTTAGTTTTGGCTGAGAGCCACAGGGAAAACTAAATGTGGTTGAGGTTTAATACAAATAGCAATAGCACTTAGACTTATGTACCACTTTTATAGTGCTTTACAGCCCTCTCTAAGCGGTTTACAGAGTCAGCACATGACCCCCAACAATCTGGGTCCTCATTTTACCCACCTTGGAAGGATGGAAGGCTGAGTCAACCTTGAGCCTGGTGGGATTTGATCTGCCAAATTGTAGGCAGCCGGCAGTCAGCAGAAGTAGCTTGCAGTACTGCACTCTAACCACTGTGCCACAGAGGCTCCCTATATATGTGCAAATACTGCAAAAACTTAAAATAAATTAAATATATATGCTTCTCCTGGCTGACCTTGGATGATTTTTGAAAAGGCGAGAGGATCAGAATAGGTGGTTACGCGAATGGGAGACCACCCCAAAACTCTCGATTTGTAGACCTGATTGGAAAGGGGGAATCCTGGAACTTGGTTCAGGAAGCCAAGTTGGTTGTATCTGAGGTTGATTCCTTGGCAGAGAAACTAGGCAAAAGTTGGAGAATTATGATGTTGTTGACAAAAATTAAATTTCAAACCTACAGAGGCTCCCTTTGCTCACTGTGGAATTCTGGGAGTTGAAGTTCACACATCTTAAAGTTGACAAGGTTGAGAAGCATGATTTCTGACTATTGGCTATCCAATTGTTTCTTGAGGTAGAGATAACAATCTTGCATTTTGCTATAAAAAGCCATTTTGTGCCATTATGAATTATTCAAATGGGGTCGTGTTTAGTTTTAATTCTTCTCTTTAAAGTCTGGACTATTTTGTATAAATTAGCATGTGGGTGGTATCAGGCCCAGTGCTGGTTTTTTTTTCTCCACATAAAACAGCAGCAGCAGCTAATGGATCTTTTAAACGATTAATAGGCTCAGTGACTATTTGTTCTTTCAAGATATCTTCAACTAGGACAAACACTCTGTGCTTTAAAAGTCCACAACATGCAAATGGAAAACAATAGATCATAGCTAGCAGGAAGCAATTAGAATGAGTGCTAAGGTAGTAGCTATGCCTACAGGTTGAAAAAGAGGGGTGTCTGAGGATATGAGAGATGTCTCTTTGTTCACTGTGCAGGTGTACCTTTTTTCCCTATGCAAATTAGAGAAAAATATGAAAGCAACAGCTGCAAATGTATGAATTGAGCCAGACCTGGTATTATATAACTGTCAGCCTTGTAAGCCATTTTTTACTTGGAAGCATCAAGACTACCACATTTAGTGCCTGGGAATTTGGGAGGGGGGATTTCATAGTGAGGTAGAAGATTAGACATAACAACATTCTTTCTCAGGGTGTCAAGGACAAGTTTCCCTGCACCTGGAGGGGAGTGAGCGGAGGGATGTCTCCAGTTGGGACAAAGATTTGATTGGACCATGTGATGGACTGATGGGTGTAGGGGATGGACCTTTGACTTCTCTTTTGGGAAGGGAAAATCCGGAACTTTCAGATTCGGGTTTTCCCAGATGTGCCAATATGACAACTCTAATAAAATGGAACTCTGAGGAAATGCTTGTCTTGGAGTTTATTGGAGTTGGTTAGTTGGAATGCTGACAATAACTTCATGTAACATCCCAGTTGTCTCCTTCCCCCAAATGCAGAAATCTCACGAGAGGGAGAAACCTTGTGAGATGTGGTACAAAAAATGAAATAAATACACCAAGGAATAAAAGCAAAAAACCTGCAAATGGTTAAAACCTATTTCATTGCAGGAGGGAAGTAAAACTTGGCACCTCGGGTGAGTCCACAACTTTTGCAAACCTTGAAGAAACCTTCAAAGAAGTCCATGAGGAATGATAGCGAACCTCTAGAAGAAAATGAAGCTCTCTAGATACCTAGGACTTCAAAATTCTCATTGGTCACTGCCAGGGCATTATTGGAGTACCTAGACTTTCCTATTTACTGGCCTCATCCATAGTGATTCCAAGAGCCAGGAATACTCAGACTAAGGTAGCCAAAAACTGTTTATCTCGCTTCCCAAGAAAGTCACCAAAACCAAGAAAATCACCAAACAACAGAAAAGAGCAGAATCAAATCATTTTCCTTCATAAGCATAGCTCCAGTCAAGCAATCCCAGGCGCAAACTGAAAACATTTAACACCATGAATATATAAATTCCCCTCTTACCTGTTTCCTTTTTTTCTCTGGCTCCTTGATAACTTTTGTGATATGATGCTTATAGGCAAAACAAGGGCACTGTCGATCTGCTGCCTCTTTATATTTGGATGGGCGGAGCGGATATGAGATTAAAATAAACAAGGTAGCATAGTGGGGCAAGCGAATGATTCATTTTGAGGTGTACTTCTGGTTAGCATGCTGGACATATGCTTCTTAAAAGCCAGATGTAGAAGACATGATTGGTAAACACACTAGCATATTGATCAGCAGGCCTCTCTGGTTTACTAGTACTGATCCCCAAACCCCAAAAACTTTAACCTTAGACTGTCTACTATTGACCTCACCCCTTTCCTAAGAGGTCTGTAGGGGGTGCGCATAAGCACACCAACATGTCTACCATCCCTATCCTATTGTTTCTTTTATCTTTCTTTTTTTTTTTTTTAAATATAGTTTATTAATTTTTACAATTAAAACCAGTCACAATACATACACAAATAAGCAAAAAAAAAGAAAGAAAGAAAGAAAAGAAAGAAAAGAGAAGAGGAAGAGAGGGAAAGAATTTTAAGAAAAGAAAGAAAGAAAGAGGTTACAGGATTAAAAGTATTCTTATTTTAACAGTTTGCAAGATCTTCTTTTGTTTTCATCACCTTAACTTGTGTCATATAACCACACCTGTTTTTAACTTATATCGCTACCTCGCTATTATGTATTGATACTTTTCTTTTATGCCTTATAATATATTATTTATCTTTGGTCAATCCAATTATACCAACAATTCCAGCTGTCATAGTATAGTGAAGTGTCTTTGTTTTTTAGCGCCAAAGTCAATTTATCCATTTCTGCGCATTTTGAGATTTTTTCAATAATCATTTCTTCTGATGGAATTTGGTGTTGTTTCCAATGTTGAGCGAAGGCTAATCTGGCCGCTGTTAAAATGTGTATAGTTATGTATTTGGTTTTTTTGGAAATTTGCTTATCAAAAATCCCTAGTAGGAAGGACTCTGGTTTGTATTCGATCTGCTCTTTGGTGATTTCTTCCAACCAAGTTTTGATTTTCTTCCAATACTTTTGGGTTTCTGCACAGGACCACCACATATGGAAAAAGGTTCCTTCTTTTTTCCTACACTTCCAGCAATGCGGACTCATGTTGGGGTGCATCTTCGCTAACCTCGAAGGGGGGAGATGCCATCTATAGAACATTTTATAAAGATTTTCCTTGTATGCTGCCGATTTGGTAATCTTATTGTTTCTGCCCCAAACTTTCTCCCATTCCGCTAATGTGATGCTGCGCCCTACATTCTTACTCCAAGCAAACATATTTCCTTTTACAATTTCTTCTTCTAGTTCTGTTTCTAATAAGTAGTTATAAAATTTTGTTATGTTTTTTTTATTTGATCCTAATAAAATTTTATCTAACTGTTGCAGTTTGTTATTAATTCCGAATTCTTTTTTGTCTTGTTTATATCTGCTTTGAATCTGAAGATAAACCCTGTTCTGTATAGAAATCTACATACTCGAAATCCGGCAACCCGGATTGGCTAAAACGCACTGCCACCGGATTGGCTGAGTGCGCGGCACTGATTGGTCGCTCGGGATCGCCCGCGATTGGCTGAGCCGATCGCGGGCGATTCAAAACGACCCGATTGGCCGCAGCACTCAGCAGAAGGTCTTTTTAAGCCGCGCTTCTTCCCCACTTTCCCCACTTGTGTTTTACCCGAATAAAGAGCTGAACCAAGTCACTGCCTCGCGTCCTTTGTGCGTATGAGATATACGACAAACCCATTGATCAATTTTATGTCCTTGCTCTTGAAGATCCAGCCTCGGTTTCAAATTTCCTTGTGGGTCTAATAAGTCTTTGTATTTAATCATTTTGGTAAGCTCCAAATTGTTTGGGTGAATCATTGCCTCCATTGTTGAAATCCATACTGGTACTTTTGTATAATGTTTTTTCCTTATTTTCCTCCAAATTGTTAATAGTGCGTCTCTAATTAAATGTCTATGGAAATATTTTTGACTGGTTTTCCCTACGTCCCATAGAAAGGCGTGCCACCCCCTTTGTAAATCATGGCCTTCTAGAAATAGTATTCTATTATTGGTTAAACTCACCCAATCCTTCAACCAAACTAATGAGGTGGCCATATGGTATAACTCCCAGTTTGGAAATGCTAACCCTCCCCTGCTCTTCACATCCTGCATTGCTTTTACATTTATTCTGGGTTTTTTCCCTTGCCAAATAAATTTCAGGGTTGTTCTATTGAGTTCTTCAAAAAACTTTTTATGTAATTTAATTGGGATCGTTTGGAATAAATACAAAAATTTAGGGAGAATGTTCATTTTAATAGTAGCAATTCGGCCTAGTAGTGAAATTTGAAGTTTCCCCCACGATTCTAAATCTTTCTTTACCTGATGTATCAGTTTATCATAATTGTTTTCTTTAAGTGTCTTACAGTGTGGGGTTAGCCAGATTCCTAAATATTTCACTTTCTTTGTCACTTGTATCTGCATTATTTCTTCTAGTTCTATTTTCTGTTTTTCTGTTAGGTTTTTGGTCATTAATTTAGTTTTTTTTTTGTTTATTTTAAGTCCCGCTACTGCTCCAAATTTCTCTAATTCACTCATCAATTTTGGTCCCCTGTCTTTTGGTTCTTCAAGGAAGAAAATCATGTCGTCCGCAAACGCTTGCAATTTATATTCCTCTTTCTTAACTGTTAATCCCTTTATATCTGAATTCCTCCTAATTCGTGTTAATAATGTCTCTAATGCTAATATGAAGAGCAGGGGAGAGAGTGGGCAACCCTGTCTCACTCCTTTTTCTATCTTTATTGGGCGGGTGCATTCCCCATTCACTATTATATTAGCTTGTTGTGTGTCATATATAGTTGTTATAATATTTTCAAATTTGGTACCCAGATTCAAATTATAAATTTTTTGAATTAAAAATTGCCAATTCAAATTATCGAAAGCTTTTTCTGCATCTAGAAACATGAGTGCTACTTGTCTCTCTGGGTGGGCTTCATAAAATTCTAGTACGTCTAATACTATTCTTAGATTATTCTTTATTTGCCTAGTTGGAAGGAATCCATTTTGATCTTCATGTATATACAAGTTTAGCAATCTTTTTAATCTGTTTGCTATAATAGAAGTGAATATTTTATAATCAGTATTTAAGAGTGAAATCGGCCTGTAATTGTTTATATATCTGGGATCTGTATCCTCCTTTGGGATCAGCGAGATCAGTGCCCCCCTCCATGAGTCCGGCATCCTAGCTGCTAATAAAACATCATTAAAAACTTCCACCATAAGTGGTCCAATTTGATCTGCTATTGCCTTGTACAGCTCCCCTGGGATCCCGTCTGGGCCCGGGGTTTTATTATTTTTCTGGCTCTCTATTGCTGATTTCAATTCCGATTCAGTAATGTCTTTATTTAATAGTTCAGTCATTTCTTCCCCAATTGCCTTATCCTTTACTTCATCTAGATAATTCCTTATTCTATCTTCACTGACATCCTCTCTTTTGTATAAATCTTCAAAGTATTTATGAATGATTTCTTTTTTCTGTTCTATTTCCTGGTATGTATCTCCTTTGCTATCTATTAACTGGTATATCAGTCTCTTCTCTTTCTTTTTTTTCAATTTATAAGATAGCCATCTTCCTGGCTTGTTGGCATGTTCAAAATAGATTTGTCTAGTTAAGTTCAAATTCATAGTCATTTTCTCTTGATCAATTAAATTCAGTTTGTGTTTGACTATACTTATCTGATTTTGCAGTTTGGATTCTTTTGGGTTATTTTGTAGAAGGGTTTCTAGCTCCTTAATTCTCTGTTGTAATTTGTTTTGTTGGGAATATTTTTCCTTGTTTCTCTTAGCATTATAAGAGATTGTTGTGCCTCTTATAACCGCCTTCATCGTATCCCAAACGTTTTGTTTCGTGGTTTCTCCGTTATCATTTTCTTTAATAAAAAAAATCAATTCCTCCTTTAATTTATTAATATATTCTTTCTCTCTTATTAATTGAGTGTTTAAGGTCCATCTTTTCTTTGGTTTTGCCCTGCCCTTCCATATTACCTGTATTGGATTATGATCTGCCCATTCATTAGGCAAAATTTCCACTTCTTTTGTCTCATTTGCTATCTCTCCACTCATCCATGCCATATCAATCCGTGTCCATGTTTGGTGGGGATTTGAATAAAATGTAAATTGTCTTTTTTCAGGATGTAATCTTCTCCATATATCTGTCAGATTTAGCTCTTTCATCATTTCCCTACAAATCTTGGGGAGCTCTCTCTTCCCCTTTTTATTCTTCCCGGCATTACTGTGATCCTTTTGGAAATCAGCAATGGAGTTGAAGTCCCCTACCATACAAATATTTCTTTTTTGCAATTCAACCAATTTTCCATATAGGTGTTTAAAAAACTCTTTTTGGTCTCCATTTGTGGCATATATTACTACTAAAAGAATTGGAATATCATTAATCCAGATCTGCAAACCCAGAGTCCTTCCTTCTAAGTCCGACCATATTAGCTCAGATTTCAAATCCTCTTTCACATATACTGCGATTCCCTTCTTTTTCTCCTCATCTGCTGGTGTGGTAAATAATTTTCCTAATTTCGGGCATTCTAAATATTTTTCATCCTTCTTCTTTATATGGGTTTCTTGCAGGCACGTTATATCTGCATTATGTTTAATTAATTTAGATAATATCCTTTTTCTCTTAATTGTTGAATTTAAACCATTTATGTTTATTGATAGTAATTTTTTTTCTTCTCCCATCTATTTAGTTTTGTTTTGCTCTTTGTCGTGTAACAATTCCTCTCTCTTCTTGCGCTTGTATTGATGTAGTTCCTTCTGTCTTTTGTTGTGGATAGGTATTTTCTTGGTTTCCTACCGTTCCAGTTCTATTTTTATGTCCACTGTATTCTTCTTGAAACTTTGTGTCCAATTTCTCCCTACTACTTTGCTCCTGTGGGCCCACGATCCGTTCGTAAAAATCCTGGGCTTTTCCCATAGTATCTATTTTGATTTTCCTCTCTTTCCACGACACTAACATTCCTTCTGGAATAAGCCATTTAAATGTGATTCTTTTTTTATTTAAATATGCTGCCAGGAATTTATAGTCACGCCTTTGTTCCCTTATTCTCCTCGGTATCTGTTTAAGAATCACAATTTCTTTCTCTTTGTAGGTTATAGTTTTATCTCTTTCTTTTATCTTTCTTATATGTATTCATGTATTCAAAACTATGTTTTTACTTATACCTATTATCTTGTAAGCAATTGACAAAAATCAATCAATCAATCAATAAAAGGATTAGGTAAAAACAAAAAAAACAAAACAAAACAGAAAGCTAAGGGGAAACTTCCTGACAGTTGGAACAATTAATCAGTGGGTGCTTGAACACTGGAAGTTTTAAAAAAGAGATTGGGCCATCATTTATCTGAAATGTTATAGGGCTTCCTGCTTGAACAGGGAATTGAATTGGAGGACAGCCAAGATCCTTTCCAACTCATCTGTTACTCTGATCAGGGTGTCAGTAGTCAGTAGCCAATCCATCAGCCGCTCGGGTGGCATGCTGGCTTTCCAGGATAGGGAAGGCTGAAGGCAAACTCTGGCAAGATCCTCCATCTTGTGACAAATGCCCTGAATATATTTTTTCACTTCTACATGCATAGCATGTAGAGCTCTTACAGTAAACTCCCTTAGAGAAGGACCGGGGGACACATGATAGCAGTGTTCCAATATTTGAGGGGCTGCCACAGAGAGGAGGAAGGGGTCAAGTTATTTTATAAAGCACCCAAAGGCCAGACAAGGAATAATGGATGGAAACTGATCCAGAAGAGATTCAACCTGGAAATAAGGAGAAACTTTCTGACAGTGAGAACAATCAACCAAGGAACAGAAGTTGCCCTTGGAAGTTGTGGGAGCGTCATCACTTGAGACTTTCAAGAAGAGATTGGGCTCCCATCTGTCAGAAATGGTGTAGGGTCTCCCGGTTGGGCGGGTGGGGGGTGGGGTTGGACTAGATGACCTACAAGGTCACTTCCAACTCTTGATTATCTGTTATCTGTTAGACTCATACATTCCATGAGTTTGTGGTAAAATGCACTACCAGACAGAAAGAGGGCATGGCGGAGAGAAATTGACATCTTCCTTAACTTCTTCTCCTCCAAAGTTTGCTAATTATTTCCTTCTTTTATTTTCTAGGAGTGGTTAGGGCTCCTTTTGTTACGCCTTCAGGCATAAGGAAGTAAAACTCCTTTTGTTCTCTAATGCCTCATGATTCCCCACCACCACCACCACAAACTCCAGACATGGGAGAAAGTAGAAATGAAATGTCACACTAAAACTCACAAAATCCTTCAGTAAACGTGCTGGTTGGGGAATTCTGGGCATTAAAGTCCATCTCTCTTAAAGTTGCTAAGGCAGACAATCACTAGTTTAGAGAATCCAGCGACAATATAGTGACTTGTTGTTGATCAGAATCTATCCTCAAGTCCACATATTATAAAGTTCGCCAAGAATGAGAAACACTCTTTAAATATACAAATTGCAGGTCAGGTGGAGGAACTGCTGCTGTTAGCTTGAACCGAAGTGAAATAAGAATTTATAGTATTTTTCCTTTCCTTAAATTGCCACTTTCCCCCAATTAAATGATATCTCTGCTCTGAAGAATAGTAGTGTGTACTGGGTGAGTGATCCATGGAGAATCTGGTCCTCCGAAATCATGCCCAAGTGAGAACTGAGAAAAGGCATATTGTTGGTCATTAACCTTAACCATTCCCAAAATTCAGAAGCCAGCCTGGTCCACTGCTGAGAATTCTGGGAGCTGGAGTCCCCGAATCACAAGAGACCCAAATGAGACAAAAGCTAATCTGCAGAAATGTTGAGATGTTGGATCTATTAGAAGGAAAAGATCCTTAGCCATTTTTTTGCTCCGAGGATGCAAATCCAGGAAGCCACACAGCAGGACATGGTGGTGTCTTGTGACGAGAGTGAAAATTGTGTTTTTAGAGGATAGTGCCACGTGTGAGATGATGATTACAAGAAAAGGTTAAAAGATGTTTCTCGGCTGGATTATTTCAGCATTAGGGCCCAGACTGGAGTTGTTGCTATTTTTGATATGAGCAACAACAGAACTTCTCAGAGCTGCTATCAATAAATATTTCTTCACATACTCTGCAGTTTCATCCTATCTTGTGTGGGCCTATTCAATATTGGGCAAAGAAAGAGGATGGGATTTTTGCTCTTAGATGGATAGTTTTTTAAGTGGGCAAAGGGGCTACGAGGAACTGTAAAAAAAAACCAATAACTTTTCCACTTGTCCATTAAGTTAGTGATCACTTGTGAGTCGTCGTTCTTTGGCGTCTGTGTTGTTTTTAGCCATCCAGTGTCTGATAGCAGGGATACACCCAATGTCTTTTATTCCTGAACAATGACTTTAGAACAATTAACTATGTACATTACAGCTTGAAGCATTGATCATAGTCTCAGGCTTTAGAAGTTTCCCTAACTATGTACATAATTGTTCTTTTGAAATCTGGGTAAACTAAGCCCCTCCCGGTAATTTTCATGACAAATAAATCTATGCAAGGCTGGTTCTCTCTAGATTAAAAAGGCTAACAATCCTTTCTGTAGCAAACAACTGGTGAAGACTGCTTTGCCTGCACACAAAAAAAGATGTGTTACTTGAGGAAACATTCATGTAATTTCTTTCTGGGATTAATTGCTTACCCGCTTTGAAAATTTTATTTATTTGATTGGATTTGATTTGTCGATTGCTTACAAGAGAATAGATATAAGTATAAACATAGTTATGAATACATGGATACATATAAGAAAAATAAAAAGAAACAATAGGACAGGGACGGTAGGCACGTTGGTGCGCTTATGCACGTCCCCTACAGACCTCTTAGGAAAGGGGTGAGGTCAATGATTCATTCCACTTTCCAATAGAAATTGCAACCTGTGATTCGGATGATGTGTTTTAAAAACAACCATTATGTTTTAAAGCAGGGGTGCTCCCCCCTCACATCCCCGGGCCGTGGCCCATTCAGAACCAAGCCGCACAAGAGGTGGGTAAAAGTGCACACATGCACACAGCTCCACTTGTGCGAGCAGGGGGTGAACATGTGTGCGCATGAAGCTCCATTTGCTTGAGCAGTATGTGTGAGTGCCCACACTGTGCAACCACTGAGCCACTACTCACGCTGACCTATCTTGTCTCTCCACCACCACTGCCAGTCCACAAAGCCACAAGGGTTGGTGGTCACTGTCTTAAAGCATAAACTTTGGTTTTTATGCATCTGGCAGAGAGAAACAACAACAACAAAAAAACGGTTTGGTGCGGTGCGTAAGACACAAGTCCTAAAAATGGGACACCATGAGTTAGTTGTTCTCCTATCTTAAACATGAAGCCAGCTGGGGTTTGTTTTTTTGAGCCAGTCACTTTCTCTCAGCCCTTAGAAAGACTGGCAATCAAAGAAAAAGAAAAAATGGAATATTATATGGTATGGGATTTATTTTATCAATGATTGGAAAATAAAACAAATTAAAATGGACTAGATGAATATATAAAGTAATAAGATAAGATTGTTAAAAATAGATATATTAAATAATAATTATAAGAAAATGTGATTACTGTTACATTGATAAGAAAAGTATTAAATATAATTGTAAGCACAAGATATATGTATCCAGTCGACACATGATTGAAATGAAATGGAATTAATTGTGAAATATATTTGTTTTTTCAAAAGAAAAGGAAGAAAGAAGGTGTTGGAAGAAATATCCTTCTGGGTTCAGTTCCAAGTGGGGAAAAAGACACTGGAAACATGGAGGCTGTTTGGAAAGTTGGTTTAATGGTGGACAGGATCACATGCCTTGGAGCTCTTGGGCGAAGAAAAAGGGGAGGAGATGCTGAGAGTCCCTGGGTTTTATGCCCTCTATGAGCTTTTGAACTTCCTGGGGCACAGGAAGAGTATCCTGATTGGTTGCTGTCAGAGGTCAAAGCTGGCTTTGTAGGTTGTCTGTGTGCTATGTTTGGTTGAAACTTGGTGGGTGGTGCCATGAAGGGCAATGAAATGGCTCTGCCTGAAGGAGACAGATCTTTGTTATGTAGAATAGACTGGCCCAGGCTTTAATGGCCTATTAACAAAGGGGGGTGGGGGCTTAGTTTCTGCCTCTCTGAGTTTCTGCCTCTCTGAGTTTCTAATTCTCTCTTTTAGGGGAAATATTCCGCCTTTTTAAAAAATATATCCTAAAATATTTCATTTTCCTAGGGATGGGCTGGGTTTTAACTTCCAACAAAGGCAAGGGCCAACCACTTCTGAAATGACTTAGGTGGAGCTTTTGTTAAATCTCCTACAGTTGCATTAAGCAAGACGTAATGCTGGAGGCACCCATGGGAAAGCTTCTGCAGTGAAGGAACAGGGGAGGGAAGGAACAGATAAGAAGGAACTTTGGCCCCATTTCACAGCTTGGATAAGCAACTCTCAAAGAGGCATTAACTCACTTTTTTAACCTTGTCCGCAACTCCAGATTGGGCTGCTGAAACTGGATGGAAAAAGCATCAAATGTGAATGTGGCCTCCTAAAATTTCCACCCCACTCCAAAAGGACCATATATATATGAGTCCTTCATTTCATCCACATGGTTATATCATATAAACAGGGGGATAGTATCAAGATCACATGAATAACACTTTATAATGCCTTGGTGTGGCCACACTTGAAATTCTGCATTCAGTTTTGGTTGCCACGATGTAAACAAGATGTTAAGACTCTAGAAAGAGTGCAGAGAAGAGCAACAAAGATGGTTAGGGGACTGGAAGCTAAAACATACGATGACCGGTTGTAGGAACTGGGCATGGCTAGTCTAATGAACAGAAGGACCAGGGGAGACATGATAGCAGCGTTCCAATATCTCAGGGGCTGCCACAAAGAAGAGGAAATCAAGCTATTCTCCAAAGCACCTGAGGGCAGGACAAGAAGCAATGGGTGGCAACTAATCAAGGAGAGAACCCAGCTAGAACTAAGGAGGAATTTCCTGATAGTGAGAATAATTCATCAGTGGAACAACTTGCCTCCAAAAGTTGTGAATGCTCCAACACTGGAAGTTTTTAAAAAGATGTTGGATAACCATTTGTCTGAAGTGGTGTAGGGTTTCCTGCCTAGGCAGGGAGTTGGACTAGAAGACCTCCAAGGTCCCTTCCAACTTTGTTATTCCATTCTATTCTATTTTCCACATTCATTCAGCTTTGGAAAGTGAAAAGTTAAAGAAAAAAGACTCCCAGTTTCAAAAGAAGATTACCCTGGCTTTCCTAAAGCAAGAAGCTAAGGGACCTCACAAGATGTTTTGTTTCCATCTTGGAAATCTAAGGCCTCTCGTTTATTTTATTTTTTCTTTCTTTCCAAGAGGCATATAGTAGAGTAACATTTCTCAACTTTGGCTGTCTGCTCTACTGACTGGGGAATTTTGGCCGTTGAAGTCCACGCATCTTAGAGTTGAGAGTCAAAGTTGAGAAACAGCACACAATGGGCGGTTTCTTGGGGACAGTCATATCCTGCCCATTGCATGAAGGAAATCAAACCTGTGTTTCCTTGGACATACAGGATGTGTAAATATTTGCTCCTGTAATATTTATATGTTTTTACTTGGACTTTAAACTTGGCTGCTTTTTATGGAAATCAAACACAAGGTGTTTTACCGCTTGCTGGTCAAAATCATTTCCCTCTTCCACATTTGATAATCGAAGCAAAGACACACAATGATGCAGAGGTGTGTAAATGGAAACACTGGTCTCTCCCATGCTCTCAGCTGACCAACATGCATTAGATTATTGTGTTAAAAGAGTTGTGAAAAAGAGGTTAGGATTATGGCTGTTGACTTTTTAGATGGTTTTTCTTAAAAGCATTTGGCATGATGTGATTAGCCCTTTTTTGTCAAAAACTTTTTTATTTTTTAATTATTTAAATACATCTTTGAGACAGCAGTGAGGTTCCGGAGCATCTTATAGTAAAAAAAGAAAACAGGGTATATAAAGAAAGCGTGGGACTCTGTTTGTGCCACTGGAGCTGCCTTCTTGCCTTTGATGCCTTTCGCCATGCCACACATCCCCGTGGATGACCCTTCCCTGAGTATATATTGGATGAAATTACTCGGGTAAATTTTTCTCCAAAGAATTCTTGGGCTATTGGTGAAAATGTTTAAGGCTGCAAATGGAGGTAGGGACATGTCCATCTGGACCTCCCACCCTCCCATCCAGCGTGAGACCCAATCCTTACGCATTCTCAATGAGGCGTCAGTGGGTATAGGAAATTCCCTCTAATTTTACAAGGAAGAGAATAAATTAAATGTGTACCTATAAAACAATGTTCCTCATGCCATAGGCAAGGAATACGCCTGTTTATTGTTCGGGACAATGAGGGTCATGCAAAGGTGCCAGCTTTGTGGTTATGAAAAATAATGTTGTGGCTTTTCTAAATCAACGTAGTTGAGCAGGAAGCTAAATTCTGCTGTGACATCTTTGTATATCTGGGCCACTAGTTGAACGGCTCTAAATTATTGTCCAGTGTTTAACATTTGGCAACTTTTAAGACATTGTAATTTAAGACATTCCAGAATTGCTGAGAGTTGCTAAGGTTAAGAAACACTGGTATATTATACTATAGATTAGCTAACAAGCATGCTAGCTGAGGAATTTGGGGAGTTGAAGTCCACGTGTCTTAAATTTGTCAAGTTTGAGAAACGTTGTATTAGATAAGTGAGAATAATACTCATTAAAATGTATGCCTTCCCAGATCCTGTGGTTCTGTGAAGAAATGTCATGTATTAATTAATTTGACTTCGAGACAGGGTTTAATATAGAAATGTCCAACCTTGGCTTGGCCACTTTAAGACTTATGGACTTATGGCTGCCTAGGGAATTCAGGGAGTTGAAGTCCACAGGTGTTAAAAGTTGCCATGATTGGATAACCCTGGTTATTAAGTATTAACTTTTGTACACCTGTATTTTCTTGAGCTTCATAACCCCTAGATGGAAACTGATGTTTGCACAACAGACTGTACTATTCTTATTACTAAGAGACTAATTAAACATTGGAAAGATATATTTATGTCCCCTTCACTCAGGGGTGGGATTCAATTTTTTTAACAACCGGTTCTGTGGGTGTGGCTTAGGTGGTGGGCGTGACTTGGTGGTCATGTTATTGGCTGGGTGTGGCCAACTCAATATCACTCACATCGAGGCACGCATCTCCTCGCCTGGCCTCTCATGATTGTGGGGATGCTGCAACAGTCATAAAATGGTGAAAAATGGTCATAAGTCACTTTTTTCAGTGACATTGTAACTTTGAATGGTCGCTCCACACAAGCAAAGTACCAGCAAAGGAGGGGAAAAAAACTCCAGAGAAGTTCCAGAGACAGGAAGTCTAGTTCTGCCAAGAATGTAATAAGGGTTAATGGAGAGGCAGTTTCTATAAGCAACACCAGAATGTTTCCTTCCTGCCTTCCTTACAGGATTAGGCCAGTAATTTCTTCTAACAACCGGTTCTCCAAACTGCTTAGAATGTTAACAACCGGTTCTAGCGAATAGGTGCGTACTGGTAGAATCCCACCCCTGCCTTCATTGGAAAACTTAATATTATTAGGGCTTTTGAAACAGTTACATGTTGATTAAGCATGGCCTCCATGAAATGAATAAAGTACTTTTCTTCATTTTAAATTATTTAAGGCTTTCAAGAAATGTTCAGAAAAGACTGAACAGTCATTTGTCCAGAATGGTATAGGTAGTCCTCATTTTGTGACCACAAATGGACCGGCAACTCAATCTTAAGTAAAAAAGTTGCTAATTGAAAACACAACTGTGCTTAGGATTGTATTTCAGCTTTCCTTTTGCTTTATAATAGAATTCTTTATTGGCCAAGTGTGATTGGATACACAAGGAAGTTGTTTTGCTGCAAATGCTCTCAGTGTTCATAAAAAGAAAGAAAAAAAATTCATTCGTCAAAAATCATAGGTATAACACTTAATAGTAGTCAAAGAGTACAAACAAGCAATCAAATCATCTTAGAAAACATAATAATAACCAATCAAATCAAATCAGCCTATGAAGATGTGAGGTCCAATCATAACTTTTTTTATTACTGTCATAACTGTGAATGATTGCCAAATGAGGCACTCACTAAATGAGGATAATCTATATGAGGATTCCTGTTCTGGTCAGGGGATTGAACTAGAAGTTCCCTTCCAACTACCAACTCGATGAAATTGTTACATGAAGCTTTATATAGGCATTATAAACTATGATAAGCCATATATATAGGCTTCTCATATACATATAATACATAAAAGGGAGGAAAAGAACAATAGTTATGTATTGTATGTATGTGTGTGATATATATGGGGACTTCTTTTTTGTTTTGTTCCTGTTTTATTTTTGCTATTATTTTTTCCTTTATTCTGTTTCATTCTATAAATAAAGGCAAATAAATAAATATATGAATGCAGTCCCCATCTCTTCCCTTTTATAGTCAGGTAAACAAGAATCCTTTTTTAAGAGGAGGAAGGAGTATTAGGTATGCCTTGATTTTTATTTTTATTTTTAGAAAAATACTAAAGGTGAGACTTAAAAAATAAACCAATATACATTCATGCTGGTTTTTCATGCTGTTTATTCATTACATTCAGTAAAGGAGATA
>NW_020769386.1:0-30530 GCF_900518735.1 Pseudonaja textilis
TTTCTATCCTCTGCACAGCTGCAAAGTTTTATCAAAATATGTCAAGGTCAACAGACAGAGGCCTCATCACCACCTGAAGATGCCCACATGATCATATGCAGAACTTTTAACTGGAAGAGTCTTTTGAACTCTGGGGGGTGGGAACAATTCCATCCTTTTGTATATGTGATCTGCGCGCCAAAATCTTTAGATTCAGAATCTTCTCTGTAGCTTCCACTTTGAAATTTAGTAAAAGAAGACCTTTGCTCTAACCATTGGAGTCTGAGTGTTTCTTTCTTGGATTTTGAATGGAGCACAGACTGACATAACCATTTTTTAATTCTTTAATTTGTTTTCTTCCCACCACACTTTGAGTAATAAATCAGTCATACATCTGTACATTCAAGCACATTGCTCACTATTTTCTTTCTAACTCTCAGTGAACTGCATTACATGGAGGGAAACCTGCATTACGTTTACTGAGGTTTCTGTGAAATCTTGAGCATTTTAGAGATGATCCCACTTAAGTGAGTATTCATGAAAATGTGTTAATGTGGAATACTCTCCATACTGAAGACTCTTCAGTATTATAATCTCTCATTGCATACTTTCATAGCAGCAATCAATGCACTAGATGTATAAAAGAATGTGAAAAGGGTTGCACGAAGACCACAATGTACAGCCATCTTCTTAAAATGATAGATCAATAAAGTAAGCCATAATTTTCTAGCAAAATCGATGACATGCTGATTCTTGGCTTGGTATATGCTGAGTATGTGCTCTCCAGATTCGATCACCACAGAAAGCTACCTTATCAGTTTTCCTTCTTTCTTATTGAATATAAATGAGTAATTAAGACCCATATTTAATTTTATGTCTGTATTTAAAAAGCCAGTCTTTGTCTTATGTCTATTCAAGGCAACTACACAAAGGATGTAAATATAAGATGATGTGAGAAGAAATATTAACAAAATATTATATAGCCTTTCTTTAGCTCCTGGAATAGGGGTAGATTAAAAAAATAAATAAGTAGAGGAATTCTGTTGTTCAAAGAAAACATTGAGATGCCATATTTCTTCCAAACATCTCTCCTGTATCATGCTCTCACAGTTGGCCAAGTAAAGATTCACACATAAGACTGTCTTTTGCATAATCATTCTTTATTTACTTCCAGTTACTTTGGGGAGGAAACCAACTTTGATTTATTATCACTTTTAGTGGAAGATTTTTGCAGATGAAAAGCCCTGCACAAGACTGTTGGATATGTTTATGCTGCTGCTGCAAAGCCAACCCGGTTGTTGCCCAAGTCATACACAGAGTAGTAGGGCCTGAGGAAGACATCACCAAGGATCCACAGAGGTTGCCCATTCTGGGATGGCAGATAAGTAGGCATAATGGCAATCCGGCAATAGTCTCCAGAATACTGTTGAGAAAAAGATATAGACTACATTAAAACTCTTGGACTAAGGCAAAAATATCAGAAATAACCTGAGACAGTTAACTTGAGAGAACAAAATTTAACTTTCAGTATTCAAACACTCTACCATTGTAATTGCATATAACACTCTGCCAAGATTTTTAACCACAAAACTATCCATTATTCTGCAACTGCATTTTAAAGAATACATTTTTAGGCCTGCTCAGTTCATTATTACTCAATTCCCTACAAGAAAAAATGTGATCTAATTTTCAATATGTGGACCACCAGGAGACAAATTGTTGTCTTCAATTACCCAAGCCTCTCAAATATTTATTTTCTTAATGGCACCATATTTTACGCCATACTGCACCTTCTGGTGCCCCCTATCTTTTTTATATAACATCTTGCCAACTTTTTAAGCTCCTTTCTTCAGCTTTCCCATGAGGGCATCTCAAAGTTATGCTCTCTGCTTGTCCATGGGACAGCGAGGAGGATATAATGTCATTAAGAGATCCAGCTGTGCTATGCCTTTCTATACAGCAGTTGTAAATGACTGATACAAGGTAATTTCAGATTCCTAAGACCAACATGAAAAAAGCTGTTGAAAAGAACGACCTACCTGAAGGACATAGTTAGCTGGAGTCAGGGGGAAATAAACTCCATTGATGGCAAATGTGATGGTCGGCATGGACTGAAGGTTATTGCAGTTAACCACAAACTATAGAATGGGAAAGAAGATAGAGAGAAAATGTACAAACACCATAAGTATAATATTCTAAGGGATAAACTAGACTGTAAATAAGTAAGTAGATCACACAGCATCTTGCTTCCCTTCTCATTTTGATTTACTTTCCTGTACAAGCATACTGGCTTAATTCAATATCAAGATGCATTAGAATGGAAAACGCTCTTTCGTATTTTAGCCTTCTTAAGAAAAAGCCAACTCTTCCCTATACTGGCAGATGGATGGGAATTGAACCTCCACTAGCATCTTGTCTGGTTTGGCTTGGTTTGACAAAAGCTAAACTAAGAACTATCAACTAAGGTAGGTCTTGCCAGATAGCTGTACATTTTCTGGCAACCTCCCACTCCACCTCACAATTCCCATTGCCTGGATAAAGGAAATGAGTATTAAGGGAGTCAGTTTTTCATCATCTTATATTGGATTTATTTGGGAAATATTTTCATACCCACAATAAGAGTATCCCAGGTCTTTTGCTGATATTTAGCATGCCAGTTACACTCAATATTCCCTGTTTCTACGTATAGCAGGTTTCCCCTACCTCGCCATAGTTGTTCTGCTGGGCTCCAAGTCTCTCCATCAGCTGGTCAAAGAACTGCCCAGGAACAGTGAGTAGGGATGTTCCGGTATCCACAATCGCCTGACACCCCTGGCTGCACCAATTGCTGACCTGGTTGTTAACCAAGAATCTAGAGAAAGAAAGTCCAGAGATATTTGCTGTTACATTGTTCTTCCACACTTAGTCAACAGATATTCAATGGCATCACCGAAAAGGAAGCAGCTGTGGTTATTTTCGTATAAAATCAGATTGTTTTCTTGCCCTGGTTTTGTCATTGGACCACCAGAGTTAAGTGGGGGAGCTGTTTCCAAAGAGAAAAAAAATATTATTGTCCCAGAAATAAAAGCAAGCTGGAAAGGCATATTTGTAGAGTACAAAATTAATGATTGCTGACCAGCTGCAACTAGTAGAATCAGAGTTGCCTTGGTGTAGGAAGCCAGAGACTCTTCTGCTGACTGCTGGCTGGCTGAAATTTGGCAGTTCAAATCTCAAGGTTGACTCAGCCTCCCATCCTTCTGAGGTTGGTAAAATGAGGACCCAGATTGTTGGGGGCGATATGTTGACTCTGTAAACCACTTAGAGAGGGCTGTAGGGCGGTATATCAGTCTAAGCACTATTAATATTACATTCAATTGGATACCTCTCCATTTAATATTTTTGCCTTCTGTCATATTAAAAACTACCAATTGCAACATTCGGAATGGTTCTGAGGCCCCACTAGTGTCCTTTGATGTAGAGATTTCAAAATCCCATCTCCAAGAGACTATTCGTCATGTAATACTTAAGTTGGTTTTCCATCAGGCTCTTCGGTAAATATTACTACTGAAAACAGCCTTACCCTTCAATCGCAATTTGCCAATATAAGTCTTGGGTAACTGGACTCCAATAAATCTGACCAGTGTAGAGACTGGAATCGACTCCTCCAAGTATAAGTGCACCACCATTCTGGAAACTTGGCTGCCTAATAAGATCAATGGAGAAGGACAATCATATTGAGATTATATTGCTGGTTCATACCAGTGTTTTTTTTTTTAGCTGACTGAAGGTTCTCTGTGTGAGGACCTTTTCATTGTGAAATCATACCCACCTTGAAGGGCTGCCTAGTGTCAAAATTCAGTATTATGCAACCCCAGAAATAGAAGTGGCCGTTTAGATAATCCATTCTCACTATCTGGAGTAGAATTCAGTTTAAACCAGGTTTTTTTCAAACTTGGCAATTTCTGTTGGGTAGACTTCCCAGAAATCCTCAGCTAGCATGCTGGAAACTGAAGTCACCCACCTTAAAGTTGCCAAGCATCAAAAACATTGGTTTAAACCAGCCATGAATGGTCACTCATTATGATCTTCTTTAACAAATCTGTTGAAGAGGAGCACAACACCTCTCTGGATATTTGGTTAACTATCAAACTGCTCTTCTAGTTAAGAAATGTTTAAAAATACTAATCTGGGATCTGTTTCTGATATCTTAAATCTATTGTCCAGGATGACAGGTAACAGGTCTTTTCATTTCTTTGTGTCGATCCTGAAAAGTGCTAAAGAGGCCGGTGAGATCATCTGGCAAATCAGGAGGTGCACAGAGTAAAGGACAAATATGATAAGGTAAAAATACTACTCTCTATCTTATACCAGTAATTTCAAGAATCATTTTTAAAACTCTAAAGAAATCCTAAACCACAGGAAAAACATTTTAACAGGAAAAAAAATATCAAGCAACCGGAGGAGCATTTTTCTCATAATTTTAAGAGAAAGGTTTGGGCAACATTTCATAGCTAGGACTCAGTAATACTTTAGAGAGGCTGAGATTTTAGTAAGCGCTACCAAAAGGCTATGTGTTCAAATATCTATCCTGCCATAAACTGATAGAATGTTTTTAGAACAATCATTCTTCCTCAGTCCTACCTAAATATTGGTACTACGTAACAATGTAAAGTTGATATTTTTAAAAACTTCCCTCTCTCTGTCTGCCTTTTAAATTAATGTGAAGTGCTTTCTTGGATCTGAAATCTGTAATCCAAAGAGAATCTACTATCTTACAGAAACTTTAACTGGATAGCTTTCTAAAACAATTACGCAATGTGCAAATCCAAAGGTTAAAAAGGCCCTGTGATCTTAAGTTGTCCATCTCAAAATTCCAACCATAGAAATGTTCTCCATAATTCTTGTTGACATAGGTTGTAAGCTGTGTACAAAGTATAGGTGGCAATTGAGAAACAATCATTGTAGTAAGTGGAAACCGCCAAATTAAAAACAACAAAGGTAGAAAAGACTTCATACTCACCGACTCAGGTAAAAGCTGAAAACAGGAGCATCAAGCAGATTCTCCTGGATCATTCCCTGCATTACAGTGGTGGCACCACCGGCGGAAAGGGAGGGATAGGCCAGACCCAGGATGCCATCAAATTTTGAATAGAGAAAAGCAGTGCCAGGCTCAGTTTCACTTAGGCCAAATTCTTGATTGGTAATAGGAATGCCTTGGATCTACAAAGGAACAGGACACGTCATAAGATAGGAAAAGTATACAGCACAATAGCCTAACAGAAGTTCAGAAAATTGAAATTATGGATAGCTAATCTATTTGGTTGTGATGGAGGAATAACTCACTGTGCAGAGTATTTGAGGATGGGAAACCTGTCTAACATTATGGTCAGTTGATCATGAAATATATTAAAAAGATTTTCAAAATGTTAGCCTTTTTTATATAAATGGATAGATTCAACAAGAGAACCTCTCATTCAGACTTTCTTATATTCTCAAATGTTCAACACATAAATATGCAGTCAACTGGAAGAGCTAATGTTATGAGAAGGGTGTTCACAAGGAATAGGAGTACCAAAATAGATACTTGGATGTGGAAAAGAGAAAAGGCTAGTTATTTGGGGATCTCAGAGCAGGGAGCTAACACTGGTTGAATTTATCTTATTTTATTTATTTTATTTGTTTGTCAAACATGTACAAGATAACAAGTATAAGTATGAACATAAACAAGAACAAAAGAAGTGTTTAATTTCATTGTACGAGGTGCATTGTACGAGACAATAAAGTAAACTAAACTAAAATACAGATAAATGGGGACAGAAAGACAGGGAAGGTAGGCACGCTGGTGCACTTATGCACGCCACCTTTAAGGATCTTTAAGGGCCTCTTAGGAATTCCTACTCTGTATCCCCACCAGCTCCTACTATTTTCCCCTCTCACAACAGGGAAGGTGTTGTGTTGCCCAGGCGACTATCCACTGATCTTTGGAAAGGATCGGGAGGTGTTTGATCAACCAGCTAGCAGAAAATACGACTTCAGCAACAGAGTGGTCAATCTTTGGAATACTCTGCCTGACTCTGTGGTTTCTTTCCCAAATCCCAAAAACTTTAACCTTAGACTGTCTACTATTGACCTCACCCCCTTCCTAACAGGCCTGTAGGAGGCGTGCATAAGCGCACCAATCGTGCCTACCGTCCCTGTCCTATTGTTTTTTCTTTTTCTTATAAGTATCTATCTCATGAATTCAAAACTATGTTTATTCTTATACCTGTATCTTGTAAGCGATTGACAAATCAAATAAATACTAAATACTAAAAATATCCTTTCTTCATCCATCAAAGCCCTAGGCTGCAATATGAGGACTTTAGCTAAACCCATGATACTTCAACAGAAGGTAAGACCAGTGAAAATGCCCCAAACTCTTTCTATGAGATTTAAGTCTTTGCAGGCTTGAATGTTTTCAAGATTCAGTTCATTACTATCATAATCATTTTGATTTCAGTCACTGACCAAAGCAATACTGTCCACTCTATAATATCAATAATATTGCCTTGTGCTAGGAGTATCATGTCAAACAAATACTTTCCACTTGGAGAGAACTGCTACTTACCGTTACAGTATCATAGCCAAAGACCCCAGTGAGACTACCACTTCCATACTGCATAGAGAAAGTTTGTCCATTGCTGGAATAAGTAGAAGACTGGCTGGGATTAAATAATGGATGGTTGTCTGGTGATAGATACGAGAGTGGGAGAGAGAAGGTTTTACTTTTGAATCAATAACAAAACCTGGTTTAATAACAGTATAATTGGTGTGAAGGACAAAAAGGCATTCCACAAATTGGGTATTTTTTATTCTTAAATGAATGAGAAAGAATACTCACTGCAAGGCTGACTTTGGCAATAGACGGATGGCACCCAGAGATTGGACGACCCAGTGTCAAAGAGAACCATGAAGTTCTGAGGTGGAGTTCCAATACTGATCTGTCCATAATAGGTCAGCTAGAAAAAGGAAAACCTGGTCATCATTCAGGGCTTCCACACTTGAATGTTGATAATGGAAAGACTTAACACATCCCACAGAACATTCTGTACACGCTTAAAACATATTGTTCAATATCTTTTAGGAATATCTATAGGCAAAAATTTAGAAGAAATAAAAATTTCAGAAACGTGGCTTTAGAATTCAAACTGATTCGTAATAGTTGGTTTTTTTTAGTAGGTTCTGTATAGCCACATAAGTACACTTACAATTCAATTAGGTTTTCATACCTGCTTCATGGTTAATTGGGTACATGTAACTGTGTTTGATATTAGCAAGATTTTCAAATTATAACACATTTGCAGTTGGAACCAGGCCTATGATTTTCTCAATTAATGTAAACTTTTCCTGTCCAGTTTTCATCTTGACATTTGTTGGTCAAGCATGTATGAGAAAACAAGTATAAGTATATACAGTATATAATAAATGAGTACGAATAAATGAGAACTGTAGGACAGGGATGGTAGGCATGCTGGTGTGCTTATGCATGACCCCTTACAGACCTCTTAGGAATGGACTGAGGTCCACGGAAGACAGTTTAAGGTTAAAGTTTTGGGGGTTGGAGGATGTAACAACAGAGCCAGGTAGTGAGTTCCAGGCATCGACCACTCTTTTGCTGAAGTCATATTTTCTGCAATTGAGTTTGGAGGGGTTTACTTTGAGTTTGTATCCATTGTTTGCCCATGTATTATTGCGGTTGAAGCTGAAGTAGTTGTTGACAGGTAGGACATTGTAGCAGACAATTTTGTGTATTAAGCTAAGATCAGACTGTAGGCAGGGTAGTTCTAGGTTGTCCAGGTCCAAAATTTTGAGCCTGGTAGCATAGGATATTCTATTGCGAGCAGAGGAGTGGAGTATTCTTCTTGTGAAATGCCTCTGGACTTACTCAATTGTAGTGTGGATTCCAGGCAGACAAGCTGTATTCGAGAATTGGTCTGGTGAAGGTTTTGTATGCCCTGGTTTGCAGTACAGTGTTTATTTACATAATTGTGATAATTTGCCTTTAACTAGCCAGATACTCACATCCATGTAGTTAGCAAGTGGCTCATCAGCAGTGGCAAAACTGTTGGTATATTTGCTGGCTGGATCATAATACTTGTATAGGAGAGGTCCATTGACACCTTTTTCTTTCATCAGTTCCCGCATAGACTTGAATCTTTTTAAGGGTACTCTGTGAGGTAAGCAGTTAAGCAGAGAATCAAACTGGCAGCTCTAGATACATCCCATATTGATTTTTTTTTTCATTGAGATTGTGTACATGATCTAAGGGGTTACCTGGACTGAACTCAGTATCATTTAATTAGTTGTGCTAACTCCTGTTTGATACTCTCAAGGGTTAAATATATGTTTTTTATTGAGCAGGAAATTAGACTGAGGGACTCCAATGTCCTCCTATCAAATCTACTATTCTACAACAGCATTACAAATTTGAATAATAACAACGCTCTAATATTGTCTATTCCAGAGGTCTCCAAACTTGGCAACTTTAAGACTTGTGGACTTCAACTCCCAGAATTCTCCATTCAGCATAGCCAGAATTCTGGGAGTTGAACTCCACAAGTCTTAAAGTTGCCAAGTTTGGGGACCTCTGTTCTATTCTATCAAGTGCTGGAAGCTGAGTCTGTACCTGCATAATTCCAGCTAATTAAATGCCCCCCCCTCAAAAAAGAGAATCTGATTCACTATTTTTGCAAAGAGAGAATGGAATGGAATGGATTATCTACCTAATGCAACACAAAAAATGTATTACATCATCCTGAAAATATCCACATAGGAAATAGAGGTGTTATTTATCATCAAAGCTACACAGAATGGTTGTTACTCCTAATTTTAACAGTGCATCTGAGGGTCTCCTAGGAATTGTAATGACTTATCCTAGTGTATATATCTTTCGCAGTAGTCCTAAGAAAATGCTACCTAATTGTCTACTTTTGAGCCAAAACATAAAGTGAATCCAGTTATTCTTCAGCATAGACTTCTGAACTTGGGGGTGCCATTCTTCAGCAAAAATGCTATGAAAAAATAACAATACTGTACAGCAAGGTAGCATACCCAAAGGCATACAGATAGTAAAGGCATACATTGTTCTAGAAACTATGGCCAAAAGGCATTAAAATGTCTGAATATTTTAGAAAAAGGACATCCATCTAATACAGAAATGCAATGAGCTTAAGAGCATAAACATAACAAGAAATGCTGGATCAAATCCCTGACTCATTTAGTCCAGCAGTGTCCAACCAACTGCTGAAGGAAGTCCATGACTTTCCCACCAGATGGTCTTCAAAGGCAGGTACATCAAGTGTAATGTCTACAGTCCCCATGACTTCCACAAATCAATCCAAACCTTTTTTGGAACTAGGTAAGCAGACATCATTTAAGAAAGAAAACAATTAGGAGAGAGAGAAAAACTGAAACAGATTTTTTATTAAGAGAGCAACTGAAGCTGAAAGGCAATTGAAACTATTATTTAATTATGCTATACTCACTTGACGATAGCATTACTGAGGTGAAGGCACACTAGAGCAAGAATTAGCCACTTCATGGTCCTCTTTTCCCACAGGCAATTGCTAAATTGAATTTTTTAGCTCCTGCCAGGACTTGGAACACTGGGTAAGGATGGCTGTGCTTGGTGCCTTTCTTTTATACCCTGAATTGGGGCTTTTTTTCATGAATATATTCTACAAAGTCATATATGAGTCCTTATCAATGGATCATAATACTTCATATCAGGATTCTTCTCAAAAACATGTAAAAATTTATCTCATGTAAACCTATTTAATCAGTAAAGTAAATACTAAAGTTTAAATAATGTTCTAAAGGCAGAGATTGGTACTAGTTCTTATCATCATATCTTCAGTTCTCTTAATTACAATATTTCCACTTGTACATGTGACAATAATTTTGATGTGTGTTTTGAAAGATAAGCTGAAGGAAACTTTTTGCTTATAAATCTGAATTTAAAATGGAAAAATACATGGTCACACTGAAATCAGATAAGTAATCTACAGTATATTGTTTCCATCCAAGGGCTATCTACAGCATATCAGCAGCCCAGCAATTCCATGTTGTTGTCTTCTAAATGGAAGGGTTACATTTATTTCAGAGAAGATCTATTTTGAAATACTGGAATAAGCAAGCAGAATCCATACCCTATTTTGGCAACACCCTGAATAATCCAAAACCCAGCATCACAATGGCAATTATCCATGGTACAGTAATTTACAAATAAAGAAAATATAGTATTTTTTACAATTTATTAAAAAAAATTGATATTTTTATCATTCAAAAAATCAAACTCATTTCTTTTAAATGTGAAACCTTCAAACCACACATACTAGTGAACTAGTAGCATCCCTTCTCTGTCATCCTTGGCAGCTGAAATAAAGAAATGCAAAATATGTTAGCCTGGGTAAAAATGTTGGCCATCCCTGGATTCAGTCAGCCATAATAAAGTTATAGGAGAGTGAATAGAACATTATACTGTAATGCAGCTGATAGTGGGGGTGGAGTGGGGAGACCCAGGAAGTTTTCCTCTTCTAAATCAGACTATCCAAGCATCTAATTTATAACATAATATTGTTTATCTTTATTGTCAACACTTCTTCTCATCTGAGGAAGAGTTCACCCGATTGTCTGTTATTACCTGAATACTTTAACTTCAGATGAAAGCCACTGAGTTTGGGTCACCTGACTACAGATTCATCCATTTCCCAGCTTTTCCCTTCTCTGGTCTCTGACCACACCATCTCATTCCCTGTAATAAGAATGTCATGTCATTCATGTCATGTGGTAGAATTCACTGGAGAAAGCAATTATGGTTGGAAGAGTTAGTGGTAAAAGGAAACCAGGCGATCAAAGAACACTATCAAAGTGACACCAATCAGAGCACAGAAAAACTCGAAATAAAAGTGCAAGATCAGAAAACAACTGGACCTTTCATGCCTCTTGAAGAAGCATCTTTGGGACAACCATGACCTGGATGACTGAGATTCTCCATAGACAGTGCCTCCAGAGAACTGAAAGTTCTCGAATACAGCTCATCTTCCTGGAATCCACACTGTATAATGGGCATTAATACGATTGAGTGAATCCAGAGGTATTTCATGAGAAAAGTACCCCAGTCCTCTGCTCACAATAGAATACCTTATGCTACCAGGCTCAAAATTTTGCACTACACCGCCTATGGTCTGATCTAAGCTTAGTACACAAAATTGTCTGCTACAATATCCTACCTGTCAATGACTACTTCAGCTTCAACTCCAACACGGGCAAACAATAGAGACAAACGCAAAGTAAACCGCTCCAAACTCAATTACAGAAAATACATCTCCAGCAACAGAGTGGTCAATGCTTGGAACTGACTACCTGACTCTGTTGTTACATCCTCAAACCCCCAAAACTTTAAGCTTAAACTGTCTACCGTGGACCTCACTCCATTCCTAAGAGGTCTGTAAGGGGTCATGCATAAGCCCACCAGCATGCCTACCATCCCTGTCCTACTGTTCCCATTTATCCATTTATTCATACTCATTTATTATATACATACTTATATCTGTTTATGTTCATACTTATACTTGTTTTCTCATACATGCTTGACAAACTAAGTAAATAAAATAGAGTTGAGGATTGGATTAATGACTTCAAGATGGTTTGGAAAAGGGACCTAGGGGGAACAGTAACAGCTTTCATTCTTGGGTGAGAAATGGGGGTGAGGTGAATCTGGCTTACCTGCCATATTGAAAGTGGAGCTTTTTTTTTTTTTGGCTATCTAGGTGAGAGTGGGATACCCAGGGGATGATGTTGAGTGGGTAGTGAATAGGTTCCTTATATCACAGCTACTAAATGCTAGGCAGAAGCACTCAAGTTCTGGAATTTGTTAGCCAAATGGCTCTTAGTGAAATTGGAATTGGTCCTTTTGATATGGGCAGAAAGGAAGGCAAGTGATTGGATATTGCTAGAGGGAAGAGAACAGCAGGAACACTAGGGCAAAAGGAAATATGTCAAAAACAGGGGGCAGCTGTTCTTGAGGTGACTGGTCAGCCCATCAGAATTCCAAAGGGAACTTGGTATTGTTCCTGAAGCACTGTTGCCTGGCCCAATTGAAAACTTAATTGCAGCTTGGATTGAGCAGGTGACAATGGCCTTGGATCAAATTGTTCCTGTGCAGATTCTTTGTTTGTGAATCCCAGGTACCTCCTTGGTTTTCTTGTTAGGATTTGTCTTTTGACAATAACAGGTTTATGCAGGGCTGGGATTCAAAATTTTTAACAACCGGTTCTGTGGGCATGGCTTAGTTGGTGGGCATGGCTTGGTGGTCATGTGACTGGGTGGACATGGCTTGGTGGTCATGTTATTGGCTGGGCATGGCCAACTCAATATCACTTACATCAAGGCACGCATCTCCTCACCTGGCCTCTTATGACTGTGGGGATGCTGCAACAGTCATAAGTATGAAAAATGGTCATAAGTCACTCTTTTCAGTGCCATTGTAACTTTAAATGGTCACTCCACACAAGTAAAGTACCAGCAAAGGAGGAGAAAAAACCTCCAGAGAAGTTCCTGAGACAGGAAGTCTAGTCCTGCCAAGAATGTAATAAGGGTTAATGGAGAGGCAGTGTGTGTAAGCAACACCAGAATGTTTCCTTCCTGCCTTCCTTACATGATTAGGCCAGTAATTTCTTCTAACAACTGGTTCTCCGAACTGCTTAGAATGTTAACAACCGGTTCTAGCAAATAGATGTGAACTGGTAGAATCCCATCCCTGGGTTTATGTCTCCATTCTTATCACATCCATAAATAACCAGCTAGCAACAATATTTTGGGGGACCATGTCCCTTTTTGGTGGGGTTCTTTGAAGTTTCTTTCTCACACTCCCCTCTATCCCCAGACTAATATTTTCTGGGAATGATCCCCTGTTCCCCACTTTTATGGATTTCTCATATTTCCCCAAGGTCAGTTCTACATTCCGTTATACTATGTTCAGGTTTAAATATAAATAAATGCTAACGACAAACTGCCTTTATACTGGAAACCTTTGAAGGGAAAGGCTTCAACTAATATTTTTGGTTGCCAGATAGTTGGGACAACGTAACATGAATTTAGGAATGGTTTGTGAACCTGGGAAGTCTCAAAACATTTCAAAAGAAGACAATGAGAGCCTACTTCCCCAATGCTGACCAAAAAATTGCGACGGGTGAAGACACTAGGAATTGACTTAAGAGTATATTTGCATTCTGTAGGATTCATAAGAAGGTTTTCATTTGTTTCTTACCTCCAAATGAAGGGAATCTCAGCCTACCTTTCAGCTGTTAATGACTGGAACCCTGAAAACATGAAATGGGATACTAAGGCCCAAAGAGTATCTACCTCTGAATAAAGGGAATCTGCAACCATACCACTTCTCTAGAAGTATTCATGCTCCTAATTGTACTCTATTACCTTGAGAGAACTTTTGTTCTCTGAACTTCTTTTTCCCCTCTTTTGTGGGTAGGACAAAGGCTGTTTGTGGTCCAGTTAGGTTCTGCCTTATTTCTGAAATTTTACTTGTCAGTTTTAGTATATGATTAGTTTTTAATTCAGCTATTGGATCAAAGAGCCATTTTCCATCATAGACTTATGTTTTATTAACCTTCATGAAAATTAGAAATCTTATCTCGGTGGATAACAAATTGCATTTTGACCTTGTAAAGTCAGCCAAAAGCAGGGACTGAGTGATCCGCCAAAAGCAGTGACTGATAAGCAACTATAGATACCCAATTCATCTGGACAGAATGTGGCAATTCAATTCACCAATAAATGTCATGTAGCAAATCAAATGCCCTTTACAGTTTTAATTACATAAAAGAGGGCATTTAACAACTTTTTGCTTAACAGAGATTTATCATACTGGATAAACAGTTGGAAAGAGGCCCTACAAGGTTCTTAGTTACAGAATATAAAATATAACTTGCATGGGAAAGCTGTCATGTATGCTCTGGTTTTATTGACACTTGCAAGATTTTCAGTATAACCAATGGAACATTCGCAATCTTCTTAAATTTATAAGTTGGAAGAGGCTATATAGGCCATCTGGTCGAATCCCCTTCAGATTAAAGTATTCCTGTTGTTTAGCCTTGAATGCATTCAGTGAAGAGGAACTCATTATCCTTCACTGTTTTTACTGCTTAGGAGTGTTCTTTTTCTAGCAAATGAAATTGATCTTCCTGTTTTTTAAAACTAATTTGCCTTCTTGTATCTTAAACCATACATTATGTGGGTTACACTCTGAAACAATACAGAATAAATTTAAATCATTTTCTGGATAAGTCAAAGCTTACTCTAGTCTGTGACAGTCTATTAAAACTGCCTTTTATCACCAATGCTATAGCACTACAATAAGTAGAATTCTTGCTTTCAAAATAGTAGGTTGTTGATTTGAAACCTGGTAGAAATGTAGATTTTAAAAAAAAATTATTTCTTTCTCTTAAGCCCCCTTTCATACACACACACAAAAAAACCCCTCCAAAACTCCAGCAGTGTGTTTTGTTTTTTTCTTTCACTGGAGACACATGTTTTTGTAGGAGAAAAAAAGTGTTAAGTCTATGGTAACAAAAATCAGAAATCTAGTAACACTTTTCTGACTAACAGATTTTATTAAAAAGATTTTGTAAGCTTTAGTTTATTTCATCAAAGTGGAAGAGTGGCTAAGCTGATGGAAGATTTAAATTGGAATGAGGTGGAAAGAAATGAGGGTGGAAGGAAGAGAAAGTTGTGGTTATGCAGGTTACACATGTCACAGATTACCAGTAGCTTACTAATTAATAGTATGTTAAATATCCATCATAGTTCCTGAGAACTTCAGAGGTTGCCTGAAATGGTTTGATACGTGTTCAATAATTTTTTTATGCAATGGTGCTGTTAAAGTCATGCTCTTTTGAAACATTCACTTTGATGTCTGTTATGAAGTAATGAAGTAATATGAATGATGTCTGTTATGAAGAGATGAGTACTCTGTCAAGGACCTTGGACTACTCATCTCTAATGATCTAAGTGCTAGAGCCCACTGTAACTACATAGCCTAAAAGGCATTAAGAGTTGTTAACCTAATCCTACATAGCTTTTTCTCTGGGAATATCACACTACTAACTAGAGCATACAAAACATTTGTTAGACCAATATTTGAATACAGCTCATCAATCTGGAACCCACATTACGTATCTGATATTTAACACAGTTGAGAAAGGCCAGAAATATTTCACAAGAAGAGTTCTCCACTCCTCTACTCATTGCAGAATACCTTATGCCACCAGGCTTGAAATTCTAGACCTAGAAAATCTAGAACTACGCCGCCTTCGGTCTGATCTAAGTATAGTATATAAAATCATACACTGCAATGTCCTACCTGTCAATGAATACTTCAACTTCAACCATAACAATACAAGAGCACACAACAGATACAAACTCAAGGTAAACCACACCAAACTTGATTGCAGAAAATACGACTTCAGCAACAGAGTGGTCAATGTCTGGAATACTCTACCTGACTCTGTGGTTTCTTCCCCAAACCCCAAAAACTTTAACCTTAGACTTTCTACTATTGACCTTTCCTACCTTTCCTAAGAGGTCTGTAGGGGGAGTGCATAAGCGCACCAATGTGCCTACAGTCCCTGTCCTATTGTTTCTTTTTATTTTTCTTATATGTATCCATTTCATGTATTCATAACCATGTTTATACTTATACCTATTAACTTGTAAGTGATTGACAAATAAATAAATAAAATAAAATAAACTATCCTGGAAGGATGAAATGCTCTGATGTTACTTTCTCCTTGATTTGAGTCACGATGTTAAACTTACGTTCATTTATTCTTTTGTCCCATTTGATCTATATAGAATCCAGTAGGGCACTGATGACAGATGACAGCATAGATCATGTGAAGGTGCAGCTAATATGTGTCACTGTCCGTACTTGTTGGTCCCATAGTGATTTCACTCTCAGCTTCCAAAACAGCTGAAAAACTAAGGGCTGTTTTGGAACTTGAGAAAAAAAGTATTAAGGTGATAGAGGAGATGAAATGTGGTGCACCACTGTTGGAGTTTTGTTTTGCTTTGCGTTTGCTTTTTTAAAGGACAAAGAAAATTAGGAAGTAATGAAAAAATCATAACATTTTACTATTGGGTTTCAAACCTTCCTTTTACAAGGCAGCAGTTATGCTTGCTCATGGTAAGGATAGGTCTCAAGCAGTGGTGTGTTTCAAATATTTTTACCACCAATGCGGTAGGCGTGGTTTGGTGGGCACGCTTTGTGTGCGCGCGCACACAGTTTGCATGTGCACACACCAAACACCCACTTTGCACAGCCGCAGAGGTTTTCTGACTCATGCAAGCCTGCACTCTCCCTGTTGCTTCAGCAGCTACCGTGTGGCAATCTGCTTGCCACGCAAAGCAGCTGTGCTTCAAAAGCAGGACATAAAGATTAGTATGGGAGTCCGGGTGGGCAGGTGGGCCCAACTCCAGAGCGTCAATTCAGTCTCCACTGCTCATCAGCATTACCAGCTTGGCAGAACCGGGCCAAACCGGTAGAATACCACAGCTGGTCTGAAGGGCATTTGAAAGAAGTGCAATAAGAATGAGGTTAATTTTTTTTAAGCAAGATGGGCCTATATATTTGTGCATTTTGACATTTTAATGTTGCATATATAAGAGCAATATAAATGCATATGTATTTAACTTACAAAAGTATGAGAAGAAAAGCAACCAGCAATTGCTTTCCTGGAACAGAAAAATGGGGAGAGCACAGCATCAGGGGGAAAGTCCAACAGGAGGATTTGGTTGGGTACAATTTGAACTGAATACATTGCAAGCTGTTGCTAAATTATCTCAGTCAAGATAGGAATTTTTGAACAGGCTCAGAATCAAGCTGGCCTCCGCATAAGTCTGGAGCAACATACAATAAATGGTAAGCACAGATGTGCTCTTTCTTTCTAAGTGCTTGATCATCTATGCTACCCTTCACTGAACCTATTCCATTTGCCTGAATCCTTTTTAAAATAAGGCACACAGATGTTGATACAATATTCAAGGTATCTCCCAACCAGTGCAGGATAAAATTGAATTGAATAATCTGAAAACTCTATTCCTATTAATGAAATATTTGTATTTGTCTTTCTTTTTGATGCTGTATCACAGTTCTTATAGTCTTCTACCAGAAGTGGCCAATCCTGTACAGTTGTCCTAAAAGGGTCTAGCAGTTCCTCCCTGTTTCCATGATATTAAACATCATTTCTTGGTCCCAGTGTTATGGAAATGTCCCTTACAGTGAGCCTTTCAAGTAAGATTAGCCCCTGCCTTAATGTTTAAGAAGATGACAAAGATGAAGTCTTATGGGGCATTAATGATGATGTAGTTTTTCCATCATGTCATGTTTTTGTTATGATTGTTATTATTGCTTTGGACTTTGATCATTGCATTTATGTTATATTAAATTATTGTAACTATGCTTACATTTAAATGTTTTGAGTTTAGGTAACATGGATATTTTAATTGCATTTATATGGTGAATGTTTAATGGATCAATTATCAACTTCATTGGCAGATTTTGTAGTATAGAAATGATAACCAACTGCTGTTCTAAGATTGTTTTCATAAGTACTATAGATAAGTCAGCCATCTTCATCCTATCCTATCCAGGCACACATTTAACTGGGTATATTACTTAGAATATTACGGGGCACTTTATCAATGTTAGTTGAAATAAGATATTTTACTGAGCAATTGGTATACCAGTTCTTTTCTCCTTTATTTGTTATGTTATATGTTCTTTAGAATTTCCAGATTTTGACAAGTTACTAAAATTGTAAAATAACTAAACAAATATACCTATAGAAGGCATTTTTGTTGTATGTCACATCTTTCACCAACCACAGATTCTGAGCTCTAGTTTTTCTAGCAGTATCTTTATTGAACGGAAGCTTCCACTTCAGTACTGTATGTACAGTACTCATCCTGGTGACATATCCTTGTATCTCCTGCATGAATTCTTGTTTTGAAATGGGGGGGGGAGAGAGAAATGTTCTTCCTCCCCCTTCATTAAAATTGTTTGCAAAGTTGTTTTGGATTTTCTTTTCAGGAACTATTAATTATCTTGAGCTCCTGTTTACATTAGCTTCACCTGCTGTAAAATCCCGTTTGCTATTGCTCAGATTTTTATTAAAATGTGTCTTTTTCTTCAAAACAGAATTCATTTACATTCAGAATAAACTGCAGTATGTTACTTTCCTTCAGTGCTCTTACTAATCACCACTTTCTCACCCATGTTTTCTTCTTTGATGTCTTTCTTTCTTTTTCTGTCCAGAACCTGTCAACATTATTGTCAAATCTATTCAGTTGGCTTTCCAACTTTGTGGATAATATTTTAACACACATTGCAATTTCATCTTTCTCTCGGTTGCTTCTCTTGAAAGAATTACTTTGTTACCAAGTTGTATGGAGTTCTAAATCAATTCTTTTCATTCCCCACTTGAACCCTAACATTTATTTTTTGGTAATTTCTGAGCTGTGCTCGTTTGCTCTGTGCAACAGCAAAAGGACCTAGTCGTTCTTTTCTGATATTTGTAAGAATTCTCATCCAATTCCTCACTCCCCACAACCCCCCATCCCCCACTTTACATCTTGCATATTTCTGGACTCATCCAGTATACTGAAGAACAAATATTTTCTTAAGCGGTTTAGAAATGTTTTTACAGTATATATCTATTACTTTAATACTGTAGAGGTTTTTTTTTTAAAAAAAAATCAGGATTCACCTCTGAGCCAAGTATATGCCATTTTTCTTTTGCAGCTCGTGTATCTGTCTGGACCTGTCTCGCTGTTGCTGTTATTATTTTCTTTTCCTGCCTTCTCTTGTGTATTTTATCCTTCCTTTTCCCTGCTCATTAAAAAGCAAACAAAAAAATGAAAATAGTGACTGCAGCCATGTTGCCATATAACTTACATTACCTTATTATGACAGTTTGGGTTCAATTAAAAAAATAGCTTATATAACCAGCAGATATGTCTGCTCTTAGACTGTAGCAAAGTTCTCACCTTTCTACCCCAACACGACTTTGTGTCATTAACAAGTACATGGTAATGGTATTTTCTCCCCATGAGTTCAGTTCGGTGCTGATACAGTTGGGCTTTTGTAATTACATTCAAGTTTCTATGTATTTATTTATCACCCCAATCTTGAGACTCTAGGTGGCTCTTGGTACTCGAGGAACTGTTACTAAATTATACAGAATTAAGCTAAGAGTTTCTATGAAGTCTACTTCTGGGATTTGGGGATATGGGACTGAAAGAACTCCTTACTTGGCCCTTCTCTCTTTAGTAGTGTCTGTTTTCAAAGAGAGCTTTAAGAAGCCTTATATAGGTAAATGAGAGCTGTGGACCAAATTAGGGACCAGATGAGAAACCTCAGCAACCTGAATTAGTTTGACAAGCCAGAAATTCTCCATTCCTGTTTCAGAACCAATTTAAATAAGGAAGCAGGAGGGCAGGTTTAGGAAACAAGATATTGGATGCTAATGCATTGTGCTCCATTAGCTAGTCAAATAACTCATTTAGAACTAACAAGGGCTCAGCTATTCAGATCTTAATCAACATTACTAATGAAGCTTATGCAATTAAAAATATATTAAGGTAACACAAGGTGGTTCCACAGGGCTCAGTCTGTTCCCGCGTGTTGTATAATCAACATTGTCTGATTAGAGGCACTGTGTAAACTAATGAGGTTTACACAGTTAAGAGTATTTCACTTGGTTCCACACAAGACAGTTCTTTCTCCCAGGTTGATTAATATCTACATGAAGCTGCTGGGGAAATCATCAGTAAATCTGTATTTACATCTCTATCAATACCAACAAAAAGTAATGTTGTCTAAAGATTTAATCTGAGCTTGTTTTAATATATCTAGTCTCTTACAGAGTCCAGATCTACTATTCACAGATAAGAAATATCTCACTATTCTAATTCATCTTAGTTCTTTGTTGGGCACTCCTCCTGAACTCATGGCTCCTGCAGCAGATATAGGGGATATGTGGAAGGGCATCTTTCATCAGTTCTAATTGGTCCACCAATTAAGAGTCCTTTCTACACTTAGATGCCCAGGCACAGAGACTTGTCAGTGACCTAGACACTGCTCATGTAAACTACCATAATAGGAGTTTTTAAACGCTGCTTCACAAATTTAAGAGTTCATTGACACTTGATGTGATTGTATCAAAGGGCAAAAAAAAAAAAAAAAAAGACCACCTACACTTAAAAACAGACTGGGCATACACCATCTGCTTTCCTAAGCTACAGCCAAAGGGGCGGGGCTTGTTAGCCAAGACTCAGACGCTTTGCTTTGCTTTGCTTCTTGATTGGGGTTGAGCCTGATCTTTTGGAATACCTTGCTCCCCGAGTCAAAACATCCTGAAGGCTTGGGAAAGCTCTTGTTCTACTAAGCTTTTGATCATTAATGCTACTTAGGCTGCCTGATTAGTTTAGACTGGATGGTTGTTCATTTATTATGATGTTTGGTGACAGTCAGCCAGATGTTTAAGCTTAATTGTATTCACCAATCAAGTCCTTCCCAAGGACCTAGGATAGGCAAATGGCGGTGTAAGAGGAATCATTGCAGAAAGTAAGCTGTTTCAAGTGAAGTGCGTTTTGTAATTGACTGACGGTGATTTTATCAATGCTGATGGTGTTTGAATGGTGCTCCAGGTGTTTGCACCCAAGGTACCAGTTACTAATCTTTGCTTTCTTTTGCCATAGTGATTCTACTTCTATTTGCAGGTCTTTCTATTTTGTGATTCTCTCCAGCTCTTTAGCTTCTTATTCTGCTGTCTCCAGAAACTGTAACGTTCACCATCAAGACTTCTGTATTTCTTACCAACAATTAAGTCTGGGATGTTATCAGGCAGGTGCTTGCATGTTTAACTCTAAAGTCTCAGAGCACCTTACTCATTGTTTATTATTATTGCACTTATTATTAACAACCTCAAGTTTTGGTAAAGTGATTGAACATACATTGATCAATGTATGCATGTATAAACACAATATTGTTTTGTTAAAGTCAGGAATACATTTAGAGGGACCAGAACAAACAAGAGTTGTACTTCACATTTTAGAAACACTCTGCCAAATTCCCTTTTTTTCCTTGATCAAAATAAAATAAAATAGTTTATAGCATAATTTTCATAATCACTTTCATGCAACAGATAAGTAAGCCTAGAGTATTATCATTAAATAAGAGGGTAATAGTTGATTCTCACACATTATCTGATGGGGTTCTAAAAATTTCAAATTAAAGTTAAAAGGCCTATATCTTTTTCAGTAAAGTGTTCAACATTGAATAATAGTTTGCCATAATCAAAAGACTGACTTTTGGGTTTTACAAGTTTGGCCATTGTATCCTTCATTGCAACGAACCCACATTTTCTAGGAATATTATTCTTATATATAATATACTTTTTAGTATGAAAAAACATCTCCCATTAGAAGCTTCTATTTAAGAATACTTTTTATATTATTGACCCTCACACAGCCACTATTTTATGAATAATCAATAAAGCACCAACTTTATGGTCTGGAAACTGTTCTGCAATTTTATCTTGACATCTCCTAGACCTTAATTAATTTCTCAGAATTACAATCAAAATCATGGTTGCTACACATTGAGAGCTGGAGCTCAAGACATCTATAGGATCTTACGCTGGAGATTAATATAGGTATTATGCAAAAAATTCAAGATTGCTGAGCAAACAAAATTGTCAGAGATCAGAGTACCTTGGTAATTACAAAGTTTTTGTTTACAAGTTATCAAATAAACCACACTTTCCATAAGATAAGCATCAGAATTAATTTATTTTAGATACATTCTTTGTGCACATTAACATAAGATATTAGTGCTCCTCAGTCACATGGCACTGCTAATGCTCTTCACTTTGAAGGCTACACAGGATAAGATACAAATAGGAATTAACAGAGGTACACAGCAGAAACCACTGAATAAAAATCACAAAGCAACTTCTATGGCCAGAACAACTGAGCATCCCCATACCCTTGTTTTTCTGCCAGGTCAGAAATAAAATCATCAGTACAAATAACTATGAAGTAAACAGCACAATGTAAGACACTGAGATCTACCTAGCTATAGCCAGGCTTTTCAAAATGAATTACAGAAAAAAATCTACCCACTGAAAGTTGTTGTCTCACAATCCCAGACTCCAATTTGGTTACTTTTTAATATTAATTCAAGAACAGGACCATTTCTAACATTTCAAGTATTTCATACATCTGAGGACTGAATGTTCCAGGAAAATAACTCATAAGCTGGTTACATTTTTCATATTTAGAGTTCTTCTCTCTTCCCTACCTCCCTTAATGGGAAAATGAAGGCAGATTCATATTCTTCTATCACTAGACAGAGGCAACAGTTCCCTGCTTTTATAGAATCCAAAATGCTTGAAAAGATGAACTCTCATGAAAGGACTTGAAACTATGAAAAGTTTTAAAGAAATATTAAAACATAAATAAAAACCTATTATCTTATGTAGAACAAGATTCCCCAGAGACCAATCAGAAGACACAGATAACTATTATGAGATGGGGAATTGGGAATTGGGTTATAGATAATGCCCTTTCACACTAAATACAACATCAACTAATATGGGATTCCATTTGATGTGCAAAGTAAGTTCAGTACAGTACTAATGTTTCTTGGCATTTATGATACTCAAATCTTAATCTTCATAATGCCCTTGAGACATGAGAAAGTATTCCACTAACATTATTCCATTCAGTGAGTTTACAGTACCTGCTCTTAAAAGCTGCTGGATGCAGTGTAGCTGTAGACATACTCATTGACAATGTTTTTAAAAGGGGCTATGAAGTACATACTAGTCTATTTTACTTTAACTATCCAAGAGAACTAAATACCCCATTTTGACAGCAAAGCCTAAAGAAAATTAGGCTACAGCAGTCCCCTGATTGCAAACTATATTTAATGTGCTGATCCTAAAAGATGACTAACATGGAAATGTTGTTAAGGATGCAATAAAACATGAATCTACTTTAATTTGACTTTTTTTTTCCTCTAGAACAGCTCAATATGTAGCTACTACCAGTAGCTAGTGCAATAACAACACAGCTATGCTTAGAAATGTGCTAGATTTTTGACAATCACGGTTGTTAATGGCTTGGAGTTTTCATGAGGGGAAAAAAGGTGACACCCAACTTAGTTTGGATGTAGTTTTTTTTTTTAAATAAACGTTATTGATCTTTTATAGCTTAAAAAAACAAAAATAAAACAAGTAAAAAGTAACAATCTCTTAAATGTAGTTATTTTTAATAGCAATTTATTATGGGACTTGTTGAATCGTTCTTTCCAATTGCACTGAATTCTTTCCAGTTGCACATTTAAAAGCAAATAAATAACTTTGCGCAATGCTGAGCACAATATATTCAGAGATAGGAAAGAATCATGTTTATCAACTCTCCAACTCTGTGAGACTTATGACTAGTGCCAGAAAAGTCACATTTTCACTTTTGATTGCTTGGCCAATATTAAATTTAATGTTACACATGTAGCAAGTGAGAATAAGAGCTAACTTCTATTGAGAATATCAGAAATCGTTTCTGTATACCATCCTCACTCCAAGGAATTCAGTGTCCTGCAATTCATGGCCAGAATTCTGGCAATGGTGTTCCCCACCAATAGGAGTCTGCAAAAAAAAATGTAGCCACGCAATGCACTTACCCCCTCAAACTTTACAATGTTTCTGTTGAGATACAAAAATAAGATCAGCTACAAGGGTGGCGGCTACAAAATTGCTCCTTTATGTATTTTAAGACTGATAAAAAGGCACTGTAGTGCCATAGTTTCTTAACCCAAGCAGGGGGAATGGAAAACTCAGGAACCAGGATGAGGGCAAGAATTCCCATTAAAGGAAAATTCCCCACCTCTCAGCTCTATCACTTCAGTTTCAGCATCTGCAGCACTTCTTCCTGCCCTGCTGCTGAGGTCAGAATCAAATCAGCTCTGTCTCCCCCAATACAGGCAAGGTGCAATCCATGGGGGTATAGAGCCAATGAAGGAACAGTGCAAGCACCACCTGTAAAGGAGACACTGGATTGCTGAACGATTATTTATCTATTTATTTACCACTATTATTTACCATTAGTATGCTGCCTTGTTCTTACAACTCTAGGTAGCTTACCACAAACACAATAAAACACGTATAAAATACTCAAAAAAAACCCAAGCCATTAAAACTAATAAATACTATTAACAATTAACAAAATTATTAATAAAAACCTATTACTACCATTAGACAGATTTGAATAAATTCCCCATAGAGCTAGCTGCCTGTTAGGTCACTACCCAAACACCATTAGAAACCAAAAAGACCCATCAGGTGCTTGCAGCGGACCAATTCAATCAGCCTGAAGGTTGATGGTGGCTATCAGTCTGACTCTATGAGAAGCTAGTACACCAAGTGCGATTCTGCTTTTCATCTGCCTCTACTAGCTGGAACTTTTCTAACCTTTACAAAGGCTTGGCAAAAGCACCATTCTTGGCACATTAGAAAATGTTCCTTAAAGGTCTCTGAAAAATAACAGTAATGAATAGTAATAAAAGTGCATTGAACCCTTTTAGCAGTTAAATGAGCAATGGATGTAAACTGCAAAAAGACTTAAGCAGGCAACCAGCTTCATATCTTTCATCGCATCTCATTCAGTGGATAGATTCACATAACACAATAAGTTACTGTTTAAATACGGAATACGAAACTGGTTGAATTCATAGAGTACACTAAGCCATAAACCTGATTTAAAAACCAAAATGGCTATATCCAAACACTAAACCAAAGTCAAACAGTGAAACCATGTAAGTGGCTCAATTAGATAAAACACTGATTTTTGGCACTGATTTAATTGTACCATGGTAAACACATTTCTTAGCACTTAAAACTAAACCATACTTTTAGGGAATCATACAAAAGTGTATTTTTAGCTGACTCTGAGACAACAGCAACCAGAAAGTATTCGAAGTCCTTCATTTTTATTAAGTATCTCTCAGAGTAAACATAATCCTTGAACGAGAGTGTTCCCTATTTAATCCCATGTCCTTCTTTTTAATCAACGTTGTTTCATTAATTACCCTTTGGGTTCCATTACACCTAAAAAGTAAACTATTTTTTTCCATCTTAACTGAATATCTAAGATAGATCAATAGACCACCTATACATAGCTTTGTGATCAATACTGAATGGTGACAAGAAGCTGCTCGAGTCCTCTGGACTCCAGCCTTCCCATCACCAGTTACATAGAAGCCTTCACTTGATGTTCTAGAACGGGGGTGTCAAAGTTAATGCCCGCGAGCCATATCCGGGCCATGGGGTGCTTGAATCTGGTCCGTGGAGCCCGCATGGAAATACCAAAGGACTGGCCCACAGTGTCTCTGCCGCCCAAAACAGGCCACGGGGAGGCCTCCCCAGATCCTGCAGCACTCTGCCGGCCAAAAACAGGGGAAATCCCATCTACCCTTCCCTCCGGTCTCCATCCCCACCCTTGCCAGCCCATGAATACAATGCTGATCCAGCCCTCGAGGAAATCCATTTTGACACCCCTGTTTTAGAATGAACCACCTGTGGATTTGTGAAGTAAAACTGATGACAAGGCAAACGACGACACTGGAAGAATTCTGCATACTGAAACTGCCCATAATGGCTCAAGAACAAGTCTCGTGTAGCAGTTACGGTACTGGGCTAGAAAATAGAAATCTAGTCTTCCCTTATGCATGAATGCCAGCTTTGTGTTTTGGGGCCAGTTACTCCACCTCAGCCCAATGCATCTGACAGGTTGTGTTGTCAGGAAAATTAGAAGCCAAGAGCATCAGTTCTTGAGTTCAGTGGTGAGATTCAAATTTTTTTACTACTGGTTCTGTGGGCGTGGCTTGGTGGGCATGGCAGGGGAAGGATACTGTAAAACCTCCAGTCAGAGGTGGTATTTGCTGGTTGTCCAAACTACTCAAAATTTCTACTACCGGTTCTCCAGAACTGGTCAGAACCTGCTGAATACCACATCTGCTTGAGTTATATATAAAAATTGAAGAATAAAAATATGATGATATATTTGGACTGAGTTGACTTAAAGTACAAATAGAGGACAGAGAAACTCTTCTATTAATTCTAATAGATTTTGATTAGACACTGGAACACCACAAAGGTCAATGATCATAAAAGACCACCTAATTTTAACGTCTACTAATAAATTTCAACATATTATGCACAACAATTAAAAAGGCAGTGCTGAATAAGCAAAATGATTTTATAGTAACTGGTTAAAATCAGAAATAGCCCAATTTATACATCAAGGATATAAGATCACTCATCAAATCAATGCCTTCTTGACAATCCTAACTATATGACAATGAGCCACAGTGAGGAAATCTTGATGTCTACCCAAATCTGTCTATCTTCCCCTTCCAGCTATGAATTTTAGAACATGATTTATAAGACTGCAGTGAAAGGAATAGAGGAAAAAATGCTGAAATTTGACATTTTTATACCTGCTTGTGATACTGAAACCATATAGAATAGCAGCCACTTTCAAAACCTTCCAAGTCACATCCTATATGCAGTTATCATATAAAAGTCAATCTTAAATCTCAATGCACTAATTGATTAACTCCTTTGTGACATGAAATACATGTAATGGAAGCAAGACTAATTATATATGCAACCATTTCTTCTCTTGTTCCTTCAGTGCATTTTTTCTCTCTTTTAGTTATGAGTCTACAATAGAACTATGAAGGAATAGTGGAATGGAAACTGAAAAATAAAGGACATGCTGGAGCATGGTATTCATAATTTAAGTCTCTATCATCTATGCTAATAAGTAATACCTTATATTTCAGATGAGAAATTCTTACTCTTAAATCTGGGATATTCTACATGCAAAACATGTGTTTCACGACAATATGGTGAGCAATAATTAACAATAATAAACATAATTTGAAGCGGTTTTAAAACTTCTGCACTACATTGTTTGGGTAAGGTTTTAATGGTATGGATCCATACGTAAAAGTTAGAATTAATATTTACCCAAATTATGAATACTTTAGATTGGTTTTGCTGAGCTTATCACTTGAAATACTAGTACTAATTTGGACTCCTTGAGGTGGAATTACATGAGAAATTCAAAGCAAAACAGGTAAACATTCTATTTTCAAAAAATAAATAAATAACAAAAAGCGCTTTGTAAAACTGTTAGATAAGGACAGCTCTTAACAGATTTGGAAAGGAAAGGAAAGAAACGATAACTTTCTATCAAATCCTAATCCCCAATTCTATAATGCTTGTTTTGCATACAGTGAACTTTAAAAATGGCTTCAGTGGAACAGATTTTCAGAATAAACTGACTGAACTTTAGGTCAAATATAGTTATTCCTGGAAGGGCTAATCCCTGAGAAGGCCAACAGCTATGCAAAATAAATAATGTCCGCCATATGTATACTCCCTTAGTGTAGGTTTATTACTAACCCTAACATAAATGTGAAAGTCCCAAATAAGTAAAGCTTTGCTTGTCCTTAAGGTTGCTCAAAATATTCCAGTTCCCTCTTTCCCCACTTCCCCAAAATCAATTATTTGCAAATAATGGCCTGGATTTCACTGACATATTGAACTATGTCTGGGACAATATTAGAGTGTTGGATTTGAGGCAATAAAGTAAAATGGAGGAAGGAAAGCTTTTATGTGATTCTAGCGAACTACTGTAGTACCATAACATCAGAATATTAACTTCTTAGAGCAGGGGTCTCCAAACTTGGCAACTTTAAGACTTGTGGACTTCAGCTCCCAGAATTCTCCAGCTAGCTGGCTGGAGAATTCCGGGAGTTGAAGTTCACAAGTCTTAAAGTTGCCAAGTTTGGAGACCTCTATCTTAGAGACTATCCCAAACTGTTAGGCAAACAGCAACGATTAAAAACATTTACCAAGGATTTCTTAGGAATTTATAGTTCCATGTTTTTTCCTACTCTGAGGGTGAAGGGAGGCATATTATGAGATATACCACAGTCAGAAATTGGAGCTGGGAAGATCAGCTTTGCCAGCGTGTTGAGCCATTCCTGGGACCACATGGGTTTAGAACCATTCTTGCATGCATTACTATCTCTGATAGTCTGAATCTCCTCCTCTGCTCTGCCTTTTGGTGGCTAGCCTTGCATTTGTTTTTAAAAAATGATTCAACTCCTCCCCTCTTGGAGCTTTCCTGATTCTCATGGAGAAAAGAATTAATTGCAAAGCAATTCAGTGTTACATTTACTGGGCACTTTCACATGAATAAATAAACAAATACCAGCGTCTCTGAAAAATAAATTAATGCAAAATTTGAAAATAAATATCATTTGTGTATGTTCAAAAATAAATATTAAACAGTGTTTCCCTAGCCTTCACACTCCAACTGCACCATTACCCACCCTGTCATCAGCCCCGTCAAGTAATCAAGCACATGGCAGGGCTTCAGAAAGTACATGGTAGAGGAATAGGAGGCTCGGAAGAGGCACAGATAGGCTACATTTCTTAAATTAGCTTGATGAAACTATTCCAGTGACTCACACAGAGTAACAGGGAGCACAATGAAAAAATGGCAGTTATGTAACATGACTTGTTGAAGAGCAGATACAAAAGCCACAATGAGGTGCTTGGGTTGAATGTTCTTCTTACAGAGGCAGGTCAGTGCTGTTATGTCGTGTTTTCCTGGAAGTCCCATCGTCCTTAGGCAGTGCTCTCTGCAAGCTGGACATGGCTGCTGTCTTTTTATGGTCAATGACCGCATAGGAATTGGTCCTGTGGGCAGGATGGGCAACCGCACATGGGACATGGGGGACTGGTATGCTTTGGCGCCCTTTACAAGGATCATCTTGCAGTTCTACCTGGATATAATTGAGTTGCCTTGGCTGCTCCAAATAGGGCCGGCAGAAGTCGAAATTGAAAACACTCGGGGTACAACTGCGGCGCTGTTGCAAGCAACCTCCCCTGTGCATGCCTCCAGGTAGGGCAACCCTTTCTGAATTCATGTAACTTCGTAAAGGGTCGTCTTCTTCAATTTCTGGATAACCAGCAGAGGAAGGTGTCATTGCATCACTGGAGTCCTCATCATCCTGGCCCCGTCTTAGGGGCTGACACTCCCACACAGGAGGCAATGATGGTAGGTTCTCATAGTGCAGTAGGGCGGTCCGGCGATGGGAGCAACTGGCAGGATTCAGGTCCTCACGAGGAATTTTCAAGCGCCCGCTACCCTGACGAAGTAAGGTTCCTCGTGAAGGCAGAAGACCATTGAGGTTTTCATAAACACACTTGGGGGCGAGGCACTCTTCTTTGTAATCGTTGTTGTTGTTGTTATGAGGGGTGCAGAAATGTCTTGAGCACTCCCAGTGGGGTCGACAGTAGCCTTCACATTTCATCCTGTGCCTATAACCCAGGTTCGGGCCCAAAACAAACTTCACTTCTCCTGGCTGAAGGTAAACTTGGGGATTCCGGTCCTCCAGGGAACAGCTATGGTTGGAATGAGCAATCGGAGGATGAACTTCAGGTAAGGAGTGCATACAATGATGGCCCCTTATTTCACCTTCACCACTGGCTGTGTTTACGTAGGTGTGGGACTGCAAAAAAAAATATTAGCAGGTGCTGAGAATAAATATTGTCTAGAAATCCTGCATTATTTATTATGAATCATAGGATTAATAAGAATCTGTACAGCATTTAAAAATGCATAAATCTTTAACAGCAACAATATTAAAAAGAAATATAGTCCCATCTTAACCTTGGATTCTGTTATTAATAATTCTAAACATGTTCCCTGATTGAAAATACTTTTTACAAATCCTTATCATTATCAGATAACACCTGTCCTATCACACGATATTATTTTACATAATCAAATCTTGTACAATCAGTCCCTGACCTGAAATCATTTGTTTGAGTGACCATTCAAAGTTACAATGACACTGAAGAAAGTGACTTATGACAGTTTTTCACACTTACAACCGTTGCAGCATCCCTGTGGTCACATGATCAAAATTCAGATGCTTGGCAACTGGCATGTATTTATGACGGCTTCCCTGGGACATGTGATCCCTTTCGCGACCTTCTGACAAACAAAGTCAATCCAGGTTCACTTAACAGCTGTGTTCCTAATTTAACAACTGCAGTGATTCACTTAAAAACCGTGCTAAAGGTTGTAAAATGAGGCAAAATTCACTTAATAACTGTCTCACTTAGCAGTGGAAGTTTGGGACTCAATTGTGGTCTTAAGACAAGGACTACCTGTATGCAGGGGGAAAAAAGACACCACCACAATTCTTGTTTAATCAAGAAAAAAATGTACAGAGTTATGAAAAACCCACCCTAGCCTTATTTTTATTTTTATTTGAGGGTAGATGTAGGTAAAATGATCAATACCCGGTGCAATAAGAAGGCATTATTATTATTATTATTATTATTATTATTATTATTATTATTATTATT
>NW_020769386.1:40218-56737 GCF_900518735.1 Pseudonaja textilis
ATTCTATTCTATTCTATTCTATTCTATTCTATTCTATTCTATTCTATTCTATTCTATTCTATTCTACTCTACTCTACTCTACTCTACTCTACTCTACTCTACTCTACTCTACTCTACTCTATCTTTAAGTGCCAAGATTGAGAAACATTGCATAAGAGAAGTACTTCCTTACCAGAAAAAAATATTTCAGACAGGTACACCTAAAGTCAGTGTTAGTCCATCAACAAGACCTCAGCTATTCAGGAAATTGCTCCCTCTGGTGACATAAGGAGTGTTTTCTTAGCCTTAGCATGCAATAATACTAAGAATGCATTAATCGCTGTGCTTCTACTTTGGGCATGCTATCTAAGATTCGCTGAATAATATTACTGTCTAGCACCACTCATCAACTAATTGACCCAAGTTAAATGATTCACCTTGAAAGAATTTCATGCTTTACCAACCATGCACAAAAGAAAATTGACAGAAAATTGTCAATATTTCAAATCTCCAGACTGAATGTTAAGCAAAAAGGGAGGACATTTAGTTGTTTTATTGAGAGATAGAATTCCTTGAAATATACAAAGAAGATAAATTTTCTTAGCTAAAGGCAGTAATATTTAACTGAAGAAAACAGCAAGAAGACTGGAAAAAAATCTGTAAAAAGGAGTTTCTTAATCCGACTTCAGTCTTGAGATGAAATTTTGTTTGGGTTAACTCACAGTGATCAATACTAGTAGAAAAACACATTATAAAAGACAAAAAAAACATATAACTTACCTTAAACTTGGTAGGGTGATTATCTGGAACCCTGTCTCGGCATGGGCTACTGCAGCACGTTCCCATGGTGTCAAAACAACAGGGAAACCCTGGAACTTAAGGAAAACCAGAATACTGAAGACCAAACTGTAAACAGCATCTTTCTAACAAAATATTTCAATGTTTCAAAAACTCAGTGATGGGATTTCAGACAAACCATCATGCTCCTGCTTAAACCTTACTTAGCCATGGCTGTGAGCAGTTTTTTAAGGGGAGGATTCCCACATTCTTCACATAATCCTGTGCTGGGTGTCATGGCAATCAAGATGCCAAGAAGTCATTTATGGTTTCATAGAAACTATGTCAACTTTCACCTATGAAGAAGAGAGATAGATAAAAACACTCAAAATGACTAAGCCCCTCAAATTATCAACTGTATTTTACAGTCTCTTTTTGTACTCATATAGGTCAAGTATCATGAACAAATCATTTTAAACTTATTAACTCTCTGGCAGAAATACAGCAGAAAGTCTATTCTTCATCTATGTCACAAGGAGAACTAGAAATTTACTTTAAAATGAAAGCTTCAATTCATAAAAGTTTAATTAAAGTATTATTTTACAGCCTTCTAGGATAATTTGGTATTCCGTTTTGCAAAACAGAAAAGTAAAAAAGTTAACATAATTCATCAACAAAGAAACAATGGTAATAATTTATATATCTTGACACTGGATAATAAAGATTCCTTAGCCTAAAAAAATTAAGTTTTCCATTTTGGAGAAGTGTGGGTATTCCTGTGTTACCTAGTGAGAAAACAAGTTAATGACAAACATCCTTGAAAGGCATCTTGCTTATTAGTACTATATACATTGTTGTCCAAAAGGCAGATCCAGATGTTTAAGACATGCACTCATTGTACATGAATTTAAATGTGAGGGCTTAAACAGGCATATCTGAAATTGTAACACATCCAAGAAATCAGTGTCTTGTAACACATCCAAGGAATCAGTGCAGGGATTCCTTCAGAGAAATTTGTGCAGAAAATGATTGCTCAAGACAGGAATTTTGACATCTACTTAAAAGAATATTGATTATATTTGAGAGGTAGAAAATGTCCACTTCCCAGGTTGTTATAGGATTTGGTAATAAAACTAATGAACAATGGAGTTGTTCTGAGAGTGTAAAAAATTAAACGAGAAGATTAATATAAACTATCTTCAAGAGCTACCAATAATTCTTTAGCTATTTATCAACTATTGTTGTTTTAAAACATTCTGAATTCCAGATATTCCCAGAGTGTCTCTCTCCCTGGCAGTGAATGAAAAATCCTACTTCTCTTGCACAAAGATTAATTTTAACCATTTTAATTAATGAAAAAGTTATTAGAAATCTAACATACTTCAGTTCTCAGGAAGTTCACCTGTCTTCCATGTCGTATTTGGCAGTTTTGCTGGCTATTTCCAGCTTGGCTATAAATCACACTTCGTTTCTGCAGGCCTGGAGTGCCAAACATTCTGCAATTAATCAACAAACAATAATTTACAGAAAAAAACTTGCAATTGCGCCATAGTATAGTTACAGGAATAACCTATACAAAACAAATTTTGCTCATTGTTAATGCAGAATGGAAAAAAAATACATACAAAAGTCATTTCAATGTATTAACAATTTTTCTGAACAGGAATAGCTAATTCGTTTCTATAAACATTATATGGCAGCAGAATAACCATAAAAGATAACCAAGAGCTATCCAAATGAATTATTTAAGCTTTTAAGGTGCTTCTACACAAAATCTGTACTACTTCTAAATTTCTCAAAGTGGGTCTGACTGTTTCTTCTCACAAAAACAGTACAGAAGAAAGCTGCAACTGTATCAATATAGCAATAACTATTAACCTAGGCAACAGTCTCTCCTCCATGATACAATTCCCGATTCCCTGATATACAATTAAAGAATAGCTTGCCCCAAAGCTGAAGGCCCATTTTACATTAAATTAAAACAAATGCAATTTATTATTTCTGTAAGGAGCATCAAGACTCAACCAATTCTAAAATAAATTATGCCTGTTTTCAGTGATAATGTTTATCATTACTTTGAGCATTTTTCTTGCATGAAGCAATAAATATGACTGCAACAAATGAACAGGCAAAAAACAATCAGGACTAATGAAATCTGTATTATGATTTCAATGTACATATGCTATGCACTCCATGGATTTTAAGTTGCTGCTTTGTATGAGCCGTAATGCATAGTCAAGGTATGGATTAGGGGAAAAGGCTAAATAACAACATAAGCAAACAGGCCTCAAGCAGAAGATCACAGAACATTTATCCAACACTGATGAATTTTTGTTTTGAGGATGCACAAATATTTATTGTTTTTGCCTTCAAATACTTCAACTCAATACCATAAGAATTACTGCAAACTGCTGCAGATTGCAAACTACAGTTTGCAAATCAGAAACACACTCATTTCAGAACAATATTTTTCTTACATGCATTTAATTATAGTCGTATATTAAACAAAGAGCAAAAGCACAAGTTCTCTTTGTGCACAAATTTCAAATTTCTGATTTTCGAGGAAACTAAGATAGCACAGATGCTAGTGCAAAATCATAGCTGATATAGGGAAAGGAAGAAGTCATTCAAAATACAAAGATGGAAGCATACAGTATTCATAACATTAGATACTTACAAACATTTGTTTCCACAGAACTAGCATTATCTGTCCTTCAATTTAAGCCTTACTGTTGCTTACTAATATGTAATAAACATTATATTTTAAGAGTTGTTCTTCACTTGCATCTAACTATAGCATAAACACATTCCAGAAACCATTTTTTCTGGCATTGCCTTTATCTGATTTCTACATCTGAAGCAGCCTTGAGTTGTCCTTAGCTGTACTATTGTTAAAACAGTTTCCTCTTTATCCCAACATACTGTAGGTTTTGTTGAAGATACAATTGGTACACTCAGGTAATCCCTTGGGGGGGGGGCAGTAGATTAGACTGACCCCACTGGCCCATTGAGATTAGTACAAATATAGTCCTGGGCATTGTCCTCCATTCCACTTTGGGTAGGATAGTCTGGTTCTTTCAAATCAAACTCTTCTACCTGACAGATCTCTGAGCTGACACCAGTGATGTCTGTCAATAAAGCAGGAGAAAAGGAGCAACTTTCCCCATGCTTTGTCAGTTGATCAGTTTTTGAGCACAAGTTCAGTACTCTTCTTAAATGGCACTTTAGTCAATGCCTAAAATGAGTCCATTTACCAATTGACATCAGCTGATAGTCAGACTCCCTTTAAGCCCCTTCCACAAAACACCTGTGCAAAACCACAGCAAGTTCTGCCAGATGGCTAAACCTGCACCAAGGTCACATTAAGAGCAGTAGCATTTGTTGCTATCATGCCTGTAGCAGCATAAGAATGGCCACAGAGGAAAGCCAATTTTATTGGGTTATAGTTTTCTGCCAGCTCATGGGCTCCTGGATAGCCTTTAATCCAAGCATCAGGAAGACTCTTCTGAAACATGCTATCCAACATCAGGTCCTACATTATTATCTATATTAATACATTTTTATTTTTTTTATTTTGTCAAGCAATTAGAAGATGACAGGTATAAGTATAAACATAGCTATGAATACATGAAATGGATACATATAAGAAAAAAACAGAGTAGGACAGGGACGGTAGGCATGTTGGTGCGCTTATGCATGCCCCCTACAGACCTCTTAGGAAAGGGGTAAGGTCAATAGTAGACAGTCTAAGGTTAAAGTTTTTGGGGTTTGGGGAAGAAACCACAAAGTCAAGTCAAGTATTCCAGACATTGACCACTCTGTTGCTGAAATCGTATTTCTTGCAATCAAGTTTGGTGCGGTTTACCTTGAGTTTGTATCTATTGTGTTATACATACCTAAAACTGAAGCAATTTCACTTAGGACATCATTTTTCTATCTGGCAGCAAATAATTTCATATATTGTTGTTGTAACATAATTTTCATTCGCTGTGGTTAAAACCAAGATGTTAGGGACTACATCATGCTCAAAATGGTTGAAAAATATTAGGTTTGGGAAAGATTTCAGTTCTAATCAATTCCTATTCTTTCTACATCTCTATCACTGGTCAGTAATACACCTAAGGCAAAAATACAAAAACTACATAACACATGAACAAATCTACCAATTTTCTATAAATGACAAATGAAGACAATGCAAACTATTCCAATTACAGTCTTTTTGGACCAAGTAAAGCAAAAAGGGCACAAAAAGGGCTACACTGCAGTTCTGTACAATGTGATTATTCCTAAGGCATTTACTACTACTAGGAAAACAGAAGCCTACAGAGAATTAAAGCTAATCACAAAGCATACAAATTATGTTCACTTACTGGCACATGATCAAAATTAGATTGGCCAATTATGTGTGTGACAGCACTGCAATCTAGTAGTAACGGCTATCTAAAGAAGCCAACATCCGAATAAATAATTTTAGTCTTTAGTGCCACCAAAATCGCTTGCTTTTACTGCAATGGATTCAAAGGCTACTTCTCCAAAACTATTGCCAGAAAAGGAAAATCACGACGAAAGACTATTGCTCTCCCAACCACCACCCCGGAGGGACTGCAGACTAAAAGACAAGGAAATAATTTTCAATGTATAAAATAGGAAGGGGACGAAACTGCTAGAATCTGATGGGTAACAAGCGAATAACAACGGCAATGAATACGAGGGTGCAAAGGAACTGGGAGAGAACTGCCGTCCTTGGTCGGGGAAAGGGTGGGAGCGGGTTGGGCTTGCAAGCGCCGGCGCCACGGGAAGACCGCCAGGAGGAGGAGGAGGAGGCCAGAGGACGGCGAAAGCAAAGTCAGGATAAGAGATAAGCTGGCCGCCGGGTCTTAGGAGGACGGCGCGTGTTTGGGCAGGGGGAAGCCTGAGAGGTCAATACTTGCGGCACCGTCCAGGCGCGGCGCGGGATAGAAATGACGGAAGCAGCCGCTGCCGCCGCGTCCCTTCGCCCAAGTCCAGCCCGGGTCTGAGACCGCCGGGAGCAGCGAAGAGCACACGAGGCAGCCTAGAGCGTCGCTCACCGTCAGGAGGACTCGGCTTTCGACGGGCCAGGAGCTAAGTGACGGCGGACCGCAACCACAGACTTTATGATTGGTAGATAGCCGTGGTCGAACGAGGGGGCTTGTTTCAATGGCTTTTTTTCTTTGTTTCCCTACTTCATTAAGCGGCCAAAGGGACGGCTGCTTTCCTCCAAAGAGGGGTGTAAATTTAGATTTTAACGGAGGTCTGATCGGGCAGCAGAGGGTCCGCCAGCCTTCCGTCACCAAAGACGGGGAAACGTGTTCATTCTAATTTTCATGCCTTTGAAAGGGTTTTGAAAAGGTTGAGCAGCCAAATGCATCGCCAGGCCAACACCCATTCAGTCCACGGCCATCCCACGGTTGCAAATGAAGCGTGACCCACAGTTTGCTAACCGCTTCCATCGGGTAAAGGGTAACCTTTTCCGGGCTGGAGACGCCGCAGTTTGTCTTGTGCCGCACCTGTGGGTCGCAGAGAAGTTACCGAGTGCATCCGCTGAGTTCCTGCAGGTGGCGGAACGGATGGATGGGTTGTACGTCAAGCGCTAGTGGCTTTTCTCAGGCGCCGTTTAGCCTGGGCGCAGCTGCAAATATTATTCAACAGCAAATGCAGCAATCTCCACTCCCACCACCCGAAGGAATGGTTCACATCTTTGCACGTAGATGCCTTGTTCCCAGTGTAGGTGCAAGAAAAAACAAAACAAAACTGCACGGGATAGGAAGTGGCTGTTCACGTCATACCCACTAGGTGGAGCTACGCGCCTCTGACTTGGCCCGTTACGGCTCGAGCTGGTGGGTCCCGACGCGCGGGCTGGTTCCGAAAAAGGCGCCCATCCCAACTACCGCATGCAGAAAGCGAGGTGGTCGGTGTCCGTTAAAACTAAAGAGTAATAGGCAATGCAAAAAATCTTGGGAATTGTAGTCCTTTTGCACATCTCATATCCTCGATGAAGGGTTTGATTTCAATGTGACAACAGCAGACTGACTCAGAATTCCAGAATTTGGTGCTAGAATGGATCAAGTACTGTAGTAGAATTGGACCAATCCTCCCATTTTAGCCAACATTTCCTATCCAACTGCATAAAAAAATAAAATAGATTGCAAAAACCTCCAAAGCCATCCAAAGAATGGGGACAATTATCTGTCTACTCTCTTCAAGTACCTTCTTTTTTCTCTGCTTTCAGAGTGACCTGTGTATATCTATGTGTAGGTTTGGAAGATTGTACACTTAATTGTATTTAGTTTTCCTTTCCCCTTTCATACATGGATACTGAGCAGATGGGATTCAAATTTTTTAACAACTGGTTCTGTGGGTGTGGCTTAGTTGGTGGGTGTGGCTTGGTGGTCATGTTATTGGCTGGGCGTGGCCAACTCAATATCACTCATTGAGGCACGCATCTCCTCGCCTGGCCTCTCATGATTGTGGGGATTCTGCAACAGTCGTAAGTGTGAAAAATGGTCATAAGTCACTTTTTTCAGTGCCATTGTAACTTTGAATGGTCACTCCACACAAGCAAAGTACCAGCAAAGGAGGGAAATAAACTCCAGAGAAGTTCCAGAGACAGGAAGTCTAGTCCTGCCAAGAATGTAATAAGGGTTAACGGAGAGGCAGTTTCTGTAAGCAACACCAGAATGTTTCCTTCCTGCCTTCCTTACAGGATTAGGCCAATAATTTCTTCTAACAACTGGTTCTCCAAACTGCTTAGAATGTTAACAACCGGTTCTAGCAAATAGTTGCAAACCGGTAGAATCCCACCCCTGATACTGAGACCATGCATGACAATCCTCAGATTAGGGTTTGGGTTCTCTCCATATATTGTTGGTTGGAAGGCAAATAGTTAACTGCAAATAGAGCTACAAATAAAAACACTCTTGCGTTTAGCATCTAATGGCCATCACATTTCAGTGATTATATGAAGATCTGTAAAACACATATCCTATCATAATGATCTTTTGAATTCCAAACTAGTTTTTCTGGGGTCACACCCTGGTATCTTATCATCAAGGAATAAGGTTAAACCCTAAACAGTTCTTTCTTAAGTGCTTGGCTTTAGATCAAAGAACATTTCCAGAGCAAAATATGTAATATGACGTTTATGAGGCAAGTTGTTGTATACATTTGTAGTGTCTCACATTTTCTTGTGTTGAAAACTTTCCATTTAAGCATCCAAGATAGACTGCCTAGGAAAGGTACTCTTCTTCTTAAATTTCAAAGCACTATCAAATGACTAGTAGGATCTCTGACAAATGTTGTGTCCTACCCCTGAAGTTGTGTCCTACCCCTGCCCCTGAGGGCAAGGAACACAAAAGAGGGGTAGAATGAGCCCCTGCCTACACCAAGTTGGCCCTTCCTGCTACCTCTAAGAAACAATTCCAAATTATTTTGAAAGAAAGTACAGTATTGTAATTCTTGATGGTAAAAGACAGCATTAAAGAAAGGAAGAGAGATTATCAGCAAGAACCTGCTGGACTTTAACTTGCAGGTACACATATGAAGTCAGTAGATTGGAAGAGATCCTTTACACTGTATTTTACAAACATCAGTGGCATTTTCTATGTTGCAAGAAAATCTCATTAAGACTCCAAGTTAAAACACCTGTTGCCTGCAGAAAAAAAAAAAAAAACGGATGGCTCATATGAATACAATTTTAACTCTGTGGGATGACAAAAAGATACTTGGAAGCTTCATCAGGATTCATAGCATAATACATTCAGTTCCAACCAAAACATTTGTCAAATAACTGACATGAATTCTTCCAACACAGATGGAGCGCCACATGAGCACAACACAAACAATGCTATTTTGCCAATTGCTACATTGGGCTGTCACTTAAATCAATTCGTGCAGGCAAAATATTTATTTTTCCTTTTAAGGTGGGGGAGGGGGAGCTCCACATCCTTGAATTCTGTTAAAATAAGGTGTGCCCTTGTTTTCCTGCTCCATATGTGCTTTTAGCACTACTGTAATTCAAGTTATAAGTGATACAGTGTTTCACTCACACACTCCAGAAAGCAGATTATATAAAACCATATCTTAGGCCAACTTTACAGAGACTTTTCTAATGCTGTACATGTGCCAAATTTTAAAGATAAATGTGGAGGCCTTTTAAAATAAATAATTCAGATCTCATCATAGCCCAAGAATTAGTTTTTTTCTCTAAAGTATACTGCCTCATTTTAGCCCAAACTTACTATATAGAATATGCTTATTATTTTCTTAAATGTAAGTTTGAAATACTTTTTCCAAGTAGGTGCAAATTAGCCAGACAATTGCCAGTAAGAACACACATAAAAAAAGCACCTTTGGATTTGTCATTCCAAGACATTCTATATATACTTTTGAATTATATAGTTTGGTATCATGACTCTCAGCTTAATCTTCACAGTATAGTAATGTTGAACTTATAAAGAAAGAATTTAGAACTTGGTAATATAAATCATAAAAGATAAAATATCTTAATTTCCATATTTGTGCACTGACTAGTATACAGGAGTCCAGTTGGTAGTCTTCTGGAGCTGATAAGCTTATTGGAAATTTAAAAACATTTTGTGGGCATTCAACATACAAATAAGCAAAGTAATTCCTTATTACCAACTCTTTTAGACAATCCTTTCAAACTTACCTTTGTCTTCTTTCTAGGTGGTGCGCATACTTCCAAAGAAAGCAAGGTGCTACGACTACTTTCTGGTGTTATATACTAAAAATGTCTGTGGGCAAGAAGCATGACAATTTCCCACACTTTTAGAAACAAAATGTGTTTTTAAAAAATGACAGATGTGACATGAAGCCTGGCAGGCATCAAACAAATTGTTCATGGGTACTTTGATGCCTGCCGACATTATGTTTCCTTAACCTAACTTGTACAACAAGAAAACCTAATATGTGATCAGAAAAGGGGGGTTTTAAACTTCTCCCCTAAACACATTAACATTCCCTTTTTGTCCAAAGATATAAATGTCTAGAAACATTAAGTGCATACAGACACATCTAATCCTATGGTAATAAGAATATTTGCTTATTGTTGAGTAATGACGTGTTCTGTAAAAGTATGTAAAATACATACTTTTAGTCTAATAGTAATATTTAGTTAATACAAAAAATACAATTTACTGCTTGTGTGAAGTAAAATAATAGAAAGAAAGAAAACTTATCTATAACAAGTACAACAGCCCTACTCAGGTGTAAAATATATTGAGAGAAAGAGGTCCACCAACAGCAAGAGCAAAGTCCATAATTGAGATAATAATGCTACGTCTCCAGCAGCACATAATATTTAAACAACAAAGTAGTAGTTAGTGGGCAAGGCTCTATCAAGAACTTGTCTTTAGAATGCTGCCATGGCATCCTTAAAATGACAAATGATTCTACTGGCAATAAGGTCCTCAATATGTTGAGGACTTTATTTAAAGTTTCTGACCTTTTTTTAATGACATGCATTCATCAAAGTTGACTGATCAATTAGATTTCTAACCCTGACTATCCAAGAGAGGCCACCAAGATTCTATCCCACTGTTTAAAAGCTGTGGGGGTCAGAACGGGAACTTCACTGAATGACTGTAGGGGCCCCACAGTTCCCAGAACTGGATATTATGTTGTTGAATTTAGGAGGAGTTGCACTGCCTCACTCAGAATCTATGTGCAAGCTGGGGCATACTAGACATATAGTTCCTGCTTGAAGAACAGGTGGAAACTGTAACCAGGGCAGCCTTCGCATAGCATCTTCTTGTGTGCCAGTTGCACATGATCCTGGATTGGGGCATTTTGCCCATGGCCACTTGTCCTTACTCTTGATTGGTTATTGTGATGCACTCTTCCTTGGTGACCATAATGAATCTGAAACAATGGATATTGAGGAGGCTTCATTTTTATTTGTGATTCTTTCATTTTCCCCATAAGCTTTAAAATATTTTTAACCACACATGTATATAAATCAGTGAACAAGGGGATTATAAAAGAGCATAATGTCTTTTAGTTGGCAGTATTAATAGCTATTCATTGAATAGCTTGTTATCAATAAGAATGCTGGCAAACATGAGATAGGAGAGTTTGAAAGTGATTCAAAGGATGAAAGGTTCTTGCAAATAATAGAAATCTTCATGGCACAGCAAGCATTATGTTTCAGGTGTACATTACTACTTCAAACTAAAATGAAATGGTTTTTATAGCTTCAGAAAAAATAAGACATCTATTATTTCAAGGCTATCAAAACTTGCAGCCGGAGGACCAAATGCGTCACATGCTGGCCATACCCACGCTGGTTTAGCAAAGAGGAAAAAGGTCACGATATGTCATATGATGACACCATGACGACGAGAGTTTGACACCCATGCATTATCTAGTTACATTCACAATTGCTGTATGTTTACCATGCTATACATGTATCAGCAAAATGTAGGATTGACTTATTCTGCTAAACATGGAGAGAAGTCCCTGCAAAGTTATATTATGGAATGTTCCAGAGATTTAATATGGCATGCAAATATCCTTTTTAGATTACATCATTTAGGAAATTAAAACAATAAGTCTACATATCTAAGTGCGGGATACAGTTACATTGCATGTTGTCCTAACTAATGCAGAGCACTTTTAGAACGGGATCCCAGTAACAAGTAGTACCAATGACAGTAATATACAGTACTATATCAGGCATAAGATGGCTGGTTTGGCAGCTAAACATAATTGGCAATCTGAAAGAGTGGAAGAAGTGGAAGAAGAACCTGAATCTAAACTAAGTTCAGAGTATTCCAACTTCTGGAGGAGGTATGATGAACTGAAGATGACTCTGAAAGGGGAGTCGACCATGTAGTAAAGACCAAGGAATTGAAGAGTAGACCCAAGAGGATGGCAAATTGCTCTTGGTGACTGGACCAGGGGTCTCCAACCTTAGGAACTCTAAACCTGGAGGACTTCAACTCCCAGAATTCCCCAGCCAGCTTAGCTGGCTTAAATCTGTCAAGGTTGGAGGCCCTTGCTCTGAACAGCTACCCCTCATGAGGAGACAGCAAAACAGTGGTTTTCTATGGGTTCAAGCACCATAAGATGACAAGATTACTCGTCTGCAACTGTTACAATTTTAAATAGACTTTTACATTTATACATAAGCATATATATAAGAACACTAGCTCGACACCCATGTTTCGCTATGAAACTATGTGGTCAGGCTTAGTTTTTGGGGAGGAAAATAAGGGGGGGGGAAAATCTGCCTCTGCCTACCAGTATCCATCGGTATTCATCTGGCTAGCGTCCTGTCAGTGTGTGAGAGAGATGAGGGCTGTTTGGAAACTGAAACAGTATTTGCTGTGTGAGCAAGAAGACAGCAAGGAGCCTGGGCGTGGCTTAGCTCAACTGTTCTGTACTAAAGCTGCTTGGTGCTGTGAAACTAAAACTGAAACTTGAAACTGCTCTCCTCTGCTTGTGTTTTGCATTTGGAACAGATTTTTTTTCAGGTGGGGAGGGGGAGTAGAACTCCTTAGCATCAGAGTGTGTTAATAACAATATACAAAATACTAATGCTGTGATGGTTATTTCGAAAAATCCTTTCTTAGTGAGCACCTAGAAGCCAAGAGGAACATATGTGCCGAATTTCAATTTTGTAGGCATTACGGTTCTGGAGATTTTGTGATGATGCGTGAGTGGTATTTCGCATTTATACAGTATATATAGAATAAGAACATGCATACACATAAACATATACTGACAGGAAACATGAGACAGATGCCAGGAATCCTACCCCACTAATACATTTTGCCCAGGAGCTAAACTACAAAACCTTACTTAATCAGTGTGGTGAAAGGAAAATGGCAGCTTCCTTGGGAGTAAACTTCATTATCAGGGAGGGCGTAGTTTCATACTTTCTATGAATGAGCCTGAACAACTGGAAGGCTGGGAGAAAAGAGCTTTTGAAGATGCAGGAAAAGAAAGGATAAGAGAAATAGGAAGCTTAAGCTGATTACAGAGAGAAAGTAAAAGGCAAGAAGACACTGTTGCTGGACTTCAAATCCAACCCTTCAAGAAATCTGGCTCTGAAAGAGCTCATTTCCATGGCAGAGGCATGAGGAACACCAAGTAGGGAGCAAAGGAACCAGTTACTTAAAAAAATTCCCTAAACCTTTTCACAGCTGATTTTCTCAGCTGAAACTGGCATTTCCAAGCTTCCTATTGTTGCTGTCACAATGACTTATCTCTTTAGTTGGACATTATAGTTGAACATTACAGTTTGATTAATAGTGTAACAAACTGAAGCTTTCAAATGAGTCAATACTTGCTTTCAAACTCTGACCCTAATAGTTTAAAGAGACAATTGTGGATAAATTAATGAGTTCTCATACTCCTTTGGTGTGTCCAGAGACTCCCAACAATTGTTCTGTGTTATAAAGGGGTCAATGAGTCCCACAGTCAGCACACCTGCAAAAGTCAATGATAATATCTGTTTGTCCTTCAAAGCTGTGATATTTTCTTGGGAGCCTTGTACATATGAGCAGAAGTCCAGGACTTCATGGACTTTGAAAAAAACAGTATAGAAAAAGTATTGATGCTTTTTAACTTTCATGTTGCAGAAAATCCTTGAAAACACATGGATGGGCCACAGAACAAATGTATCATTGAACAAATTGACTCAGGATTCTTACTCAAGGCACAAATGAACAGGCACAAATTACCTTACTTTGGACACATCTTGGGAAGACCTAACTCTCTCACTTTAGTGCTAGGAAAGGTGCAAGGAAAGAGAAAAGAGGATGATCATCAGCAAGATAGATAGATTCAGTTACAGGCATCCAGGTAGAAACCATGAGACCGTGAATTCTATCTCAGGCACAAAGCCCACTGAGTGACCTTTGACCCCAGTCTCTTCTTAGCCCTAGGAAGGAGGTAATGGCAAACAAACAAAAAATCCTTGCAAAAAAACCTGCAGAAAATATATATCATAGTACTGATTGTGGATTTTTCCCTAGGGCCAACATACCCACACTTGCCTTTATTAAGGTGGTGAAAATATATGATAAATTTTGTACCATCAGGTATTTGCTTTTTCTTTTATTGGTTGCTTAAAAGTAGTTATTTTTAAATAAAATATGCACTTCTGTTAATACGTGTCAGAATTTGCTTTTATGTGGTCATATGATGGTCTATGTGATGCCAAGATATAACAAATGTTGTATGATGGTAGATCTAATTAGGTAAAAATCACGAGGATAAAAAACACTGGGGAGAGTATATGGACTTAGAAATATACATTTTAGAGTTGGTAATTTAAAAAGTATTTATTTGGCAGAACAATAAGTACATAGTAACTTCTGTAATCTGGATACTATAAATACTAGGTCGCCTTGTGAAGATCAGAATCAAGTCCACACAACTGAACTTATTTAACCTCACAGTATTCAGGTGTTCTTACTTGAGAACTCTTACAGTGAATGTTTTCCAGGAATGCCTCAATCTCCACTGATTCCTTATTAGAGGAAGATCTCCTTTGGACACTCATACAAATGCCTACAACAGAGAAGCCTTTGTAACAATGACTACACATTTACTCTGTTTGAGCCAAGAGCTTGCAATATCATGGCACTTTTGTCAAGTAGAAGCATCATCGTTTTCCTCCTGCAAACTTACTTGAGTAGAGGAATTTATAGAGGGGCCAAAAAGTCAAGATCATAGCTACCACCATATAGTTGAAGCTCTGCCATTTTGCTACAAAACAAGGACAGTACTGCCCAGAAAGTAATGGCAGACTGAAGATAGAGCATGCGTGCACACACACACACACACAGAGTACAGATTTGGGATTCTTGTTTATGGCCAACATGATTTCATTTGCTTTTATTGGTTGCTGGCTGTCTTCTGAATGCAATTCAAATTGTTGGTTGCACCTTGCTGGACCAGGTTATTTATGACACTACTTTCTCCTGAAATCATCAGCCTGTACAATCAGATCGGATAAGATGACCTCCCTTTAGGTCATGTCTCTTCAAAAATACCACCTGACTTACAGGTACAGGTAGTCCTTGACTTATGACCACATTGAGCCCAAAATTTCTGTTGCTCGGTGAGATATTTGTTAAGTGATTTTTGCCCTGTTTTATGACCTTCCTTCGGTTGTTAAGTGAATCACTGCAGTTGATAAGTTAGTCACCTGGTTATTAAGTGAATCTGCTTTCCCTGTTGATTTTGCTTGTCAGGTCTCAAAAGGGGATCACATGATCTTGGGACACAACAAGGTCATAAGTATGAACCAATTACCAAGCCTCTGAATTTTCATTGAATGATTACAGGGATGCTGCAAAGGTCGTAACTGTGAAAAACGGTCATAATCATAAGTCACTTTTTTCAGTGCCATTGTAACTTTGAATGGTCACTAAACGAACTGTTGTAAAGGATTACCTGTATTTTTAAGGATTACCTGTATTAAGGATTACCTGTATCAAGGATTACCTGTATTTTTAATCCCACTGTATAGAAATCCTGTGTACCCTTTCTTTCTTGGGTTTCAGGAAAGCATTTGAGACTTGGCTTTTCTAGTATCTAGCCCCGAAAGGAGGCATATTATGAACGCTGGCTATACATTTTGGATATTTTTAATGCTTTTATTTTTTCAGAAGGGTTATTTTAATGACTTTTCAAAATGTGTATTCCTTCAGAGATTTGGGGAGGGACAGCATACAAATAAAGAAATCCACCACTAACTGAACCCAATTTTCATTGCGTTACTCAAGTCTGTTAGTTACACAACAGGGTAAGCTAAAACGCCATTGGTCGGTGTTTAGGTCTCGGTTGTGTGAACTGGCAGCCTCGTTATTGCACAAGCCCATTTCATATCAGAGAGAGAGAGATTAACGAGCCAAGCATCTGCTTAAACGGAGCCCACAAAAGCACGTGCCAGAATACCTGCCGTGCCATTCCCTGGTTAATTACTGAGTAGTTCGTAGAGCCTGGCCTCAAACCATCCCTGCGATGGCATGCCTGGCTTCATTGGTGATGTATTACGGCACCGGCTGGATGACATTCAACGCTATAAACGTCCGTAATGTGGAAAAGGCCTCCCTGCGGTCCCTTGCGGGTTTCCATAACAGCTCGAGATAACAAAGGGGAGGGAAAGGATCAGTCAGAGGCGGGGCCTTCTCCGCAGGGTTAACCTTCACCTCCCCGCAGCGCGGCCGCTCTCTTCCCCTCCCTGCCTTCTGGTTTGCTTCCCTTTCATTGGCTGCCTGGAGTCTTAAGGGCAAGAAAGCGCTCTAATTAGGACCCGGGCGGACACGGATCCCGTTTCCTGGGTAAGCAGATAGCGGGGAAGTCGGGAGAGAGAAGGCAAAGTCCAAGCGACGACGGGCGCCGCCAGCCTCGCCGCCTTAAACCAAGCTGAGTTGGTTTCGCTTCGCAGGCTTTTTCTTCTCGGCCAGAGCCCGGAGTTTTGCACTCGAGGCAGGTGGAGGACACCGAGGAAGAGGAGGAGGAGGAGGAAGAAGCGGGGGAGACAACCCTGGGCAGTGGCGGAAGGAGCGTGCGCCCCATTGCCTGAAAAGTTGCTCGCCAGGCGAAGGAAGAAAGTTGGCCGGGGAATTCCTGACGGTGGGGGAAAAAGTAGGAGCACCAACCGCAGGTAAGTGATCTCGGGTTGCTTTTCAGCGAAGTACGAGGGTGGTTCTTTGAGTGGACCAGAGGTTTCCAACCTTGGCAACTTTAAGACTTGTGGACTTCAACT
>NW_020769386.1:57137-89217 GCF_900518735.1 Pseudonaja textilis
AGTTGAAGTCCACAAGTCTTAAAGTTGCCAAGGTTGGAAACCTCTGGAGTAGACAACCCATCACAACCCAAAATTTGAGGGTCCCAGTGCTGTTGCCATGCAGCAAGAGGAGGGGAAATAAAATCACATTTCCCCTTGCAGCCATCCCAACCCCACACATACCTCGTTGCTGCAGGAAGAGGGTATAATTAGTTGCCTTCAAATCAGTGCGAAGGTTGTTGACTTGGCGGAATCTGAATCGCTCCAATCGCTCCAATACCCCTGTGGGTACGGAAGAAAAGCAAAGAGGGTGAGACAATTCTTTCCAAAAAATAAAATAAAATAAAAATCTGCCAGTAGTTCTTAAGGTCTGTTATCTCCTACTTTAATTTTGTGGTTGCAATCCCCGATGAGGATAAAACGGCATTTTCATGTAGGTACAATAACCTGTTAAAAACAGAACCTCCTCTTTAGGTAACCAGGCATAGGATTGATTACAAACAACCTTAGTCCACTGGAAATCTTTCATAGATTAAAATAGGGATGGTACATTGCATTAAGGACCTTTCTGTCTTGAGTTGAGAGGGTGTTTGTTTTAGATGTTTGAGGGTGTTTGTTGTAAATAAATACTGAAATTGGAGTCAGTTAATGATAATTTGTTGAGAGCAAAATGGTTCTTAATGATGCATCCTCTGAATAAATAAACATGTAAAAAAAATACTTCATGTTCCACTACATTTCTTCTACGAATCTGCAAAACGGTGCACACACATTCTAACTGAACTGTATTTGTTTCATCACCTGAGCAATTAGGAACCTGCTTCTACTTTCATGAGCGAGATGAGTGGTGTCTAAATTTGATAAATAAAATAAATCTTGTCATATGTAATTCTGTATAGAGAGCATCTTTACAATTAGAGGCTGGTTAATTGGTAACTTCAAATTATTACTGCTCTAAACATTACCTAGGTCATTAATTATGTGAAACATGTGTTATCAGATTTGGACTGCAAAATCCAGACAATTGCTAGACAATTGCAACAATTAGAATTTTCTATATCTGTTTGCTGGTGTGTGGAATTTCCTGAATTTTTGCAGCCCATAATTGGTATCCCTAATATATTTGATTTCTCATGTGAATATTTGTGCTTTGTGAAATTTGCCTACAGGAAGAACATTTAAAAGAGTGCTGGTGAAAGTCTTTTATGTTCTAGAGACTGCGTTTTCTCTTTCACACCCTCACGATTCAAATACTTTATAGCAGGGGTCCTCAAACTTGGCATCTTTAAGACTTGTGGACTTCAACTCCTAGAATTCCTCAGCCAGCATAGGAGTTGGGAGTTTAAGTCCACAAGTCTTAAAGTTGCCAAGTTTGCGGACCTCTACTTTATAGCAAAGAAGGAACAATATTGACATGTTATGCTTTTGTATGGCTGTGAGGTCTGGCAAGATCTGTGGTATCAGTGCTAAGCAGGGATAATGAACAGCACAATTATGGCCATGAATATTATGCTCTGTCTTAGAGGCCGATTGTGTTGAAGTACACATAATAATATACTTTCAGTTAGAACAGAGCTGGAAGGGACCATGGAGGTCTTCTAGTCCAAACCCCTGTTCAAACAAGAGGCCCATCCAGTCTCTTCTTAAAAACCTCCAGTGATGAAACACCCATAACTTCTGAAGGCAAACTGGTTAATTCTCCACCCTGTTAGGAAGTTTCTCTTTAATGGTAGCTTCTCTCCTTGATTAGTTTCCATCCATTGTTTCTTGTCCTGCCTTCTGATGCTTTGGAAAATAAGTTGACCCCTCTTCTCTTTGTGACAGCCTCTCAAACACTGGAATATGGCTATCATGTCCACCTTAGCCCTTTTCTCTAGACTAGCCAAACCCAAATCCTGAAACTGTTCTTCATATGTTTTAATCTCCAGGCCTTGAATCATGTTAGTTGCCCTTCTTTGCACTTTTTCCCATCCTTTTTTTAATGTAACCAAAATTAGATGCAGTATTCCAGGTTTGGACTTACTAAGGATTTATAAAGCAGTACTAATACTTCCATGATTTTGATTCTATGCCTCTGTTTATACAATCAAGGATTGTATTCATTTGTTGGTTGCTGCTGCATACTGTTGGCTCATATTTAAGTGATAATCCCCTAGGGCTCCAAGGTTCCTTTCACAATTACTCTTTTTGAGTCAGGTTTTGCCCATTCTGCCCTTTGGTTTTTCCTGCCAAAGTGTAAAACCTTGCTTTTCTCCACATATTTAATTTTATTGGATAGGGCACATTGTCCAAGTCTGTCAGTATCTTTTTGGATCCTGAGCTTGTCTTCTGGGATGTTGGCTATTCCTACTAGCTTAGCGTCATCTGCAAATTTGATGAGTTCTCCTTCTATTTCCCCATCAAAGTCATTTATGAAGATATTGAAAAGTACTGGGCCTAAGATAGAACCTTATGGTACTCCACTGCTTACTTTTCTCCATGTAGATGTATTACTGTTAAGGACGATTCGCTGAGTATGGTTTGTCAGCCAGTTTGCAAATCTATCTGGCGGTGATGCTGTCTATGCCACATTTTTCTAGCTTACCAAGAAGGTTGTGGTCTACTTTATCAAATGCCTTGCTGAAGTCTATGTATACTATGTCCACAACATTTCACTGGGCTACTAATTGAATTGCTTTGTCAAAGAATGAAATAAGATTAGTTTGGCATGATCTGTTTTTAATAAATCCCTGCTGGCTTTTAGTTATAACTTTATTTATTTCTAGAGGTTCAAAGATCTGGGTTTTTTAATTATTATTTTTTCCAGTATCTTCCCAGTATTGATGTTAGGCTGATTGCTTTGTAGTTTCCTGGATCTGTCCCCGCTCCACCACCACCCCTTTTTTTTGAAGATGGGAATCAGTCCTCAGGTAATTCCCTGGTGTTCCAGGATTTGTGAAAGATACCTTATCTCTTGGATGTGCTTTCCTTCTTCTATAGGGAGGTCTTAAAAAGAGAAAGAAGAGAGCCTTAGCTCTTGTTCTCCAGATCAGCTTTTAACAGTACTATGTATTCAAACACTGCAGTTAATTAGTAGCAGACATACACTGCTCCTCTACTGGTTGTTCACTGAATTAGAATTCAAAGATAATAATTCCAAGCCTTCGTCTTGTTACATACTTCAGATACAGAATTACAAGTCTACCTGCTTCTGCAGCTTGCTTGCTTGCTTGTTTATTTGTTTATTTATTTAGTTGCCTATCTCACCCTGGGGTTACTCTGGGCAGTTTACAACAGTAAAAATGTAAAATTAAAAAAATGTAAACATAACAAATAAAACAATGAAACAATAAACACTGAAAATTCAGTAATATGAAAAGATGTCCAGGGAGGGAACAGGATGCATGGTGGGAGATTATGTCTTGTTAATCAAGGAATAATTTTAAAAACTGATATTCCATTTTTTGTAACTGTGAGCTCTCAAAAGACATAATCTTGCTTTCTTTTTGTTAGCAGTGGAATTGGTGGTGGGGAAACAAATCCACTTGAAATGGAAAGGAATCAAAAGCCTTTTATAAGCAGGACTTACATCTTCTCTTTCATCAAAGTAATTTCATCTGATCTATTGCCTAAATAAGTATTTCCCCCCTCCCTCCCAAAATAAATGTTAGAACGTGATCAGAGGTTATTCTCACGAAACAGCTGTGAGTGTAGAAAGATCCCTGAAGGTATAATTATTTTCATAGTTGCAACTTCATAATCTCATGGAAATGCAGATTCCCTCTCCTCCCCTACCTCATGGCTCCAGTTTCATTCCTAGGTAGCAGATGAGCTGCCAGATGTTGTTTGTTATGTAAAAAATTTCAACAGTTCTTGTTTGATGTAGATTCCTGTTTCCTTCTACTAGTACATCACTCTGCTTTTATTTTTAATTGCAGACATCATTGTTTCTGATTTATACAAATATGTTCCATGTGCCTTGGGAAAAGTTCGTTCCTCTTTGAAGAGGTACAGTTTGGCATGAGATAAGACTTTCTCAATACCACACCTAGGCTAATTGCAGCTGTAACTGTGTGGATCTTTTTGAAATGATGCATGAGATATGGGTAAATACAACACTGCTGGTCCTAAGTCAGATACAGTTTATGGTGGATATTAACTTTGCTATCCACATTATCAAGCCAGAAGCTTAATCTTAGGTTCATGGTCCCACATGAATAAAGGTGAAAGCAGATGTTTCAGCTCTAAAGTACCCTTTTTTTTCATTTAAATGTTTATGTTGCAAGTGACAATGGGCATAGCATACAGCCTCCAGTGCATGTAGTTACAAATAGTTTCTTGTTTCCTATGACCTAGCAAATAACTCTTATATGGCTCTGCAATGATCCGTAATGAATAAAAGTAAGGACAATCCATTCTAATAGTATCTCTACTAAATACAGCATTTTACTGAGCCATCCATGGTTACACAAATGAGGACAGCCGTTATATGGCTTCAGTAATAGCCAGAGATGCAGGAAAATGCTACAGACATTCCTGCTTTGCCATGTTTCAGTCTGAGGTCTCTTCCACCCATGGGTTAGTATCAGTCTAAGCTGATTGGAGCTGCTTCTTGCACCCTTACTTCAGGGTCCTACAGGGTTGTAACATCTAACACTGTGCACTTCTGGAACTACGGTTATAGACAGATTCTCTAGTGGCAGATATGGTTGCCTCATTCTCCCTCCCAGATTTCCAATCTCATGTCCGGAGTCAAGCCATTATGGAGAGCTTTTGTCTCTACCCCTAGATAACGGTCTTCTTTTTCTTTGACTGCTAAAGAAAACAGATGAGGAAATGAGAAGAGGTCCCTGGCTGGAACACTGGCTTTTCCATTTCCCTACTGTTTAACAGCCTGGCCTTTATTCATTTGATATCTAGACCATCTTCCCTCCACAGTAATCCTTTCAACCAATTTCCTACAACAATTATGTTTGGGACACATTGGGTAGAGAGAGTGACACACCCAGTGAATTTTCGAGACTGAGTCTAGGTCTCCCCAGTCCTGTAAACCTTGGCATTGTTTGTTCTCATTCATGGAGGCCCTAAGAAATAGACTCGGAAATCTTCACGTTGGCACAAAGTGTAGCAGTCAGTGGGGTGAGGCTAGTGGCTCTGTAGTAATGTCTTTGTTTGCAGCCTGCCTTCTGATGAAATTTTGGGGGAAATACTGTAGAAGAGGAAATGGGGAACTACTTAAAATTGCTAAGAAAACTGCGTGGATACATTCACCAGGAGCCAACCTGATTGGAAGAACACTGATTTTTATCTCAGCTGCTGTACTCCAGAGACCACAACTTCCAGAATTCTCCACTGATAGTAGGGATTATGGGAGATGAACCCCTGCATATTTAGAGAATAACTAAACTGAGGAGAACTTTCTATATTGCAAAGAATTGGTCCTTCATACCTGATGTTGAGGCACAAAAAGCCAGCTCACCTCACAAGAGCAATTAATTTGGAAAGGGAGTCAGGCCAAAACAGTATATCGTGAAGAGAGGGAGACAGCCAGTAATTTTCAGGTGGGGCTTTTAAAACGTCTTGCAAATCTAAATAGCTTCATTTTCATAGTATTTGTGCAGCGTTTTGAAAAAGGTTGTTTTTAATGTGAGCGGCCATGCAGTAGCTAATTTGACAGGGCTGCTAACAGAGTCTTTAATGAAGGCAGTGATATGAACAGGATTGCTGCTTCTCATTTGGAAGAGACAGTTTTTGTGTTATTCAGTCATCACCTCTGGCTTGAGTCATCTGATGGGGTAGTTGGTTACCTATTCTGATGAAATAATTTGTGATATAATTGGCTTACTGAAAACATGCATTTTTCAGTGCTATAGGTAGGGGTCTTGAGGTCCTCTTGCCTGGAAATTTCCAGTAAAAGATGTTCTAGGGAAACCACAAATATATTACTAGATACTACTATCCCAATTATTGCTTATAGATTGTTGTTTAATTTACCTGTTGGCTTTTGAACCTAAATATACTGATGAAAATTAAAATTGGAGTACTACTGCAAGTAGTCTACCTGTCATGTGAAAGTGAAGGCTCGCACAACAACTTGGATGAAAAATTTCCATACTATACAGTATGGAATTTTTGACACTCTTGCAATAATTCATTTGAGAAGCATGCATACTGTACAAATGTTGCTTTAAAAACAAGACATCTGAAACTGATTCAAGTCATTTGCATCCTTTTAGTTTAATTGAAATAGGTATCCTCAGCATTTCATTTTGGTCAGTCTCTTTTCTATAAAGATTTTGTTTGCAGAGAAAAATGCAATAGATTAGATCCAGCTTAAGTGGAATTTGAATTACTCAATGCAATTTAAATTACTATAATCTTAACCACAGTTTGTTGAATAGATTACAATTGATTAGGGTTTTGAAATCCACAAGTTATGATTTGTACAAATTCTTAAGGATTCACAAGAACCCAGTTAAGTTTTATTGCCTTCATTCAATCTGTGCTAATATGCAAATAAATTAAATATTGTGAAATTCAATTAAAATAGTGATCATATGTGTTTTGATCATATGTGTAGTATGGAATTTCACCTAGACCTCCTGAATCCTCACTAGGTAGGAATTTTCTGGTGCTGGATTTGTTTCACTTGCATGATCCATTTCATCTGTTTTAGATGATAGTGAGTCCATTTAGATATCACTGGTAAAGTTGAACTTAATTCAACCTCTTAATTTGTACAGGCCATAAAGAAAAAAAAATTCCTTCCCACCCCTCTGCTGTTACACAATTTTTATTCACCTGGCCATTTGTTCTTGGAAACCTTGCTAAAGAAATAGTCTTCTCCTCCAATGTTTATCTGTACTAGTTATCTATATTTGTCTTACATTTGGGAAGTAAGGTATTGGAATCTGGTAAAATCAACTATAGGTAATCCTCGAGTTATGACAGTTCACTTAGCGATCATTCAAAGTTACGACATTCTATTCCCCCCCCCCCATGTATTTATGTCACAGTCCCGAAGTTACGAATATTGCTGCACCATGACAGTTGTTCACACTTATGAAAGACCACAGAGGTACTGCAACATTTACTCTGCCTATTTTCACCCCATCCACCCCTTGCCAGGTCCCCACAGGAACTGGGCCTGTGGAGAGTCATTTACTTTGTGACGATTTAGTGAGCCATCAGTTCCTTTGCCTGCTTCCATGCATTTTCAGAGAACAGAGACCTAAAGTAGCACAAGATCATGTGAGATCAGTAGCGTGTGATTTCACACTACCGAACTTGCATGTTCTCTCACTATAGTACTGTAGGACTCTGTTCTCTGCGCACCGAAGCCTGCCAGAGATCTGCACAAGGCCTTCCCTACATTTGCAAAGTCTTTTGCTGCAGATCTGCTACAGGCCTCCATTGGTAGAGAACAGAGGCCTAAAGTACTGTAGTGCAAGATCACAGCCCCCAGAAGTTTCCAGTCTCGGCATGAGAAGCGTTTGCAAGCCAATGGGAGCTTGAAGCAGTGCATTTTCACTGCCTCAAGTCTCATCAGCTTGCAAATGCTTTTTGCACCAAGAGTGCAAACAGGCAAAAAACCTGCAGCAGAGAGGCTGAGAGGAGACAGCTTGTAGATCTTCACAGGGTAAAGGACCTGGCATGGCAGGATATGGGGAAGGAGCAATTGTGGGGGCTCCAGGGGAGGGACCATGAGGTATCTCAGTGGGTCAGAGGAGGCCTGGGTGGGTCTGAAGCAGGTGTCCTGTTCCATTGTTAGCTCTGCCGCCCATGGCCTTCCCCACCTGGAGATACCTCAAGTGCACTTAATGACCAGCGCATTCGATTAGCAAATGGGTGGATGAAAGCAGGGAGTGATCATGTTTGTTTGAGGTGATTCACTCCAATGAATCCTTGGGTTACAAATGTAAGCCTTACATGCATAACTCGAGGATTACTTGTATTGTTTTTATTTTTCCTCCTAATGTGCTGAGTTAATTTGCTGAGTTACCGTAATTATTGATCCAGATGCAAACTAAACAACTTGTGCTTTCTTTGCTAATTATATTTAAGAAAACTGCACAAAACCAAAAATGAGGCATGCTTCTGAAGCACTTGAAAAGAATTGGTCATTGGTTGCTGATGTTTACAGTTTCCAGTTGCCTTGCCTTCTATCTGCTGAAGATTTTTAATTGTGTAATTGCCATTTTGTACTGAGGTACGAATAATATCCAGCCATGTGTGTTGAAAATCAGAAATTAAGGAAGAGAAAGTTTGATTTGGGGAGAGCTGTTTGCAATCTAATGGCAATGTACAGAAGTGTCCATTTCTTCTCCCAACCTAAAACATAGGTAGCTGATGCTAGAGTAATTTATGCTATATTTGACTTTGACTATATGTCCCTCTATATTAGTAGTTCTGTTCTGAGGTGAATTTCAGAAATTGTGAAATGTCCCAAATGAATCAGGTAGAACTTGTGTACTTGCTCTCTGGCTACCTGCCAGTTGAACAGAAAAGCTTTTTATAACTACAATGCTGAAACAGCATCTGATTGGATCACCACCTTGCCACTAAAACTATAACCACTGATGGTTCCTAATAGAGTCAGGCTACTGCATCTTCATTCTTCCTCAGTCCCATTCAAGGCCACCCCTTTTTCTCTGCTCACTTTAGTATTGGAAAAGGAAAGTTAACAAGAGAGAGCTAGTCTCTGGGAAGGTATCCAAGTCGTTACAGAAGTTGAACTGAGCTATCAAACTGCCATCAAAACCGCTTTTGTTTTGGAAACGGACAAGAGGAAGGAAGTCAGCAAGAAAGAGTTGGAAAAGGGGAGTTATAAAATCAGCCTGTTTCTTTCCATAACCATTAACCAGGAAAGTTGCCCAGTATGTGAACCCCCTGCCCAAGCATCTGGGAATGATTAACGCTGCAGGCTTATGAAGGCGTGAAGGGAAAAATCAATGTCCCACAGCCAGTGTAGATAAAAACTGAGTCTAACTTCAGAACCAAAAAATTGCCATATCTCTGAAAATAAACTGTTGAACAATATCTGCATCCCTGCCATGTAAATATATGGCTGCGTGAATGGAAAATGTTTTTTTGGAAAATGGAGTTGACTCATAACTTTTTTAGGAAGTTGGACTCATTACATCAACTCAGTTTGAATTAAGTCTGGGGTAGTGTTGATAGGTTTGCCACACACCCAAGTGCCAGCTTATGTATCAGTAACTGTATAACAATTTGCACACAATGGCAGAGGATTTGCTGCTAATCTGGGCACATGCCAAGCCTATTAATTCAACTAGTCACAACATGAACATTCTAAGTGTGTTGAATGAAATGTCTGTTCTGCTTTTTAAAGCTGTGAAGCCTTGAAACATTTTTTTTAAAGTTACAAAAAACAGCATTAAACAACATAATTATATTTAAACTCAGTAAAGTAGCAAAAATAAAAGGGTGACATTTTGAAAAGTTTATCTAAAATGGCAAATCTCCACAATGCTTTCAGGAGAGTCAGGAAGGAAATGAAGCCCAGGGCAAGACTAAAAGGCCATTGTCAGGCTTTCTCACAGACAGGGTGTGTGAGTCCTCAATTGTGTGGTGGCAAAGTTGGGCATATGCCAGGGTCCGAAGACTAGAAAAGGGCTCCCCTAAAAACAATGCCAACAATGCTTCATGCAAGTTATTTAAGAAGATCCAATGAATGTTCTGCTTTTTATAGTTTGCAGGGGTGTGTGTTATGTTATAACTGAAAAATCCATAGTTAAGACTCCCCAAATTCTGAAATTAAAATTCAAGCAACATGCAAGATGGTAGTTTCTGGATTCATTTGTATCAGTTATTTTTAGTTGTTAATTATATACTTACACACTTAATCCACTTTTTTAAATTATATAGTAATAATACCTTAACTTATAACAAATAACTGATAAGTGTTCCCTTTCTGGATTGAACTGATTAAAGTTGAAGTTCAATCTATCTGAAGGTACCAAGTTAGGGAAGACTATAACAATGCAGCCATAGAATGTGGAATGTGTGCCATGGAATATGGGATGGTCCATGGAATATGGGATGGTATCAGCAGAGCCATTGGATTCTGATTCTGTCCATTTCTCACGGACATTTACTGTGGTCTCATTTACAGCATAGTTTCTGAGATATTTCCACTAAAGCATTGCTATTTTCACTGATACAAGATGGTTCACTTTTGAATGTGAATGCTTTAGATGAATGATGCAATAGTGCAGTGCTACAAGTGCTTTAATTCCATGGTCCTTTGTGGTTTTGTGTAACAAGGGGCAAGATAGGCCCAAATCTTTCCTGTTGCCTCCCAAACAGAACCCAGAGTAATCTGAAACTTGGTTTTCGGAGGCTGGGGGAATCGTCAATCACACTCTGTATTTTATGCATTACACGGAGATAATGAGGACAACATCATTAAGTATCGATTCAGAACAAATACAGTAGAGTCAGAATAGGGATCAGAAATAGGGACAGCAAAATAGCAGATACAGTTCTTCATTCCTTGACTGGCAATAGTCGCTACTTAACTTCAAATGCAAGTACATTTATTTGCATATATAATAGTGTGTGGCCTACAAGGTTAGTAATTGAAGCAATGCCCTTCACTGCTGAAACCACAAAGCCTCTGTTTTCTTCAGCTAGTTTGAGAAGATGTCTGTCCATTATGGTTGTTTCATTCCAGAATCTCTGGAAATTTGGAATGTATGTTCAATAAGAGGTGTATAGAGAAAATTTTCTCAGAAAATGAGTAAAGCATTGTTGTAAATAACACTGTTAATTTTGCTAGCACTAGCTGATAAAATATTTGGGCTTTTATTTTTGCCCACCAAAACGTTTTGGCCCTCAGTAAGTTTCAAGCACCAATCAGTTATGTCCATTTATTTCAACTAATGTGCTTTCTTCCTGCCAAATGGGTTAGGCTTTAGAGTTATCAATTAATAATTGATAGCTACTGCTATCAATTTATGCACCCACACAATAATCACATCACAACAAGGATATCACACTAGTTGATTATGTTTGTGGCTGGCAAAAACTTTTCAGATATGAGTTTTTAACTAGTGGTAGACATAAATGGAACAAGAGCCAACTTTTATACTAGCAGGCATGACTTTAAATGTGTATTATGTCAACCATTTATGAAATAGTCATGGCCTTAAGAAGGAGGAGAAAATGAATGCTCTTCCAGTTAACAAGCACCTGTGGGCAATTTGTAACAAATTAGGGATTATGTGAAATCATCTACTAGTCTTTGAAAAAGCATGTGTCTGGTACGGTTCCTTGTTTATTTGCATATCTTTGCCACTGTGTTTCATCCAAGCTTTATGTGACTCACAATGAAAAATAAAGGCAGTTTGAGTGAATAAGTAATATTTATGTGTGTGTCTAGATCTGATGGTAAGGAAAAATGTGGTTTCAATGCATTTTAGTAATAATATTGGAAGTACTGTAGAAGCAGGAAAATGAGAAAAGTGGGACAAAGTATCTTTATAAAATACACAATAAGCTTGGAAAGACATGTTCTGTTTGTAAGAATGAACTCTCACATAATATGTTTTCCCAAATACAAGTATCAAGAGCAAGGTTGAATCTTACTAATAAGAAGGCTATTCTATAATTGTGAATTGTTTTATTAAAAAATGATCAGTGGGTTTCAAAGAGCAACTTATTCCATTCAAATTGCAATCACTTGTAATCAATGAAATATCCCTTATTTCTTGCTTAGAGGGGACTCTGCCACTCCTTAATCCTGGTATCGAGAAGGTCTTCTGGAGAGAAACCATACATCTAACGTGGTTGTTAGACGATAGGATTCTGTAAGTATAATGGAGCCAAATACAAAGGGGATAAATTCAATTTAGCTGATAATGAAAATATTGTGATCTAGATCTCTTGTCTCCAGAAATCCAGACTCACAAAATAAAGTTAGGAATTAGAAAGATTGCACTTAGATATTTTGATTGAAGTCATTTCCAGAGGTATAAATTAGGATGTATCCCAGTACTTTATGGAAGAATTATGGGTTTTTTTGCTTTAAAAAGTTGTTGGAATACAAATGTGCATCTTTGGAATGAAAGAAGCCTAGAATTAACATCAGTATCAATTACCATCAGAATTTTCACCAAAGCTACTTCACTGGGCTCTTTGGGCCTGCTCTTTGTGGGATCAGGAGTGTGGAAACAATACCAAGTTGCATTAAACCTTTCAATTTCAGCCCTGTTAAGCGACCCAGTAATTTTTATTTCTAGTACTTTTGTATTAATATTTTTTGTAAGTCTGGAAGTTGTTTAAAGCAAAAATCCCCAGATTTTGGAAATGATGGGCACTTTTGATTTGGCTAGTCTCACAAAAAGGTTGACATAGCTATTCACAAAATAGCCATATCAGAAGGGAATTTGGTGTGGGTGTTCCTTCCCATTTAAGCTAACTTCATAGGATACTACTTATCTTTTCCCTGTCTTGTTAGAGCAGGAGGACATACTTCAAGTATATTTGGCTATAGCAACCATTTTAAAACAAAAGCACCTTTGGGACAACCATGACCTGGATGACTGAGAATCTCTATAGCCTTTTTGCAAAAGTTAAAAATTATAACAGGGTTTCTTGTGAATATAAGACATTTAATATAAAGTGTGCAATAGAGCAGAATGAAACCTGTACCCCTTAGCCATATGTGAATGAGAAATTAGTCATATTCAAAGTGATTAGCAGTATAATTTATGTCTATAGGACGTGACTATGCTTGTTCTTTTAACAAGAACTCTTAATGTGATTAATATAGTATACGTAGGTCCAAAGGAAAATCCCCCACAGTAAGTATCCTTTTGGTTTAAAAGGCCACATGACTACAAATCTCATGCCCACCCACCCACCACATTGCAATGATCCTGTGAAATACTTGCTTCAGTTAATATTTGCTTCTGTTTCTCCTCTGTCTCATAGATATAGTAGAAAATCTTAGTAATCTATGTTAAACATATGTTAGCAATCCTGTATAATTGAGACGTTGGTAGCCAAAGTCTATCTCATCTGAGAGGTGCCATGCTGGTGTTTAACAGTGTTCTTGGTAGACTGTAAGGGAAAGAGAAAGAATTGGCCTTTTTTTTTTGATAGACTTGGGTGTTTTTTTTCAGCACTTCCTTTCTGCGGATGTCCCAGCCAAGCCATATTTGGTCCCAGAGAGAGAGGTCTCCATGTAATAGAACTGTAATTTCTCTACCACTTGCTTCATCTTCAGACAGTGATTCTGGCTGCGCCCTGGAAGATTATCCTGGTCCAACCACTGGATTTCCTCCATCAGAGCCAGTAAGACACTTTCAGATCTACATCTCTGTGTGATATATTATTTTTGGTATGAGGTAAAATTTCCCTCAGGTCTGACTCCTTGACGACTATATGCAGAAGGTCATTTTTGTCTTCTTCAACCAATATGGTTTGTCACTTCCTTACTCCAGGATGTTTTTCCCCCTCAATTTCACAGACAAGTTTAAAATTCAGGGATTTTATTTTGATTTCCTATTTAAATATTCACAAGGTTTAACCCTGCTGAGATTTTTTCCAGGTCGGCTAGTGAACAGTGTTTTCATTTGACAATCATTTGGAGTTATGACAATAACAAGGTTGGCTACTGCCTTTTGCTGCCTCTGGATCTGGGACCAAGCCTACACCACATGAATCTGTGTATATGTCAAAATGGCACACATGTCCTTTTGTTATTTTCAAGCTTGATTCCAGAGAAAGAAAAGAATTTGAAAACAGGTGTAATCAGTAGATAATTACAACTTGAAAAGATAAAATCACTTGAAGATGTAAAGTAAACACTCCGGCAAGTTTGAAGGAGTGGGGAAAAAACAAAGATCCCCTTTCCATTTTGGGGAGGAAACACTAATAGGGAGGAAAATTGAAATACGTGTAACACTTATGCTCTTTATAGATATAAAACAATTTTATTGCTCTATAAAATGATCTGTGTATAATTTGATTTATTAAACTTAATTAAAAGGCGAGAAAGACAGACTACTCATAATTTCCAGAATTATGAAATGTTGTTTAACCAGTCTTCTTTTCTGAATTCTTTTCTGAAATTATCAGTATTTTCTGTGTCTGATAATTTATCATTTTCATACTAAAACTATACAGAAGAAAGCTTCACTTGGCCTTGTGTCTTCACTTATTTCTTAATTTGCTGTATTTCCAAAAAACATTTCTGTTTGTATAAACTTATTTCAGTTCATCTTAACAATTTTATCGTATAATATAAATAAATGTATTAGGAAATATATTTTTCAGTATTTTTAATTTTCAGGAAAAAGGCTAAGGAAAAGTGCAGGAAACAAACTTAAAAAAAAAACTTTTTTGCCCAATTTTTCTGTTCTTTTGGTGAAGAGACTTCCCATGTCAACTCTTAACTGCTTGATCAAATTCATATGCAGGAGGATAGGTGTAGCCTTTGTCAAACTTTTCCTAGTTTATGTCCTATACAATAATGGAAAGTAAATTAGCTCTCTTCTTCCTGTTGGTTTGTTTTAATTATCCCTTCATCTCTTAATGTGGGAAGGACCTCAGATTCTTTTATCAAGCTTAGAGAAGATGACCTGTAAAACAAAGGATAGTGCAGGAAACTCTTTCCCCCCAATACATAGAAATTTCACTGTTTCATTTCCATCTCATTTACTTTTACAGGTATTACAAAGCAGTAGCTCTTTTTCATCAGCTGTGGTACCTGCTGCTATTCACAATCAGCTCCGTATCAAAATTCTCCTCTACCAGCTGCCTCCACAAGACTGCGATGTAAGCTTCTTAAAACCTTACCCAAACCTTACCCAGGGTTTGCTGGGTCTTTTTTTACTAGTGCATCACGTGATTGAAGAATCCTGCTAAAACTATTTTCTTATGACCCTTGTTTGCACTGAAAAAGTTATTTGGGCTGTCCGTTATTTTCAAATTCTAGTCATGTAGTTTCATGATCTTTCTAAAAAAAACAGCAGTAGGAGAATCTATATGGTAACAAGGAGAAAAGGTAACCAAACAAACGTTGTAAACAGCTCAGAATCACTTAAGTGAGATGGATGGTATAGAAATTTAATAAATAAATAATAAAAATGCACTAACTTGGTGATTCAAGTGCCTGTTGGAAAAGAGAATAGAATAGAATATTTTATTGGCCAAGTGTGATTGGACACACAAGGAATTTGTCTTGGTGTAATACTCTCAGTATACATAAAGAAAAGATACATTTGTTAAGAATCAAGGATCATAACGTGCAACACTTAATGATAGTACAATCAACAATCAAATCATACTAGGAAACAGTCAATATAAATCGTAAGGATACAAGCGACAAAGTTACTGTTCTACAATCACAAGTGGGAGGGGATGGGTGATAAGGAGTGATGAGTAGATTAACAGAGAGGGGACAAGTGATGAAATGTGCATAGTAACACAATTTTATTCTTCATGTTCTTACATGCAATGCAAAATTGCATTGCATATCATGACATGTTTTGTAATTTTGACATCACTGTGATTTGGAAGATACCTTTGTACGGCCCCTATGGCCCCTTGTGTCCATTACCAAACTTATTTGCAACTAATGTCCCCATGAAGGACAACCCCCGCCCCCCAACCTTTTGGGGACCAGTTCTGTGGAGAGAGGTTTTTCCACGGACTGGACAGGGTGTGGTTTCGTGTGATGCTTGCACCCGCAGATGGGGTTTTGCTTGTTTGTGTGGCCTGGTTTCTGGCATGCTGTGGACCAGTGCCAGTGCACAGACCATGGGTTGGGGACACCTGCTCTAGGATACTCCAGTCAGAAAGTTGACTTAGGATTTTATTGCTGTTCCCAAGAATAAACAACTGAAAGAGATTTCTGGCCCACTGAAGTGAAGATAGATTTAATGTCTCTTTCTGTCTACCCAGAATATGCTATCTTTACAAATAACCTCTTTGGGTTCACATCCACTAGTAACCAGCTTTGATTAAAGCTGTTGTTGCAATGCTGTTCTAATGACCTAGCCAACTCCTAGCACTTTCTACCACAATTTGGTACCCTCCATATGGGCAGGACTGACTCTAACATTAATGTCAAAATTAGTACTCGGATATTAAAGAAATCACTAAATTGCAACACACTGCCCAGGCTTTTAAAAACTTTTCCTTCCAAACGTGTATTGGACAAAAATAGGATTTAGAGAAAAGCCAAGCTGTAATCCTTTGTCTTTTCAATTAGGAGTTAGCCACATTTGACATAATAGGATTTCATCTGAGTAGATGTGCATAGTATTCCAGAATCATGTTAGAGAAAAAGAGCTAAGGGGAAAAAGAGCTAAGAGAAATGAGCTGCCAACTAAATATAGCATTGAGATTTATTGTTAACATACACTGTACATGATACGGTCTTGACTAATAAAATAACTATATTCAGCAAGAGCTTCATTTATATATTTACAAGCCAATTTTTTTTAACCAAGCTGAATAAAATGCAAATGTAAAAAGAAAATTATGTTATTATAATAAATGTCTATGCAGATTCTGAATCATCCAGGTCATGGTTGTTCCAAAGGTGCTTTTCAAAAGGCAACTGGACTTTCTTGCGTTTTTTTTCCCTTGAAAACAAGATGCTTCTCATCTAAGAAGCTGAATGAGAAATGAAATGTTTTCAAGGAACAAAAAACAAGAAGAAAGTTTGAAAAGTATCTTTGGGGATTACATAAAACTTCAAAAATATTTGCAAGTTGATCAACACCTATCTCTGTTTTGTTCCTGCCTCTCAAATATACATATTTATCTAATTGCTTCTTTTTGATCTTGGCACCATTTTTGCTTGTTTTTAATTTAAGGAGAGATATTGTCCATTCATCGGGGAAGAGGAAAGAAAACAACTCCGTACCTTTGCTGCATGGCGGCGACAGGAATCCCTGGGACAGGGAGTTTTACGTCATCTGCCTCTCACAGCTGAGCAGTACTTATGCAGAAATGTGAGCTATTCTTACCATGATATTGGACATATTATGCAGATGTCTGGACTGATCTCTAGCCCTGTTTTTCCTGCTTAGTGTGATCTTTGCAGTTATACTGATTTTGGATATGGTAACAGCAGAAGTGGTATTCAGCAGATTCTGACCAGTTCTGGAGAACCAGCAAATACCACCTCTGATTGGCCCCACCTCCATCTATTCTCTGCCTCCCGAGTCCCAGTTGATCAGCTGGGTGTTCTTTTTTTGGCCTGCACGGGAGAATGGAGCTGGAAAGCAGGTTAATAGGGTGGGGAGGGAATGGGATTTTGCAGTAACCTTCCCCCAGGAGTGGGGAGGGAATGGAGATTTTACAGTGTCCTTCCTCTGCCATGCCCACCAAGCCATGCCCACCAAGCCATGCCCACAGAACTGGTAGTAAAAAAAAAATTGAATCCTACCACTGGGTAACAGGTGCAGGTGGAAGTTGTAGGTCCTTATGTCGGAGAAAGTATATTTGAAAAAGATACAGGCAATGTTTACTGAAATCTTAGAAATGCAAGAAACGACTATACAATATTTGTAATGGTTGAAGAAACAGAGAGTGGTTGAATCCTGTTATGAAAACCAATATATACTAGACCAGGGTTGTCAGACTCGCGGCCCAAAGCCTGCATGTGTTGCATGCTGACCACACCCACTCTCGGTTTAGCGAAGGAAAAAAGTCACAATACGTCATGTGACAACATGACACTGCGTGTTTGTACTAGACAAAACAGCAAACACTATAGAACTATACACTGGAAAAAACATCTAGGCAAACAAATGCAATTTGCTAACGTTGCATTATGCATGTTCCTTTCACTCACAATTTAAATTGCCTGGGTAAAATAATTTGATTTTAATTATTAAAGTAAAGCATGCATAGCAGTCTTAATAGTTTACAGAAGGAAGAAAGTTATAATTAAGGCTCTTAGATAAAATAAATTATTTCTGCTTGATTTTTAGTGTGATAAGAATATAATCAGAGGAGACCAAGGTGTATTTGTCTCTAAGCTGGGCAAACAGTGCTGGTGGCATCCTGCCTGCTTTGTCTGCCACATTTGCCAGCAACCACTCATAGATCTAATTTACTTCTATCAAGATGAGAAGATTTTTTGTGGTCGGCACCATGCAGAATTTTTCCGCCCTCGCTGTGCTTCATGTGATCAGGTAGGTATCTTTGTATTCTTGTAACTAAATCAACTGATATATCTAGCCTGGCCATTTCCATATGCAGATTGATAGACTGGAGCTAGAATCCTGTTACCCATAGGAGAGCATTCATGATATAATGGGATTTTTAATTTTTTTCTCCCATCATAATTGGAGAGATTTTATTTTGGAGGAGATTTAACCATATATCGCTCTTATCCCCTGTAGAAATTCCTAAATTTACTTCCTTCAATTCTTTGATCTTGTAATTGGGAATAGGAAGATAATTAGGTACATGGTATAGGAAGATAAAACACTTAAAATATGCAGAGACCAATGTGTTACTAGTGGAGTTTCAGAATTCTTGACAGAGCTGGGTAGTGATAATTGTCATAGAAATATCAAAATAAAACAGGCAAAAGTAAACAAAGTGTACATATTTAACAAGGCGTTAAGCCTGATAGCTTTGGAGATATTTAAAGAATAGATTATGACTTATTTGAGATATATGAAGAGAATGTTATCAGTTGGATAAATATGGTGTATTTTTAAGCAGAAAGCTTGATTTATAGAATAAGGTCACTGCAAAGGGTTGAGTAAATAATAGTTGTGTAGCCTGTGCTCTTACCTTAGAAAGAAAATTGATCTTGGAACACTGCATACTTCACCTTCATATCTAGTTCATAGCAGTATGAACTTTCATCGCTTATGTCTCTTCAGCTGATCTTCACCTCTGAGTGCGTGGAGGCAGAAGGCATGCGCTGGCATGAAGAACACTTTTGCTGTCTCGAGTGTGACTTGCCCCTGCGCGTTCAGCAATATGTGATGAAGGGTGGACAACCCTACTGCTGTGCTTGCTTTGAGAGTTTTTATGCAGATATCTGTCAAGCCTGTGGAGAGATTGTTGGTAGGTCCAGAATCCTTCTGTAGACTTGTGAAGAAAAGTATGAACCTGCCTCAGATCATCACTCCATCTAGATCAGTGCTGCCTAATAAGGAGTGAATTTGGCATGTTCCTGCAAGCAAAACATGTGCACAGAGTTTACGGCCTTTCCCATTTTTCAGAAGTATCAACTTGCCTAAAGATTGCCTGAATGTCACCCAAAGGTTACTTGGGACTATCTTATGTATGTATGTATGTATGTATGTATGTATGTATGTATGTATATGTATATGTATATGTATTTGGTGTTCATAGTGTTATGAGAAAAATGCTCACTTAAAAGGAGAACCAAAGCATTTGGAGATAGAAGCAACAAAGCATATTTTATTAGAAATTACTTGGTGATCACTGGGCTCCCTGCCAACAAATTGAGGGGAAGAGATTCTGCAGTAACCCTATTCTCCAGATTATATCAGTATTGAGATGAGATAAAAACATTAATGCAATTATACAGCACCTTTTCCTGTGGAATGTTTTGATAATGTTTTGATAAGCTATTAAATTGCCCTTACTGTTACTTTTCACATTTCTAATATTCTTCATGATATTATCAGCATGTACCATAAACATCAGTGTTTAAGTGTTGATTTCTTGTGACTTACCTCTAGGTATCTAAGGGCAAGTATCTGTGTTATATTAGCTGTCTCCATTTTAAGACCATACCACTAGGTGTTATGTTCTAAGTTCAAATTATTGCTACCAAGCTACACAAAAAAACTAAACCTTTACAAAGGAAATTAATAAGCTTTAATATGCCCTTTATCACCACAACAGATACAGTTTGTGTCTAATTTAATAATTAGGTCAACTTCTTACAATTCTTATAGTTGCAAATATAGAAATCTATTACAGTTTACTATGACAAGATCTTCCATTCTTATATTTGCAGCTCAAGGTGTTAGCTTCATTTATAGCTGCTAGGATCAGGTCATATTCTATGCAAAAATAATAACGGTTGTAGTAGTAGTCATCAGAATTATAAAGATGTTGAAAGTATCTTAGATAATGCAAAAGTTGCAACGTTAAACATGTATTTTGCTTCATTGGATCAAATGAAAATTTCAGTAAACTCAAAATATCACTGAGGAGCTTTCAAATAGAGTTATAGGTGTCAAGCATATAGTAATGTTATATTTATTGTACCTTTAAATAAATAAATAAATGGTTAACTGCTTGTGATGACTACCTAAATTATAGTTCATTACCAAGCTTTCTCTGGGTTTGATAAATGCTGATACTGGGGTTCATTCAGTGGATTTTGTGGGTGTTGGCCATTGGTTTGTGGCTGGAATCCTATTTTTACTGCCTAAGAATAAGTTCCATTGAAATATTTGGTTATGAGTGAGTGGTTGTATGTGAAATAGTGTTACCGTAGGAATTTAATCTGTTTTCAAAGCCACCTGATAATACAAAATTCTGGAAGTTGTGTGGTTCAACAACAACAGCTGGAAGGCCAGAGGTTCCTATCCCAAGATATGAACCAAGAAAAGTAAAAATAAAAAAAAAATAGAATCAATAGCAGTAGTGCTGCTATATAGCTTTGTGAAGTTTGGACAAGGTTCACAATGTTAAAATTTAATTTAGTATGCAATGCCACTTTATGTTTATAAAAAAATTGTGATTTAATGTTAAGCTTGTGTTGTCTTTTATTTACACATTTTGAAACTTGAATTTTTATTCTGTCTTTTAAAAGTCTGCAACATAATGGGCAGACAGTTCTTAAGCAAGTTAGGACATAAATAGTATTCCAGCAACACTGCAGGTGGTGAAATGCTTGTTGATTACTCTCGTCTCACAGGTGTCAACAGTAAACAGATCGTACTACAAGGTCAACATTGGCACAGCAAAGACTCGTGTTTCTATTGTAGCCTTTGCCATAAAACACTGCTGGGTCAGCCAATCACCATTTGCAATGGTCTTCTCTTCTGCTCTGAGGCCTGTAGTTTGGAAAAGGAATCAGCTTTGTCTTCTAGTAGCTCAGATTCCTCTGACTCTGCTTTCATCTCTGCTCCATCCCCGGACTCCACCCCAATTTCAAGAGTTAGAAACAGCAGCCCTGATGGCTCCTCTGAAACTGCGAGAACTCAAAAGGATGGCCGTGAGGAAAGGGCAAGTGCAGTTGGTAAGGGTCTTGAATATCACCCTTTAGAATTTTGGGTGGAACAGATGCTTGCCCAGATGAAGATTTTCTATTATTGAATTTCTCTTGCAGTTTTTTTTAAGATTCCGTAGGTAATATAATCTCAATATACTTCCACTGAGTTTCCAACTAACATCTATCATCATTGCACATTTGAAGGCAGTCTATGCCAGTGTATTGTAAGAAGAAGGCAGCTGACAACTATTATCAATTATAGGAGGTTCTAGGGGTATCAAACTGGCAGCCCATGGCTGGATTGTCGTGTGCAGCCCATGCACACCCGAGCTCCACGAAGGGTGAAAACATTGCAAAACATAACATGACATGGCGAGTTTGATAACCGTGTTCTAGGGCTTCAGAAATAGCCAACCAATCATTGGACTAATACAGACAACAATGGCAATAATAGTAGAAATTGTATCTTTGGATGAAAATGACCATATAATACTGGAATTCTTGAAATTAGTGGAAACAAATACTGGGTGTAGTTGATTACATATCTTAGATGTCAAAAAAGCAGATTTTAATGAATTCAGAACAATATCAGGAGAAATTGGGAAAGATAAGTAATTTATAGAACCCAATTTCTTAAAAGCACAATTGCAAAGAATTCCAATGAGGAAAAAATGTAGATAGCAGAAAAAGCCAATATAATTTCCTAAAAAGCTTAATGAAGATTTGAAAAGTTAAAAAGGACACTCATTAAGAGAGAAGGAAGAGAGGCTTGCAAACAGGGAAGACTACAAGTAGATGAGAAAACCATAATTAAAGATGCTAAGAACAATCAATCAGTTATGTTTAAAAGAAGCAGTGTTCCAGTTCCATGAATAGTAGATAAAACTAACAGAATAACAACAAAAAGGGTGGAACTAATTGACTCCTATTTTCACTCAGTATCTTCTTCAGTCAATTAAGAGAAGAGCTGTTTGGAGGAACAGATTTCCAGTTCTAGCTTGATAAAAATATAAGGAATTGCCTACTGAATTTGAATGAATTCAACTGGAATACAAAGCACTTTGCAAATGGTCTGGTCAACATAACTTGTGTATTATATGATTATACATTCTCTTTGAGAAATCCTGCAGAACTAGTTTAGCAAACGTGGCTACAGAAGGGTAGTTATCTCTATCTTGAAAAACTGAAGAAAGAAGAAGCTAGCGAGCTACAGACCAGGCAAAATCCTACGGCAGATTACACAGTCGCATTAGTAGATTCTAACTGAATGGTAATCAAAATTTAATACCGGTTTAAACTAGAGAGGAAAAATTTGTGAGTTTTCCTTTGACTGTGTTTCAATTTATATTGACTTTCCTGCAATGAGCGGGACTATAACTTAAATGACTCCAACTCAATGAATCTGTGAAATGGCTTCAAAGAATAACTGGAAACTTTAGCTGAGTTATAAAATGCAAAGCCATAATGTCTGATTTTGATTCTGTGTGGTACATGAGCCTAGACACTGTAGTTTGTAAGGCATGATTTATGTCTTAGCAGATTCTGTGAATCAAGCTTTTATAGTTAATACAACAAACCAGGGTAAAAAACAACAACTATAATTTAAAGTAATGTGTAAACAAGCCTGTATGGAAATTTCAACGTCTTGCTAACTCTTTGTTATCAGCAAATGGTTATTGGAATGTTTTCTAGGAATTATTCAGTAATCAGGATCATTCCCACTTCTCATAAATGCTAACCTTTAATTCCTTTTGCAGTGACTGAAAGGCTTCACTCATGTGGGAATTCCTCAGTGTATGCCGAGTTTGACCGTCAGGAGGAATCAGTTTCTTTCAGAAATAGAACAATCACCCCACAGCTTCATGTATTTGACTCATTGACTGTTTCACCTCAAGAGGATGTGCGAATCTCCATCTCTCATTCTATGGACACAGCTTGGAGCACCACAGTTCTGAAGGATAATTGCAACTTGAAAACTTATTTTCAAGAAACATCTCAGCCACAAGCGGACTTCCACTTCAAAAGCAGGCACTCGGTAGCCTCACAGGCATCTGTATTAATTATGGATTTTCCAGACAGAATACATCAAGGCAGCACCGAGGAACAGGAAGCTACTGGGGAACTAGATGATTCCAAGTATCTCACTTGCTCATCCTCATCCTCTTCTGACTCTGAGCCAGAAGGTTTCTTCTTTGGGAAGCCAATTCCAAAGCCTGGTTCCAGATGTGTAGCTTTTGCCAACATGGAGCAGGAAACACTTGGGAAAGGAATAGGGTGGACTGCCAGAGCAAGAGCCAACAGCAAACACTGTAGTATATCCTAGCAGACAGGCAATGATTAGCAAAAGGGGGAAAGCAAAGGGGGAAGAGACAATAATGAAAGCAGATCATCTTCTGGAATGACTAGATTAAAATTAGTATCAGAAGTTGCTTAAAGATGCATGCGTGCATGCATAAATATTTCATTATTTTCCTGCTGCAAGGCTGATAACTCTAAATCCAAAAAGCAGATTAAAAAGTCACCATTTGTTTTATAATTTTGGATGCTCATTATTTCTAATGAGTCAGCACATTTTTATTAAAATCAAATAAAGATAGCTTCCATCTTAGCTATAAGAAAATCTCCAAAACCACTTTTATTTGGATCCTTCAAGAGTTTAAAATTAATTCTTAAATTTTCTTCATCACATTAGATGCTGAAGAAAAACAAATACTATCTGCTTCTCAGACTATATGTGTTTAGTTTTGATGATATATGTGTTTAGTTTTGATGATATATGTGTTTAGTTTTGATGATATTTTGAAGATATAAAGCTACGGTATTCAACTTTGGCTCTGCCAAGTACTGGGAGTATTTCAGGTTGACACGATAATTACTCCATGTTTGCTCCGAAGAAAATAACCATTTAATGCTCTTTTACCTGTCACGGAAACAGATTTGATCTTATACTTGTTTTCTGTACTTAAGATACTTTTCCAAAACATTCTGCTACAGGATTTATTTTCATGTTGACTCAGATTTCCTATCTCAGCATCGCATACAGCCTCATTTGAATGTCTGCAGCTGACTCCCACATCCCATCAAGACTGTAATTAAATACACACGTGGTTGGAACATTAAGTCACTGTAACAAACTGAGGCTTCCTGTAGCAGCAGTTCTGATTGGATGTTGCTTACTATGTTATGACACATATTTGTATGTTCTGGAAGTTAAAACCATGAAATAAAATACAATTTCTCAAATGAGACTTGAGGTTAATGTCATTCAGTGAAATTAGTGGGTCAGGAATTGAAGCAACCGTCTCTAGAGATGTTAATGTCTTCAAATCAATGACAGGCTAAGAGCGAGTTCAAAAAAAATGTGGATGAAATAAGTGGTTTGGAGATATGATTCACTTTTGGTGGAGCATACAGCGTTCAACTATAGACAGGAAAGATAGAAAAATAACATCAGATGTGGCATTGAGGCCTCTTGTCAGACCATGGAAGGAGAAATGTATCAAGGGTGATTGTTACAACAACCATGAAGGCACAATGTTTACATTCATACACACCACATACACATTTATTCTACTAAAAGGGAGGACCTTTTGTATAGTAACACTTTGCTTGGGGAAGATTAATATGAGAAGATGATTTCTTAACTGAAAAAGAAGAGGCAGAAATTAGGAAAATAATCACCTTTCCTTTGGAAGTCTAGGCTAAGGTGTATCCCTAATGCATTGGAAGCTGGTGCAGCTTCTTGGAATTTAAAAAAAAAAGCAAGAAGGGTTTTCATCTGAGCCAATTGTTGATAGCCATTTTTATACTTCTCTTGTGGAATTAAATCGATTAAATCAAAACCAAATTCTCATTTCAGGATTTGAGAAGTGGTCAGGAATCAAAAAAGGAGGAATGTTGTTTTGCTTCAATTTTGCCAGGCTGAAGGAAGCCAAAAGGATGGTGATTTTGTAGCATAATGATCAATATTTTCATTCATTATTTTAAGAAAATGCTTTCTTGATGTGAAGGCTTGATAAATTTGCATACAAATCGAGATAAATTCAATTTTTTTTATGTCACATTCAGTATGAGAAAATTAACTTCTGTATAAATACTATACATAACCTATCTGATGAATCTCTATAGCTATTTATAAACCTTCTCCCCTTGGACAGGATCTGCAATAATCAGAGATGGAAAGCATTAACAGAGTTATTATGGTAATGTTTCTGGAAGCCCATATACCAAATCGTGGAGCATCTTTGTTGGGTTTTAATAACATTTTTCCAGTGCTTTTGCCAAATTAGAAATTATCCTTTGATTGTGGACTATCTTTTCCCAACATGTATGGTTAGTATCTCCTTGACAAATCCTTTGTCGTTGAGATATAAACGCCATGAAATAATATTCTATATAGGCCAAAGCTCTCATCATCTCTCCTATAGTCATTTGCATAGTCAATTATTTCAACAGTGAGTTAGAAGGCAAATCAAGAGTGCAGTCAACTGTTCCACTAAAAAAGGATCAGAAACGGATTCTTCTTGAGCTAAATTATGGTCAGTATATGATCAGTTTTTAATACTGCTTCAAACTTGCTGTAAGACAAGAGGAAAATTTAAGGGAAGGTGGAGAACAATTGCAGAACAGCAGGAAGTGAGGTCTGCTCTTCCTAGTGGTGCCATTATTGGATATTGCCTGCCCATCAAGGAAGTGTTAAATTGAACACAGACCAAACCAATGTCAAGTCTAGGTTTTTTGTTGCAACCAATGGATTTACAGCCATCTCCATCAAAATGCAAATATGACCCAGCTGCACTTGATTGTGCAAGATGGCGTTTGTTGATTTGAAAAGCAGACCCTGCTTCTATGGGAATAACAGTAGGAAGATGATAAGATAGGTTAGATAGCAATTATTACTTACTTTGGGTCTTGCTAAGAAGCTGAATATGGATTCGATGCTATTCCATTTTGGGGAGTTGTCCTTTTGTCTCACCTATCATCTATACATTTGTTTTTGCTATCTTTCCTTGTGTGAAGGGTCCCTTAGCCGATGTGTCGAAATCAGGGCAGGGAGCTATGGTAGGCCATTCAATTTTCTTCCAAAAATGAGATAGACATTTTTAGCTCTAAGCCGTGTTGCCAGCCCAACGTATCTTGCAGATGCAAGATTGCAGAAGGTCATTTGTAGTTGTACCACGTGAAATAAAAGAAGGAACAACATACTTTCTGTATTTTAATGCAGAGAATGAGAAACATAATGTAAATAATAGCCCCTTTCTTTGGTCCACATAAAATTTTAAAACCCTGTGGTGGATCTTTATTAACTGTCCAAAGTTCCACATAGAGATATATTGAAAAGATGCTAAAGAAAAATCGACCGAAAGCCTACCTTCATTATCTTATTTGAATACTTAACTTGCTAACCTCAACCAGAAGTTTAAAAAATATGTCTGAATAGGGACAACACCTTGAAGGCAAACTCACCAATAAAGGCAGCTCTATAAGTTGTTTCAAAATGATATTATTCTTTTTAAAAAAATATTACTTCGTAGATTTAAAAGGAACAAATACTATTTTCATCAGGGCTGCTCTTGAGTATTACTGGACCACACAGAACAGAGACCTTCTCCAGCTTGCTTCTGCACAAAGTCCAACATTCAAAACTGCTCAACAATATTTTTAATAATCTAAATTAAGAACTTCTTCCCCCTTACCAAGAACATGCGATGCTTCCATGTAACTCAAAGTATAAATCTTAGTAGATTCCTTTCATTGTGTAGATTAGTAGATTCCTTTCATATTTCCAGTTACCACCTGACCTGAGTTACCAAAGCCATTCAGAATTCGTTAGGCATCACACTCCTCTGTTTATCCTTTGTGCCTCCCTCCTCCCAATTTTCTCTTCCAAAGTCCCTGGATTGATATTACAATAATACTTTCAAATCTTCTAGCTGTCACTTATGCGCCCTGCGGGAGAAAGGGGTTTCTCAGCTCTACGGCCAAAAGGAGGCTTTCTCCAAGGCCATCATTTATCCCGGGCCTGAAGAACAGAAAGCTTCCTCCCATTAACTGTCTTAGAAAAGGCTTCAGGTACAGTAGGTAGATTTGCCAGTGTGATGTCTTCTCAATTGGCTTCAGTTAAGCTGTCAATGTAGTTCTTTAGCAGGCATTCATAGTAGTCACCAATCTTTCTCAGGTTAGCTCGTAGTGCTGAGCTCATTGCTTCTATCATGCAGGGTTCCTTTTCCACCAGCATGATGGCTATTACTCCAAAGTTGAGAAGGACCTGCAGGTAGGCCTAAAGGGAAAGACCAAGTTCCATCAGGCCAATGAACAAGCAATGTATTTTTAAGACCATACTACTGAATACTCCAACTATAATTATTGGGGCTGTGGCCATGATCAGAAGAGCATAAAGCGGGGGGGGGGGGATACCCAATAATATATGAACATAAATATGTATCTTTTTTAAACAAATCAAAGTAGAGAATGTACAAAACATCCATATGTGTAATTTTTGTCCTTGTTTTTTCCTGGAATAAACTGGCTATGGCATGCATGTGGATAGTAGCAGTATTATTTCAAATGATTACAATACACATGAGTGCTGAACCACAATGAATTCAGTAATGCTTCCCTTGTGTCACAGCCCTATCCACATTTGGAACATCACTGAGCTCAACTATGTATGTAACACTGAGAATGTATGCTGATTGGGCAGAGAAGATACATTCTTTGAAACAAAGACTCAACTAGGTACTGAAAAGCAAAGTTTTTCCTTTAAAGTAGGGGTGAGGGGCAAAGCTGGGCCTTCTGAAAATCTCTTCTAGCAGCCACAGTTCATGGCCAATTGTGGAATTTTGATGGTTATTGTTCAGCTACTTCTAGATAAGGCAGGTGTATCGAGTAAGAAAGATGACCTTGAGTGAAACATGCAATATTACTTGCATGATTTTCATCAGGGTCATCTTCCTCATACTCATGATAAACAAACCACGAATTCTCAAATTCTAATTTATAAATTAAGATTTGGGGTTCATAACGTGTGCTTATGTTCCCTGATTCTGTAGTTCTTGATTATAGTGTCAGCTACAAATGGCTTGAAAATAAATAAACGAATGCAAAGAAGCCCAATCCTTAAGCAGGCAGATGAAATGTACAAACTAAGTCCTCTGACTCTAAAACTAGTTTTCTGAGGTGGTCTTCTTTCTTTCCTCTCTCCCATTTCTTTTTGTTATCTTCATCAGTCATGTTTGGGAGCCAGTGGGAAAGAAGCTCAGCTTCTCCTTACCTGTTCAAGCTCTTCTTTTCTTGCCAGCACTGCTGCAGATCGGTCCTTAGGAGTCCAGGATGGGACTGAAGTTTCTTCTTCAGCATTAAGGTGGCAAGGAGAGCTTGTCCTCTTCTTTTTGGTTGATGACTGTATCAATAAATTTCACAAGGAGATAGGTATTTAACAAGGCTAACAACAGCCTCCCCAATTTAAAGAAACTCCTGCTGCAAAGCACTGCGTAAAAATAGACTGTATAAAATATTCACATTTTGAATACTTAGGAAAAAGGAGGTCTATAATAAGGAGGTCTATAATAATATGAGGGTTCCTTCAGACCAACAATCAAACAAACAAAACGCCAATCAAAAAACTGCCAAACAGCCATCAGTAAACAGCCTAACCACAAAGAATCCCTAAAACCACCCCACCCACACAGACAGGCAAGACACCAGAGTATAAATTGACGGCAAACAGCACTCCTTACTAGCTCTGATGATACTACCTAGTTAGGGTAATGAAACATCTGCAAGAAAACAAGATCAGGGAGTACTAAGGACCCCTCATTTCAACTCTGACCTACAAATATTCTCCTTTATTGATATAATAATTTTGCTGCAAACTAGACCTAACTTTCCAGTACAGGTAGTCCTCAAATTATGACTGTAATGAAGCCTGCCCATTAGGGTTGAAAGGCATGTGAGACTCCAAAGTTTCAGCTAAAAAAACTGACAGGGTATATTGTGAACAATTCCAGGATTTATTGACTTTTGCACAAAAGACGGCACTTAATCCCCTTCTGGGTAGAGGCACCAAGGAAATTAAACAGACAATTTTACATATTTTTATACACACAAAGACCCACCACCTCTCACCTTCTCTGCTGCCCCATTGGCTAAAATTGTTGAAATTAATATTGGATGATTCTAGGATGATTTTTAAAATTATGCCTGGGTTCACAATCTAGCCATAGTGACATGCTTAACAATTAATAATTTAGTTACTATTAGTTCAGCAGTTGCTACATCCTGCTCTGTTTACACTAACTGGATTCTCTTCTGGGTCAGCATGACAACTATCCTCAAATAGACTACTGCTTAAACTTCTGTTGAATGGATTTTATGTCATCAGCACAACTGTCTGTGTTAATATTTCACTGGGTTTTTTAAGGTTATACAGAAGAGAAACATATAGAAAAGAAATATGTTGATACTTTTACATTTTTCTTTTACAGGAATAATTATTTCTTCTTTTTTACTTCTCACAGGCAGGACAAACATTGAATGAACTGCCTCAAGTAATGACCAGCCATCTCCGCTCTTTCCAATGCATTTGTTAAATGAACAGACAGTTCTTTAAGTGCAGCACGGGGTGCCTGGGGGTGGGGTCGGGGTGGAGATATCCTTGAAGGCCTAGTGCAGGCTCAAACCCACTTGCCTCAGGTCTCCCAAGGCTTCCCCCCATCTCAAGATACCCCATGTTCTGCTTTCCATCTCTCAAGTAGCTGTCACACATGCCCACCGAACAACTGTTTTGCCAGCAAGAAACAATGGGGAAGGAAAACACTGGGCTCCCCTGCCTTTCTTGACTCTGCCACAGCCCTTTGTCCTGCCAAGTTGCCCCTGCCTTTCTGGTGCAAAAAAAACCAAAAAACAGTTCCCTAACCTTTGAGAGCTTGCTGCGGGCTGGAAAAACAAAGCTCAAATCTTTCTGAGCTTCATTTCTCCAGCCCAGCACAAGAATTCTGTTCCATGCATGGAGGAGAAATCCTTTTGTGGATGGCAGCAGCTTGCAATCTACCCTGCTGGCTTCCCCACTGACTTTCTAGGGAATTCAATAGAGAAGATTGTTCAATGGAGATCACATGATTGTGGGGTGCTTGACAGTCGACTATAAGTGTGAATGGTTGCCAAGCACCCAGATCGCAATCATGTGACCTGAGGGAGGGAGCAGCACAATGTTTTATGAGAACTGGAAATGCTTTATGGACTGAAAAGATCCTTTCTGAGCTGTTTTAGCTTTGAATAATCGTTAAATGACCAGTTAGTTGTAAGTCAAGGACCTGTAGTGCAAGAAACTAGATGTAAAATAAAGGGAATTTTTGGATGTTAACTTTCATTGACAATTGTGCAAATGAACTAATTTGTGTCAGTTGCATGATGAGAATGATGTACAACACTTAAATCTCATCATTCCTGTGATGACGTTATGACATGTGACAACATTCTTCTTTACTCCCCACAGATATCTATGCATACATATGAATGTTCACACAACCAAAAACATGTATATAATTAAGATATGGCTTATTTCACATAGCATACGGAAATATGTATTATAAATTACCTTCAAAGGCTTTCTTCCAGTCCTTGATTTTGCTCTTTTTCTTTTCTTTTCAACTACCGGTATCTTAGGTGCCACCACTTGTCTGCTCCCTCTTATTTCCTTTTTATTCTACAGGCCCAGAAGGAGAAAAGATTGTGTCAGGATCTGAAAGGGAAGTACTGAGAAAATGCCAGAAAGCTACATGGTTGTTTTTTTTAAATGGAGCAGTGTATTTTCCACCAACATTTATTGCCCAGTAAAGATAAGTAAATAAAATTTAACAGATATTTAGCTGTATTATAAAATTTAGATATCCCTGGTTAAACTATATGCTTCAGATAAAGGTTTTGGAATAGACTTCACAGTCCCCAGATTTGAATATTACTGCAACTTGTGGGCAGATTTCAAACATGCAGCAGACATAAGGCATATTTCTGAGCTAGAAGAGTTTCTTTGTTCTGTTAAGAAAAAGTAGATTTTTTAAAAAGGCACAAAAAATGAAGATAAGCATAAACATTTCAAAGGAAGAACAAAACGACATTTAACTGGTTGTAAGAAATGTTTAGAAACTAATACTTCTCCCAAAAAAGATGTTATAAAGGGTGTTTAGACTTTTGTGCCTACATTCTCTCTTTTCTAAACAATTGCACATAAATAGCAAGTTTGCATGTAGCTAAGCAGAAAAATATCATGTTAACTACAGTATGCACCATATGGAAATTAGCCAGCATATGTTCACCTACAGATTTACTGAAATGACCAATTTCACCCAGTTATTTGCATTTAAGCATAAGGAATATGTGAAGAAAGGCAGCTAGGTTCCTGTGGCTAGAAATTCTAGGAGTTGCAACACTACTAAAGTACACATTATTCACCCTGTTGTCCCAATCCAATACTCATGTGTCTTTGAGCACACCAAAGTGGGATTTATAAACTAGACTTTATTCTGCAGAAGAAAGATCACAAAGAGATCATTCTTAAACTTTGTACATCCTCTCAATGCCCACTGCTGGATTTTATACAGCATCTACTCCAATTTACAGCATATTTCATGTCACAGGGCCACAAAATGTTTTTTGTGTCCTAACACCAACACCTCAGCTTTTCTACATACATATAATGCAATACAGGTTATCCAAAACATGCAATGGGTCATTTATCAATGGTTCAAAGTTATGATGGACTCTGTCAAAGTTAATTGCAATCTCGTTTCAAAGTTGTGGCAGCTGTAGTGCTCTCATGGTTGTTCAACCTTATGACTGACTGCAAAGCTCCTGCAGCATGTCCCCCATCTACTCCTGTTAGGTATAACATTGGTCACCTAACTAGTTTGGGTAAGATAAAAT